>JAHTLZ010003526.1:19733094-19791100 GCA_023846285.1 Phrynocephalus versicolor | reverse complement strand
GGGGGGGAGGGAATTCCCTGCGCCGGGTGGTGGGGGGAGGGAATTCCCTGTGCCGGGTGGGGGGGGAGGGAATTCCCTGCGCCATTGGAATGCATTGGAACGGATTAAATCCACTTCCAATGCATTCCTATGGGAAATTAGGGTTTGTATAACGTAAACCTTGTATAACGTAATTTAATTTGGAACGAATTAATTACGTTATACAAGGTACCACTGTAATAATAATAATAATAATAATAATAATAATAATAATAATAATAGTTGTCGTTGTCGTTGTCGTTGCTGTCTAATAAGTATTCTTTTAAATTTGTACAGTATCTTAATCTAGGTAAACCTAAACTGTGGGGAGGGGGACACACAGAAGAGGGTGATTCCATGACAGGTATTTATTTTCCACAATTTCCCCTCCTTTGGTTACAGACAGTTAAGAAGCACACAAATGTTAGGAAAAGTGAAAACCAAACTCCAAGTTGCTCTGCAAGAAAAGTGTGTTATTTGCCACAAAATAAAGGTCCTACAGGCAGCCCCCAGTATTTTGGTCTCTCTGGGGATTATGTATCAATAAGGTACATGATGTTCCTCGTCTTCCAAACAAATGATTACTGGCATTATGTCATGCTGCCTTCTCTAGGCCTAGCCTTACGATTTTGTAGTTCATTGTGTCTTTTGACCCAGGGCCTTCTCAATTTTAAGTTCTCTGTAGATTTTAATTAAGCCCTCCATAGGGGGCTCATGAGATAGGCATGCTTTTAATTTATTGAATTCAATTTTGTCTTGGAGGCTTTCACTGGACAGAATGATTATAATCAAGTCAAGGAGAACTCCAGGAATAAAGCAGATAATAAATAAGCAGCTTTCTCCCTCTTCAGTTTCTCTATAATTCACACAAAGTTGTAGAGGCCAAAGCATCCATTGCCTGAACAGGGCAAAAGAAGAAGTTGAGAGACACTGTAATAGGAGGCCCAATCAAATCTTAGCTGCAGGCTGTCTCTGAGATTAGCAATGATATTTAAATTTAGTTAAACAGGGAGAGTGGGGAGATGAGACACACACACCCCAGTCCTGCAAAACACCCAATACTAATAGGTCTCCCAGCATTCCCATGCTGATCATTTCAAATGAAAAGGCAGATCTTTCTAGCATATTCTGCACAGTATAGTGGCAACATAGAATCCTGTTGGTGCAAGTTATACCATGGATCTCTGATGACAAAATCAGCCATAGCCATACTGCTGCCATTTTAGGAAATTTGAAGCTTTTCATTCTCCCCATCTGCCAGGCTCCAGCAGTAGTGATTTCTAAGTACTGTACAATGAAGTGGATCCACAAACAAGTTAAAAAGAACACCTCCCCACTGAGAGTAAGATTGTTTCCCTGAGGAAACCCCCTGCTCAACATGCTCCACTGAAAGAACTGACACTTTAAACCTACTTTCCACTCCCCGACATTTGACCAGTTTCCAAATGAAAAAAAGGATTTCACCTCTTTCGGCTCTTAGCCTGCAACTGCTATTTGCTCACAAGTCTTCCGCTAGGCACTTTCTTGTAAAACTCCAAATAAAGAATGTCTACACATCCTGTGTTAAGAATATCCAATGCAGTTTAAGAGATGAAAACCAAAGAAAATACATACACTCTTGGACAGCAAATTTTAATAAGCTTACCTTTCTTTTTTCTTCATCTGATGATTCAAATTTGAAGGTTGCCCTATTCTGAAGAAAAAAGATTTATTTTTTAAAAAATATATATCAATAATTTTTCACATAGAAATTTACACATTTGGTTTTATCAGAATGAATTTTAATTTTTCTTGGCATTAATATCTAAATCTGACTGAGAATAGAAATCTATTTATACATGTAGCTTTGCCTCCGATACCCATATACCATTTAGTTATCATTTCTTTTTCCTTGAATGATATGTACTATTTTTTTCTCATATTTGCAAAGTATTCTAGCTTCTAGTGTGTGTGATTTAAATATTTATTATTTTGTCTCGGTATTTCTTTGCTTACTCTCTTGATCCAAAACATTATTAGGCTCCTGTGATAAATCCATGTTTCAAATTTTTTTCTCTATTTTGTTGTTACCTGTTAATTATAAGAAAATTCTATTATATAGTGGCATTAAGAAAATTTAGCATGAGAAATTCTATATGCATTTATTTATATTATTTATATGCTGCCTTTCTCCTCATAGAGGACCCAAAATACACATTCTCAAAGCATTTTCTGTAGTATATTACATTCTTCATTCTGAAGAAATTGTTTCAGGCCATATCTATTATGATTTGTGTATCGATTCCAACTTACATTTACCCTTTCCAGAATTTTCTCGGGAAATAATATGCAGAAGTCATTCCTTTCATTTGGAGATGCCCTGGGATTGTGTAGAATCCCCATGGCTGCACAGGCTGGCTCCTTTCCTAGAAGGTAGAGTATGGAATTTACCTTCCAAAGTCTGGCTGCTCAACCAGATACCTAAACCAAGAAGCTATCCAGCCAGGCTTGTATGGTTCTGGAACCTCTGTTAAATACAAATATCTAAAATTGTGATGAATGAACGGGAGCTGCCTGGCTATGAATCCTATTGTTATTAATTAAACTCTATTTGTGTTTTTCAGTATGCTCCATGTTTTCATTTTGAAAAAAACTTAATACATTTTGGGTTGCTTCTTATACCATGAAGTTGGTTTTCATTACTTATTTCATTGGTTTTTACTTTACACTGTTCAGTGTTTATTGGGTTTTTTTTTTTTTTTTGGCTTTTAACTCTTTTCTATTTATTTTTGCATTTGTGGGAAAGTCGGTGCGGTCTAAAAATGCAATAGATAAATAATAAATAAATTAAATATGGCTCACTTTAAACAAAACTTTTCCACATCCATGGTTATGTAGGAAACATTAAGAAATCCATTATTTATTTTTATTAGATGCACTCATTTTAATAACAGCGAGGGCAATCATAATTCCCTTGGATAGCAAGCAGAGAGGGATAAGAACTGGGGCCTTAACTTTCCTGGCTGGTGGTGTGAATGTCCCAATACAGAGGTAGAAGGTAGGTATAAAGCAGTGTTGGTGAACCTATGGCACAGGTGCCAAAGGTGGCACTCGGAGCCCTTTCTGTGGGCACCCGATATGGCCCCCTCACAGCCACCTGTATTCAGGTTAAATTGCTATATTGGCACTTCGCAAAAAATGAATGGGTTTTAAATCATAGTTTGGGCACTCGGTCTCTAAAAGGTTCGCCACCACTGTTATAAGGCATCCCACTACTGGCAGACTTACAGACAGAGCATTTGCAGGCGGTCCTGGATGAATTCATCCAAGAGGCACACAAACAGGTTCATTAACTATAGCAGCCCAGATCCTATGTTGTTAATTTTCCTCCTGTTGGGGAGAAGCTGTTAAAAATTCCCTCTTTGATGCAGTTTTAACACCAGCCTTACTTCCTGCCCCATCAGAAGAGCGCCTGGCTGATATCACCTGGTCACCAAGAATCTCAGTGCCTGGCAAACTACATCTGTTGCCAAGAATGTACTTTTGGTACAATGCAAGATGGCTTGCCATTGAAAGCTCAGTTTGCATTTTTTTGTTTTATTAGTGACCTATAAAGCTTAGTTTTCCCTCTGTAAGAATACTGGAGGAGGAAGGAAAGCCCTCTCCCTTTTCTTGCTCTGAGCAACATGGAGGGTTATGTACATGGCAGCCAACTGACCACTTTGCTCCCACTCCTTCTAGGATCACCTTGAAACCCTTCACCACATACAATGATTAGCCATCTAAGCAACCATTCTGATGTTAATCTTAGTACTGTACACTATTTGGCCAATGTAATCCCAAGGATGTTTATTTAGAAGGAAGTCCCACCAAGTTTAGAGGGGTTTATGCCAACAATGTTCAGAACTGCACGTGAGCCCTACCAATAGATCTGTTATTTGTCAGCAAAGACTATAAGTACTTGCAAGACTGACTTCTGAAAAAGTAGGTAAGTTCTTGGAGTAATTGGCTACATGCTGCATAACTAAATAGAAAACTACAAATCTGTTAAAATAGTCATTTAATATATAATATACTGTATGAGGAACCTGGTAATATAACTCTGCATAAATGCATGGGAGTACTGTGTACAACTGCCCATATACCCTAGCACAAGTTACAACCTGATCTTTGTTACACAATACTTTGAGGACGTTCATCAAGTAATAAATATTTCAGCTAAGGTCCAAACAGTTTGCTTTAATCAGACATTTCAATAACCTTCACAATACACTAGAAAGCAATGTAGATCAGTAGAACAGCGTTGCTATAGCCCGCACTCCAGTAACTAGGCAACCACTTCAGCCAGCTGAAGCTTCAAAGGTAAACCTCCTTAGAGCATTCTGCCCAAAGAAGTAGGGATACTTAATGGCTCAATCTTAACAGCAATTTGCTGTGGTACAGAGAAACAAACAGCTGTCTAATCTAGCTAAATGAGATATTTTTGCTTTCAGTTCTGCATATCTGTAAGTTATAGGAAGTTATAGGAAAAGTTAAAAATGGGAGCCGTCCTCTCATAGTTTATGATAAGGCTAGAAATATCAGATATTCATTATTAGATATTTCAGTGCCAATCCATGAGTAAATCAAAAGCGTCAGTTCAGAAACACTTTTATCACAAACCCAACAAAAACACCATCAAATATAGTGTACATGCTTCTGAGTTTTCTGCAGTTCTTCATCAGGCTGGGTGGTACAAAAATTAGAGACAGAGAAATATTAAGTTTCTCTGTCAGCGTTTCCCCCCCCCAAGTAGTTTGATCAAGAATTCTGCAAACCTGTGCAGCATTTTGTTTGATCCTAAGGAATTTATTTACATTAAATATATTTATCCCACCTTTCTCCTACAAAAGGATCCAAGGATATTGTCATTACACTACTAGATCTTAACATGTTCTTGTTTAAGCATCTTTGCCTTTACACAATACAGTGGTCCCCCGTCTTTTTGCGGTTCATATATTGTGGAACCATAGTCAAGTAAATAAAATCACAGAGAACAATGCAGGTGCTCATGATTTCAAAATATGAAATGAGAAGAAAAATATAATGTGGGTAAATAATTACTTATTATTTATTTACTTCATTTATATCCTACCTTCCAGTAAAGGAGAGAAAGGGTATGCAAGGGATGACTAATTACTCATCCATATGTATTGTACATGAGAACAAACAAAAAAAATCCTGCACAGCTTACAAGTGCATTGAGGATGATATCCTACACACACACATATAAAGCAAGACACAGGGTTCAAACAAGGAGCCTGCTATTAGGGAAGTACAAGATTTGTGCCAAGACACCTTAGGAATGCTCTAATGGGAGGATTCTGCTTGTGCCATCAAGTTGTTTCTGACTTATGATGACCCTATAAGGACCGGAAGGTCCTCCCATAAACAGCCCTGCTTAGGTCTTATAAACTCAATACTGTGACATTTTCTCCTGAATCAGTTTTGGTCTTCTTTTCCTGTTGTCTTCAACTATCTACAGTCTTCACCAGGGAAGGCTGTCCTACTATTTTTATTCTAGGCAAAAATCGAAGAAACAAAAGACAAAAACAAGTGGCACCTTATAGATTACTATATTTTAATGTAAAATTTTGTGGATCAGGTACACTTTTTCAGACATAAAGCAACAGAATGAGATGTTCAACACTGAACATCTCATTCTTCTCACTGCTGAATACCTCATTCTGCTACTGTATATCCAAAGAAGAGAACCTGATCCATGGAAGCTTACTTTAAAATATAAGTTAAGCTTCAAAGTGCAGCTTATTGTTGTCTTTTGTTTTGTTTCATTTCTTTGATTTTTGCCTGGAATTCTTGCACAGACTAACATGGCTACCTCTTCCAAAACTTACTATTTTTATTTTATTTCAAATATTTACATGCCAACTCTTCTCCCAAAGGATCCAAAAAGGCTTACGGTATTTAAAAGAAACCAAGTTAAAAACCAAATAATAAACTACTATAGCAATATTAAGAGATCATTAAAAATACATCAAAATTCATAGTAAGAACAATATGAAAACCACAAGTATATGGACAAGTATATGGACAGAATAACATTCCCCTTAAAAATCCCCTTGGTCGTCTTCTGATATATACAGTACTAGAAATGGGCAGAATAGGAAAGGAACATGCTCCAGTGGTTTTCAACCTGTGGGTCCCCAGATGTTCCTGGACTGCAAGTCCCAGAAGCCTCCACCACTCGCTGTGCTGGAAGAGATTTCTGGGAGTTGCAGTTCAAGAACATCTGGAGACCCAGATTGAGAACCAATGGGACACTAGTACAGTGGTACCTCAATTTACGAATTTAATCCATTCCAAATGCATGCTCTTAAGTTGAACTACTCTTAAGTCAGGGAACCTATCTAAAAAATTGAATTTTTTTTTTAAATATCAAAAGAATGAAAAAAAATTGTAAGTCGAGCAGACCATATCTAAAACTTGTAAGGTGGTAGTTAAAACACTAACAGTCGAATTAATCTTGAGCTTCAGTAAGGGTACCACTGTATTTCCATCATTCCTATTAGCAACCTTTTCAATATCAGGGACGGCTGGGTTCTTAAAAAAACCATTTGAAAAACGTTCAAATCACAAAAGCAATATAATAGCTGATGCAGCGTAGCGCCTCCCACACGCTGTATCTTCTCAAGGCGCCCAGCCAAAGGACCCAACAAAGCCAAGACGTGCTTCAGACGTGCCCGAACCTCCCCGTGTCGTGCCCACAGCAATCACACGTGATCCTTCGGAGGCGGCTCCTGGGCCATTTCTAAAGAACAGGAGAACAATAGGAGAAGATCCCCTCCCCCTCCCCCGCCCCTCCCCAACGCATTCTAACGGCCATTCCGTGTTCCTGGTCAGAGGGGGGGGTCCGGAACGTTGGCGGGAGGGGGCGGGGCGGGGCGTTTTTCCCCGAGGGAGGAGAAGCAGCGCCGCGCCCGCGCTCCCTCGCGAAGGGGGGCGTTGCCGCGAAGGGGAGCGGCGGGAGGGGGGGGGAGAGGCTTTCCCTGTTACCTGCTCATTGAAGCGGCTCAGGAGGCGCTCAGCCTCGTCGCGCGCCCTGACAGCCGCGAGCGCCGCTTCCAGCGCCATCGTGGAGCGGGCCGGCGGGCTCGTCGCCGCGCTCTTCCCTGCCAGTGGGGAAGCCGCCCACGGGGAACTGGGAGCTTGGGGCTCTCAATGGTGGCCACCGGAGCCTCCGGCTTCTCCTGACCCCCCCTCCCTTTTTTCCTGGGGAGCCAGGCGCTGCGGGTGGGGGGAGAAGGAGGAGGAAATATCTTCCCTTGATTGGCTGCCAGGATTCCGAGTGGGCGGGTTCGCCAGCTGCTATTGGCTGGATACTATTTATTTCAGGGGGAAGGAGTGCGGGAGGAATAGGCGCGGTCGCTTTTAGGGAGGACTACATTTCCCGGCAAACTTTGCACTCCCCTTAAGAGAAGGTTTGTGGCATTCAAAATATTCAAGGCTTCCCCCCTGTAGCTCCTGGTAGGTAGAAGAGAAACTACTTCATTCGATTGTCAGATTCCTTGGAACATTCGTTTTTAAGCTTTAAGATCGCCAATAGAGACCAATTTCCTTGGATAGAGGCCAGGACTGCCTCATCTCTGTTGTCTTTCGGGAAACAGGCAAAGACCTTTCTCTTCAGGCAAGCTTTCCCTGAATGGTGGACTACTTATGTGTCTTTTATATGAATCTACAGGATCACATAGACTTTGTGTTCATAACTACTTATAACCTTATGTGACACTATGTTTTCGATGTTAGTTTCCATCACTCATAACTTTTACATGGAATTTTACTCTGTTTTTAACTGTGCGCGTTTTCTTGTAGCTTTAATGTAATGTCGTCTATTAATGCTGTAAGATGTCCCTCATTTCCCTGTTCTCAATACCTGAACGTGTCTTAATTGTACTGGACTCTATATTATCCCTCATTACTGTAAGCCGCCTTGGGTCCTTTTCAAAGAAGAAAGGTGAGGTAAAAAATAGTCTAAAATAAAAATAAATAAAATAATTGTCGTGATGAATGCAATCCTATATGGATTTACCTTGAAAATCCCATTGAATTACTTGCCTTTCAGTGCCCAGTTATAGGATTGTGAGTGAATAAGCAAGGTGGATTTCATCTTGCAGTTATCTGTGGTTCTTGCTCTTTGAACTCCTATTGCAGCCTCTTACATTGAGTGAGATTTGATTACCCTTCAAGGAGATCATAGCAACAAAATCTCAGACAAAGGAAAATAAAGATTATTTCCCATGAAAGTAAGATACAGTACTTAGAATCTGTATAATAAGCATAGTAGGCAAAAATAGCCTCAATTTATGATAAGCTTCTCATAGCTAATGTTTATGTTGCTCTTTATGGTTTTTTTTAACTGGAGAAAAAGAAATTTTCAGACCTATCAGAATTACTGCAGTTCCTCAAAGAGATGTGTTAATACATCAGTCACTAGATTCAATGTGATGAGTTGATGAGAAAATAGAAAACTGCAAGTTGTAGCAGTTTCTTTGGTTTGCAGTTTTTATCTAGTATTTTCTGACAGTGGCTTTTAAGTTACTGTGAATACCCAAACATAAGAGTGTTATGAGAAATGAATGGAAGGGAGAGGATGTGAGACTATTAACTAACCTCTGAATCTAAATAATAAATTTGACAGGTGATTGTTGCCATTATATACCATCAAATCTCTTCAAATTCATAGCAGTCTAATGCATTTTTGACGTCCAAAAGGTCCTCTCATCAGCATCCTCACTCATCTCATGGAAACTCAAGGCTGCAGTTTGCTTTATTAAGCCAGTCTACCTCTCATTTGGTCTTTCTGGTCCTAGCGTAATTAATTTTTCCAACGAGTCAAGTCTTGTGATGATAGCTTTAGTTTTGTTGTTTTTGCTGCTAGGGAAAGTTCAAGCTTAATTTGATCTAACATTCACTTATTTCCCTTTCTGGTAGTCCCAGGTATCAGTCAAGTTCCCTTGCAACACCACAATTTTAATGAATTGATTCCCCTTCCCTGTAAGTTTTCTTTACTGTCCAGTTTTCACAACTTGGTAATGCTGTATTCTGTTCTAACAAAAAATGAATGAAGTAAAAATAATCAGAAATACTGTATTATAGATTATCTTTGTCCTAGTCTCTTTTTGAAATGCTTATCTAGTTCCTTCATAGCTGTCTTTTCATCTTGAATGAATTTAACAATGTCAGGATGCCATTCTTGGCATTTGTTCTTTTAAGGAAGGTGTTTGTGTGTGGAGCTTTACGGCCACTCATTACTCTGGATGGAACTTGGAACTATGTACTGGACTGATATTGATCAATATATGTCAGCTCTCTTTGAAGATGTGAGCATAGTTTGTGATTTGTTTTCTAGGGCAATGGATCCCAAAATTGGGTGGTGAAGGCTTCTGGGAACTGCAGTCTAAAACCATCTGGGTTACCCAAGATTGGGAACCAATACTCTAGCATATTGTAAGAAGGGAAGATGCTACTATTATATCATATTTTGTGGCAGATAAGATGCTTAGGAGATGGAGTTTTTGATTCTCAGGATTACTTGTTTTTAATGCTGGTTGATTAGTTACTCCTCTGTTGTTGTTGTTTTCATTTTTCCTTCTTTTTTGGTTATGTGACGCACAGTCTATTATATTTGATTTCTATTAATCATTCTCTTTCCTAATCTCATACTTCCCATTTGGATTACTGATTGATTTCTCCATTGCCAGTGTTAAAGTTATGTAATGAATAGTCAGGTAATTTATTGTTAGTATGTAAGTTATAATGAAAGATACATGTATTCAGTGGAGCAATAACAGACCGTTATTCAGATGATATTAGTATAGCCAACAGACAGTTATTTCAGAAACATCCAAAGGACTAAAGGTTTTTCATACCCTCTAACAACTCTTTCTACAGTGGCAGATTTGCTGCCAACAGCACCTGTAATAGGCTTTCTGCCAAATCGATCTATTAAATGTGGAGAATGGCCTTCCTGAGGCTGAATGTGTGCAATTCTGCTGACTTGGGTTCTTCACATACAATTCATCTGTCATAGAATCACAGAGGTGGAAGAGAACTCAAAGGCCATCTAGTCCAACCCCCTGCCATGCAGGAACCCTATCACAATATTTCCGACAGATGGCCATCCAGCCTCTACTTAAAAACCTCCAAAGAAGGAGCTCCACTACCCTTTGTGGCAGCATATTCCACTGCCAAACAGCTCTAATTGTCATGAAGTTCTTCCTAATGTTCAAATGGAATCTCTTTTCCTTTAGTTTGAAACCATTGGCCCAAGTCCTAGTCTCTGGAGCCATGGAAAACAAGCCTGTTCCCTCTTCAATATGACATCCTTTCAAATATTTAAACATAGCTATCATATCTCTGCCCAGCCTTCTTTTTGAAAGGCTAAACATTCCCAACTCCTTAAGCCATTCCTCATAAGACATTTCTTCCAGGCGTTCAGCTGTCCTGGTCACCCTCCTCTGCACCCACTTGAGGTTGTCAACATCCTTTTTAAATTGAGGCACACAGAACTGGACACAGTATTCCAGGTGGGGTCTGACCAGAGCAGAATAGAGTGGTACTATCACTTCCCTTGATCTAGACACTATTCTGAAAAAAACTGGCATGGTGTTGGGCGAATTGGCCAACTATCGCCCGATTGCCAATGTTCCCTTTATGGGCAAGGTAATCGAGAGGGTGGCTGCAGTCCGGCTTCAATCTTTTTTGGAGGGTGAACGGGTCCTTGATCCATTCCAATCCAGGTTCAGGCCTGGTCAGGGGACCGAGACAGTCTTGGTCGCTCTGCAAGATGACCTCCTCTGGGCCGACAGGGGTAATTCCACCCTGTTGTACCTGCTGGGGACGGCCTTTGATACCGTCAACCACGGTATCCTGCTGGGTCGGCTCTCCGGGATTGGGATCGGAGGCACTGTTCTCAGTTGGTTCCGGTCCTTCCTGGAGGGCCGTCCCCAGCAGGTACAACATGGAGGGGAGTTGTCGGCCCCGTGGATAATCCCTTGTGGGGTTCCACAGGGGTCGTCCCTTTCCCCCATGCTGTTCAATATCTATATGAGGCCGCTGGCAGAGGTCATAAGGAGATATGGAGTCTGCTGTCATCAGTACGCTGATGACACACAGCTCTATCTCTCCTTTTCCACCTCTGCAGACGAGGCTGTCTGGACCCTCGACCAGTGCCTGGGCGCGGTTATGGAGTGGACCAGGGCCAACAGGCTCAGGCTCAACCCTGAGAAGACCGAGGTCATCTTCTTTGGGACTTCCCCATCTGGCTACGGAGGCCCTTTTCCAACTTTGGAGGGTGTTTCTCTCCGGCCATCAGACGCTGTCTGGAATCTGGGCGTAGTCCTGGACCCAGCACTCTCTATGGAGGCCCAGGTGGCCACTGTGTCCAGGACTGCTTTTTTCCACCTTCGACAGATAGCACAGATTCGTCTCTCTCTAGATGGGGATTCCCTCAGGACAATGGTGCAAGCGCTGGTGATCTCAATACTAGACTATTGCAACGCACTCTACATGGGGTTGCCCTTGACTCTCCTTCGGCGGCTGCAGTGTGTACAAAGTGCGGCGGCCAGACTGGTGGCGGGTGTGCGCCGGTTCGACCATATCACCCCAGTCTTGGCCCGTCTGCATTGGTTGCCCGTTGCGTCCCGAATCAGATTCAAGGTCTTGGTTTTAATTTATAAAACCCTCCATGGCCTGGGACCTGACTACCTGGCGGAGCGGATCGCCCAGCGGTCAACATCGGCTCGACCGACTCGGTTGTCGCGGGCGCACACGCTGCAGGTGGCCATGCCCAGGGAGGCCCGGAAAACATCCACCCATTCCTGGGCTTTCTCTGTGGCTGGCCCTGCCCTCTGGAACCACCTCCCCAGCAATGTGCGCCTTGCACAGTCCCTGCAAGCCTTTCAGAAAGCTTTAAAAACCTGGCTTTTCCAAGAGGCATTTGGTGGCTGATTTTTTTTTTCCTTCCCGCCATCTGCTTTCTGTTGATAGTTTGGTTTAACTGTTGGTCTAATTGTTGATTAATTTGTTTTTATACCGATTCACTTTTGTCTATTGTTGCATCCTGTGCTGTGAACTGCCCGGAGTTCCTTCGGGAAGACAGGCGGTATACAAGTTTAATAAATAAATAAATAAATAAATAAATATGGTTCTGTTGATGCAACCAAGAGTCGCATTGGCTTTCCTGGCCTCCGCATCACACTGCTGACTCATGTTCAATTTGTGGTCCACCAAGACTCCCAGGTCCCTTTCACAGGTACTATTTTCCAGCCAAGTATTCCCCATCCTATATCTGTGCAATTCTTTCTTTTTGCCTAGATGTAGCACCCAACATGTCCCTCTGTTGAAATCCATTCCGTTAGCTTTGGCCCAGCACTCTAATCTGTTAAGGTCCTACACAAGAAGATAATTTCAGATGCCTTGGAATGCCTAACCTAAAGCTTTGTTCATGTTCCCATTCTCTACTGTAGTTGGACATAAGGAAAAGGGTCTTTTCTATGTTGCCACTAATATAGTAGAACATCCTGTCAAGAAATCTACCTGGTTTCCTTAGTTACAGCTTTCTCAAATACTTATACAGTATCACAAACCTCTTCTTCAAATAACTATTGCTGATTATTAGTTTTATTTATGAATTTTGTGTTGTTATATATGATTCCTTTATACTAGGAATGTTGCATGTGTCACCCTATACCAGTGGTGGTGAACCTTCTGCACTCCAGATGTTTTAGACCACAACTCCCACAGTCCTTTGTCATTGGCAATATAGGCTTGGAATTCTGGAGTTGTGGTTCAAAACATCTGGAGTGCCAAAGGTTTGCCACCACTGTCCTATACTGTGGAATAGCAGTTTCCAGTATCCCTCACCATTGGCTTTATCAACTGATGGGAATTACAATCTAACAGTTCCTTGCAAAGTACTCATTGGCGGAGATCCTGTTGCTTAGTGTAGTAAATTGCAATAGAAAACATCCATTGGATCAATGGGCATTTACTGAGTCAATTCTCCTGTAGGTTTCATTAATTCAAATGGGTCTACAGTATTCTTAACTGCAACTTACAGTTAGAATAGCCCCTTCTTGACCATTGGAACCTGTGGAGGGGTGACTCCCTAAACCAGGGGTCCTCAACCTAAGGCCCTGGGGCAGGATGCGCCCCCCCAAGGTCCTGAATCTGGCCCCTGGGACCAACTGCAAACCCCCCACCTACCCCCTGCTTTGAGAGCAAGCCAGCCTCTGCAGCTGCTTCTATTGCTGAGGCAGTTCAAAGCAGTAGGCTATGTCGTTTCTCCCACTCCCCCCAACTACCGCCCAAATGATCAGCATGCTGGCTAGTGGGGCATTCAAAGTGGGCCAATCGTGGGGGGTTCCGCCTCTCCCTCCCCCCTTTTTTCCATGTCACCCATTATTATTATTATTATTTGGACTGTGGTCCGGCCCCCAGTGGTGTTTGGGGTGTGGTGGACTGGCCCGCTGTTTGAAAACTTTGAGGACCCCTGCCCTAAACCCTCACTGAATCAGTGGAACTGCTGTAGTGTGTTCTACTATGCTAAGCAACAGGAATTTGTTTGATAAAGCTGGCTGTAATGCATGAAAGGTTATGCTATAATAAATGAGCTACAGTATTTTTAAAAATACCATAATATTTTCTCATATTTTCTTCAACACATTAATAACATGATTACACTTCTGGAAACTGTCGTGCTTCAGTTGAATACAAAGACATTTACTTGCAGTGGAAGCTATTTGCTTAAGCAGTCTCTGGATCAAGACTTTTGTGCAAAGCTAGGACGGTGTGTTTTATTTGCAGCTACTTTTAAAAAAATCAGTACACCTTAATTTAATTAAGACTAGAGATGGGCACGAAACGAACATTTTTTGTTTCTGTTATTCATTATTCGTTTCATTACGTAACGAAACGACAAACAAAATTGTGATGAAAATGGAACGAAACTAACAGAACCATGAAAACTGTGTTACGTTTCGTTTCCGTTAATGGCGGTGTGCAATGAAATGAGCTGTTTTAAATGTTAAAAAACGCCCTGGACATCCATAAAAATGCAGCGATAATTATTTATACTGTCTTATAATACCTACCAGAGGGGGTGGGGTCCTTAAAACGTGCATTTATGTCTTTTCTCAGATTGCTGTATTTTTTTCCTTTAAGGGGAGTTAGGGGACATTGACCCAAAATGGCTCCCAGATGCCTAATATTGATTTCTTGGGTATTAAAACATCCTGGACATCCATAAAAATGCAGCGATAATGCGATAATTATTTGAAATTATTACCTACCAGGGGGTTGGGGTCCTTAAAACGTTTGTTTTTGTCATCTCCCATCGTGATGTATTTTTCTTTTCACTTTAAGGATGACAAAATGGATGTCGCCACTCCAGCCACAACACGGAGGCAAGCCATGTGATGTGATCATGTAAATTCTTGGACAACTTCAACCAATAGCATGCCCAGGTTGCAGACTGGGCAGGTCTGGCAGCCACAGAGGGCATAAAAAGCTCTGGTAGCCCCCGTCCTCCTTGCAGTCCCTGGTGGGAGTTAGGGTGGGATTGCTGTCTCCGCGACTCTATCTTCAGTTCTGCAGCCTCCCTGTGTGTGTGTGTGCGTACCTCTCAGTGAGTACCCTCCCCTCCCCTGCAGTGCAGTCACTCTGCGGCTGCCTTGCACCCTGGGCAACGCCCGCCGCTGCCTTTGCAGCCTCCCTGCGTACCTAGTCTATACTGTGTCTCTGCCAGCATCAGTTTTTTTTTTGTGTTTTCCCTCTGGTCTTGGGCGTTGGGGGACGCCCCCGCACAGAAATGCTTTAAAAATCGCACAAAAAGCGAGTAGAAATGAAAAACGAAAAAAAGTTTCCAAAAAATTCATGAAAAACGGAAACGAAACGAAACGGATCTCTCAACAACAAATGACAAACGAAACACCATTTTTTTGATTTGTGCCCATCTCTAATTAAGACCATACTGATCAGTTACTTCACAGTCAACAGCAAGAGAAACAGAAAGAGCAAAATCCCCCTTTTAGACCATTTTATGTATTTTCTAATATTGAACATATATTTTTTCTTTACAAAGGAAACCTTTACAGATATAATGTTCAAGGTAATTGTTCATCCTTGTAGTGAGAGTAAAAAGGCATCTACAAGAATTAAACTAGATACTGTATACTGTATACTAAAATACTTTTATTTCTTAAGAAGTATGCATTGACTAGACTATAGCAGAGAGTTAGCTATGCAGAAAGGACTATTTATCTTTGTTTATTGAATTTTTATTATTCTTCCATGTAGAGAAGGAGAGGTTCTCTGAACCAGCTACTTGTAAGTAGTTATTAAACCAGATCTTATCAAACACTGGTCTTTCTGTTGTCCCTGAGTCCTCACCTCTATAGACAAGAATAGGAACAGCATTATTTTTCACCAGTTTCTTTGTAATTTGCAGGAACAATCTTTTCACAAAACTAGAGCTTTTCCCTTGAAGAAGTAAAGTGCATGCACAGAATTGCTGTCTACTTATTTAAAAAGATACAAACAACCATTCTGGTGCTTCTGATTCTGTGCAACAAAGCAGCAGTCATTATGCATACTATGCATGCAATTTTGTTTAATATGCATGAAAATTTTAAAACATTAATAAATCTTCTTTTGTTTTCTTGGCACCTGCAGTACAAAAGAGCTTGTACGCTTCAGGGGGTGAAGAGAATAATTTTTCCAGTGCTTTATCCTCACATTTGAAGATAAGACAAGCAAGGATTTATCTTATTAATATGAACATTGCCATACTGTATTTAAAAAATGTCATATGGCAAAAGGCATAGTAGATGTGTTGCTTCCTTTTCTCCATTTTCTCTCTTTGTATTTTCCATGTAATGCTCCACTTAATTTCATTTCTTATACTGTACTTTGTAAAACAAAATTATATGTGGCCTAAGAGCAACAGTCTTCATGTCACTGCATTTGTCAGAAGCTCAGAAGCAAATGAGCAGTTGCCCTGTGCTTGCTGGGTGCCATAGACAGATAGTTTCCCGCATTGCTGCAGGCTGCATGCAGATTTGTAGATTCACACAACTTTAAAGCAGTCCAGGACTTGATGGGAGTCCACAAGAAGGTACTTGCTCATTCAGGAGCAACTGCTTACATTACTCTAAGAGGTGCTTTATTCACTTGAAGAGCTTATTCATTTCTGTCTGATGTCTGACTGCATGACTGAACACACCTTGAGGTCATGAAGCTAAGAGTGGCCGCTGAAGCAAGTGCCAAAATATCTTTCCAGAAAGACGGTGTGTCTTAGATATTTACACACAGTTTCAGATGAAAAGTGAAGTGTAAATATCAAAGCTTGTTCTCCCTGATCATCAAGAGTAAAATTCAAAAGAAATTATGGGGAGAACAATACCAGAAAAATACATTTTGTAGAAAGTATTTTTTCTATTGGTTGTAAATATGTTCCGTTCTAGTGTTCAGTTGATACAAGGCCCTCACAAATAGAAGTGAGCTATTTTGGGAACCACTACAGGCAAAGTCGGGAAAAAGGACTACAAGTAGCAGCAGGGGGTTCTGGGAGCTGTGGTCCAAAAAAGCAAAAAAGCAGCATTCCACACTTCATGTTTATTTTGACTCTGCCATTCTTCAAGCTCCTAAATGGATGGCTGCCTGGACTTGGAAGCATTTACCTTGAGTATGTTTTATCTCACGCTATAAGTAGTGGGAGTGGGGATTAAGAATTGGAATTAGAAGAAGGAATTGCATCTTTTTTGCCCAACGATGGGACAAACTTTTCCTGGTTGAGTACCTATTATTGCTTTCTCCTGTATTCGTTAGCTTTAGCTGAACCTCTGAAAACAATGCCTGCCTGCCCCAGGATTTCATGCCTTTGTTGGTGGGGAAGGGGTCAGTCAGACAGAATTAATGGATTGGAGAAGGTCAGAGGCCATTTTTGTCAAAAGTAAGTGACCCTTGAATCAAGAGGTAGCCTGACAAAAAATTGGATTCATCTGAGTGGATGAGGTTCTCACTGTTCTCCTCCTGCTGAGTCTCTGCGTACTCCCCTGATAATGAAAACTGTTCACACAAAGGCAATGTTTTGTGTGCACCCCACTCATTTTGTATATATAGGGATGGGCATTGCACTACAAGTGTTATTTACAATGATGTTAGAAAGAGAATCTAATTTAGAGGCATGTATGCTAGATACAGGGTTAAACAAGAAGCAAGTGAAAAGCACCAACATATTCCCACTTATCAAGAGTATGGTTTACTGTACTCACCAGGGTCTCCTTCTGAGTACAGTATATGCATGAAGACATGTATTTCTCAAGTAAAGGCAGTATTTGCTCTCACAGTTTATAGTGTCAGGATTAATAAAGAGTGGGTTAGTTTTTTCTCAGACCTGTGTAAAATGGTACTTTTTTTAAACTTCAGCTCCCAGAATACCCAGACGATAAGTCGGCACAAAAAATTGCCCTACATTCCGTTGTTTCAACATTGCTGGTTTGTCATCCCGCAAATCTGTTAAAAATATATTATCGAGGAGCTGGAATTATAGTGCTTTGCACTAATGAGGTGGCATTAAAATCTATAAATAAATAAATTAAATAAACAAAACCAGCCTTTTCAGCTGCCATATATGAGAAGAGGGGATTATGTCCAGCCACATACAGTATCTTTGTTTGTCTCTTTTTCTGTTGGTTCCACCTAATATGGTCTTCCCCAACATGGTGCTCACCAGATGCTATGGATTTTGCTCCCATTAGTAGACAGCAAGAGTAGTGGAAGGATTGGAACTCCATGTGCAGAAAAGCCCCAGTTCAATGTTAGCTACTACAGTAGTTAAAAGTATCTCAGGACCCTGCAGAAAAAGCCAGCTGTTTGGGTATACAGTATAATGGTTTCTGTGTTTTCAGGAGTGATGAGAAGGTAGGAAAGTCATGGAGTCACTAGATGTCTTTCCCCTGCACAAAATTGTATAGCATTGTACAAACATCACACATAGCATGTTTAATTCAAAATTTCAAATGAATTAAGCTGAGAATCTTTATCTCTTTTTTATTATTATTTAGGTGTGAAAATTGTTCATATATCTTGGGTAACTGTACAAATAATACATTTTCATTTAACCATAAACACAATTATCACCACTGTTGAGTGCTATCAAATATTTTATTTACAAAACAATTATTAAGATGTCTGATGTCATATTTCCTTGTACTATAATTATATCTTACCCATAGGGTAATAAGTCCACCATAATTGCTTGGTGCTTTTAAAATTTATAAAACAGAAGAAAAAACCCTCTATGTTAATAGTTCCCTACAAAAAAAATCCACAAAGTACTATGAGTCTGACCAAAGATACCAATGAAAAAGGCCTTCCGAAAAATACAATATTTTTGCCTACATGTACACATAAAATAGGTTCAAAGGCACAGCTTTTAAGTCTGTACAAGTGTACAGAATTCTCCTGGCAAGGCACCAGTAAAGCAGTGTTTACACCATCATACGGTAACAAAATATTTTGTTTTTGCACATTGAATTGTAACTCTCACATAATTGCTTAGCTTTACAATATCAATGTGTTATTTGTAACCTGAAATCCTGTTGCTTATTATAGTAAGTTGTGGCTAAATGAGGCCCATTGAATTAGTGAATGTCTGGTGTGAGTCAAATCTATCAGTTTCATTGATTAAGGGCACTTTTACACAACCCCTAAGATCCGCTGGCCACTTAAATTCGGACCAGAGATCTTAGGGGCTTGTCGCTCTTCCTGTGTTCCCACCCCTTCCACACTTCCTGGCTGCTGGCTGCGTGAGGGGAGGGAAAAAACAAAGGAAGAAAGACAGTGGCTCACCTCCGTTCTGCCTCGTTCTGCCTCTTGCTCTTGCCGGGGCAACATTCCAGTAGCTCTTAAGTAGCTCTTAAAGGGACAGGAGCCAAAAAACAGCAAACAGAAGCGAGGAGAGCCCTGCACTCACTATCATTGCACCGCATCAAAGAATTTTCACCTCCAGAGAGAAGGTACTTGAAAGGTGCGCTGGGACGCGCTAAAGTGGGCGTGGTCGCACTTAATTGCCTGTAAACTCCGGAGCTGGTGGGGAAACATTTTTAAGCTCCGGAGCTTGCAGCCATTTGCTGCGGAGTTTAGGGGTCGTGTATAAACGCCCTCAGTGAACCTACTCTACATGCATCTTAACTATGATAAGCAAGAGGATTTCAACCTTTGTGTATTGGGCTGAATGCAATCATACTTGCCCCACCCAGAACCAAAGAGAACTGTCCCACAGTAGCTTGTGTTGCTCTCATTGCTGTTGCTTTTGTGCCAGCTAACACTTCCTGCTGGGTAGGCCTAACATTGCTGGTAGGATCACAGCCAACCTTACTGTCCAGCAGAGTGACACAACTGATAGTGGATCCTAGAATTCTGAGGCAGTCAGTTCCTGAGTCTTCCTAATCACTGGTTTTCTTCAGTTGAAATTGAGTGCTGTATATGATATGTGGCACTGACTAAGTAACCTCAGGTGTGGTGGAGGCGAGGGCACACTCCTACTTGCCAGTGTTCAAGTAAGTTTCAATTATGAGGTTTAGCCCACTTGAACTGTCATGTCTGAAATCAAGATGAGGGCTATAAGATAGTGGGGATGTGACATACAGGTCAGCCGTGCCCCTGCTGCACTTACAGATCATTCAGCAGTTTATGTAATGAAGTTCTGAAGTCTCTCAGCACATTTAGATGCATGCCCAACCCCATAATTTAAGGCATTCAGTTGCTGTTGTATAAATAGGGTTCTAGTCAAGTTCTGTACATGGACAGGATGCTCATTTAGCCGGGCCATACCACTACCCCCTCCAGAGCACCCAATAGCTTGTTCTTTCCTTGACCTCCAAGATGATTCATGGGCTTCTCCAACAAAAGCAGGAATAAAACCATGCATCCATAGAAGACTGTGAAATAGTAATCTGCTGAATGCTTCGAGGAGTGTGGATGTGAAAGCATGGAAGGCCATGCCTTGCAGCAAACAGTTTAGGCAATACTGAATACTCAGCAGAACTCTGGGAGAGACCGTGCTGATTCATGCATGGTGTTTACAGACACACAGAGAGTCTACCCAAGTGGGGTAAATAGGATTGCATTCACTGTCACAGCAGACCCACAACCTTTAATAGTTACACAAATACCAATTATATACTACAAAACACAGCCAGCTTAGGCAGCATATAACTGAATGCTACGTGCCATCCTTGTCTCAAGGTAACACTTATATGATAAATGGAAAGGTGCATCGTGAAAAAAAAAGTTGCATGTAAACTGGAGCTTATACAACCACTGTTATAGGCCATTAAAGAACCCTCAGAGAGAAAGATGGGGACAACATATAAGCCAGTAAAATACATAGATGACACAGCAGGTGTTAAAGAAAGGAATGAAGTGAATGGAATAGATTTCTCCCGCACCTGCACCATGTTTCCTTAAAGACCAATTAAATATCTCAGCAAGGAGAAGGGAATGGGATGTACTGAACTACCAAATTACATGACCACCTCAGCTATCTTCTCAGTTACCTTCTCGCAACTGATGAAGCTGCTTTGAGCAGGTTCTTGGTCATATCAGATTGCACTGGTTGGCCACACAAGGCATGATTTACTTTTTTCCCTTTATCAAACTGTTTGACTTCATTGGTTAGCTACAGTTCTAAACACGGAAGGAAGGAATTTCATAGATCTAATATGTAAACCTGCTGTTTGCTTCTGTAACCAGAGCTGTATTTTGTACTTCCGAAGAAGCATCAGCATTTTGTGTCAAGAAAACCCAATTCTACATTTTGAGTTTCTTATACAAACTTCTATACAGCTTCTCAGATTGCATAAATTATTGAAAAGCTCCTAGTATTTGATACCACATTGAGTGCTCAATCAGTTATTTTTACTATGTTTTTAGACCAATGACTGAAATAGCTGAAAGACAGTGACTTACATTATCCTATTTTTTTTTTGGGGGGGGGGAAATTCCTAAATTGGTTCCCCCCCCCCCCGATTCAGTGGCAGTCACTACTGAAGAAACTACTGTTTGGTCACAGTGACAGTATGATGGGTCTTGCTAATGTTATGACATATCCTTTCTAATCTTCAGGACAGGGTGTTTTCAGCCTCCAACAAAGCAAGAGAAACTCAAATGCACTTTTTCTGGTGGTGTCACTGTTGCTGTTGCTTTCAATGTCGTTACCTGTTGGATGCAGCAGTCCCACCACAGTGCTGTTTTGATGGCATTGGCTACAAATAGGGGTCACAAATGCTGCAGAAATGAGCTTGCTAGTACATGTGACCCAGTTCCTAGAGTCATGTTTAGCTTAGGGACTGTTATGGACCAGAATCTGTTATGGACCAGAATGTGGGACATGCCAAATACAAAGTGGGGGGAGTGATAGCACAAAGGAAATTGGCTTCTCTCTGTTCATCCATTAACTGAAAGGTAGACAAGGAAAATAAGTGTGTGTGTATGCACGCGCGCATGTGTGGAAGAATTTCCTTAGTTCTCTTTTTCTACACACACGGCCCACACCCATGATGCAATTTTTTTAGAGAAATTTTTAGAGGAAACTGCCAGTGGCAAACTTATAAAGCATGGGTTTGTTCTGATCACATCAAATGCGAAGAACTGAAATGAGATCATGATTGGGGATTGCCCCCCCCCATCCCAAGGATAATGCTCCTAGCTAGTACATGATGGGTGTTTCCATAAGAAGGGCTCATCACACTATCAGTAAGAAGGCACTAAGCAGTGATTGCAAACTTTTCTCTTTAACATTTTCTATAGAAGGAAACCAAATGGAAAAAACAAGAAGGGTTATGAGTGGAGGATGCTATGATCTGAATTCCATGTCCATTTCAGTTAATGAGGAAGGGCAGTGTGATAAAAAGCCTTGTATGGAACTGCTCTTCTAGACTGTTAGAGGCAATCAGAAAACACCCTGGAACACACAGGAGTCTTGATTCCTGGTTGGGCACACCAGGTCCTCAAATATTAGAATCTTTTCTTTAACAAGTAAGCCAAAGCTATAAAGTTGATCTCTCCCTTTCCCTTTTCCAGTTAGGTACTTGTTGAAAATTTGACTCCATGCAGTTCAGGCTATAAGTTGAGACTCCAATGGGAAAACGAGGGGAACGGTTATTGTTACCTTGGTGTGGATGTGGTTTATTGAGTGGGCTATTGTACTTCTTGATAAAGAAGTGAACTAAATCATTCTCTCGCGGCAAGTAACTCCATGATTCTCTGTGGTATTTCGGTCCCAGTAGTGCAGGAAAATCACTACACTCTACATTGCAACTGCCATTATTCAAGAAGGGGCAAATTCATTCAGACATAGCAACATTCAGTGATTGGCTAGATTGTAACTAATTCAAGCTGATTTCATGACATCTGGAGAAAGCACAACAATAAAAGGCACACCTTGGCCTATGTTTTGCTTCAAAGCAGCAGTAAAAACTTGCTTGGTTGGGGGAACCATAACACCGGTCTACATGCTACTATGTGCCCTAATTAGAATCATGGGTCCAGGATTTTCTCCATCTCCATCTTCATTTTCCATTAAAAATGTCCATTTAAGACCTCCATTAACCTGGGCACTAACTTTCCCCCTTTGTCTTTATTAAATATATGTGGTTGAAACGATTACCAGTCATTTTCATTTTGCCCATCCTGTGGTGGCTTCCCCATTTATGTAGGCAAAGCCTGGAAAGTGTTGCATGTGCTCATACTCAGAATTTCTCCGCGTGGTTAATGGTGCATACACATCACTGGAATTCCCATATCTTGTGGAGTGCATGGATGGAGTTGTATAACAAGGATTTGCCGAGGGTACCTCTGACCAGCGAGGAGTTACGGGGGTTGGATGCAGTCTTGGGGTACTGCTCATCAAGCATGGCTCCATCCTTGAGGACGGGCTGCTGAAAGGGTACTAAAGAAAGGAAATCACATGACAAAGATGTTAGGCACAAACATAGGCAAACATCAGGAAGGAACATGCCAGGTTTATCAAACTTCTCTAGCAGGATGATTTGAACAGGAATTCCTTCAGCACTTATTTGACATTTTGATAGTTTGCAGCCCAAAATCACGAGGAATATGTAAACGATCGTGGAACTGGCCCAATGCATTTTAAATCAACATGTAATAATTACATCCCTCTTCCAAATAATTAAATACATAGGCTAGTACCCTATTGCTAGTCCCAAATTAAACAGGCAGTTAAGAGTTCATGCATCATTCAACAACTGATATAACTGATCTGATTCTAAACATTTAATGTTTAATACCAAATATGTTATTAATTATTACTCAATTGTACTGTGTAACGTTTTTCTTGATGGGGGTCTATGAAACTGTGACTGCATGCTCTGGCATGCTAGCTAATTTTGGCTACCACCAAAACATTATACATACCTGCCATGTGAACATAAATCTACTTAAACATAGAAAGGGTCATTTCCAGAATGTTGGCCATCTGTTAAGAATCTGGTTATAGCAATTCTGAACACAATGAAGGTGTGGAATATTTGTGTTCTGTATTGTAGGAGGGACTATCCACATTATGAAATGACAAATCTTCAAGATATTAGAATATTTATTTATTTATTTATTTATTTGTTGCATTTGTATACCGCCGCATCTTCCTATAGGAACTTATTTAAAGTAAATACTCTGTAGAATCACACATTGCATCCTGAAGTGCACTATACAACAGTTAAATATACTTATTTTTCCAAGTAACTCACATTAGCACAAAATACCTGCAGTTTCATAGTATTTCATGATTATTTGGTGTTTGATTGGGACATAGGTAGAACATGTTGCACAAAAGCAAAGTTATTGGGCTATTTAATTTATATTGTTTAAGACAATTTGGAGACTGAACTTTAAATAATGACGCCTCCTTAAATACCAACTGTTTGTTTTGGAGTCAGACAGTCAAATAGTCTTACTACAAATGAAACATAACTGAAATCAAACCAGAAAATACTAGTTTAGCTCTGTTAAAGAAAAATAAAATAAAATAAAAGAGCAAGGGTTGGGAAACAGCAGGGTATAAAGTGGAGGAGAATCCAAAGTGACCTTGCTGTTTCACTTCTTATCCAGCAGCACTTGATTATTCTCTCTGCTTTGCTTTTGCAAAGATTGCAAAAGTATGGAAAGGCACTTATTAATGGGTTGCTCACCTACCCCCAAGCCTTTACCTGCTGAAAAGAAGGCTCTGATTTTTGCAAAAGCAAAGTGCAGAGAAGTGTTCAGGACATGGAGAGTAAACAAGGGCTGCTGGAAAGGAAGGGAAACAGCAAGGCCAGTTTCAGTTCTCCTTCAACACCCCCCCCAGGAAAGGCTTACTTCCATGCATATGATGCCCTTTAAGTTTTAGTGGCATGATTTCACGGGGGCAAGCATCGTAAAATACAGTATATAACAGCCCAGAAGGACATTTCAGATAAGTAAAAGTGATGATAAAAGTAGCTTTTCAATTATAGCTAGACCAGGGTTTATTTATTTATTTATTTATTTATTTTTGAATTTATACCCCGCCCATCTTCCCGCGGGAACTCTGGGCGGCTTACAGGGCTGAAGCAAGTCAGCAATGCACAACCAATCAAAATATAAAACAAAACAACAAAACAACAGAACAGTCACAACATATAATTAAAAACGCAGCGTAGACTTAGGCGCCCTTGTTATGATCTAACCCTGCTGCTAGGTCAGTTCATTCATAATAAAGGGATCGATGGCGAGGAGAAGGAAAAAAAAACTATTTGGCTAGGTCACCAAAGGCCTCGCGAAATAGGATGGTTTTAATCGCTCTGCGAAAGGCCAGCAGGGACTCTGCTGGGTTAGCACATTTCCTGGAGGAACAACTAAGCATAGAGTGCTATATAATATTTATTTACAGTATTTATTTATTAAGTTTATATACCGCACCAATTTTCCCAAGGGAACTCTTGGCAGTGTACAAGCAAAGTGAACAACAATTAAAAACACCCCAATACAAATCAAAGGAAACATACCAAAAGGGGGGGGGGGAAGCAGAACACTTTGCTTTGTTTTGCTTTAGAGAGTGACACTCTTCTCATGGAATATGCAAAGAAATATACAAGGGCTTCACTTAAGAGGGTCAATGATTATTATTAAGATTCTGGTATAATGATTTAGATTTAGACATGATTAATATATCCATACTGCTACTAAAGGTAGAGTTGAATATCTTTTAATTCGGTGTCCAGGAAGTAATGGATATTTTCTGAGAATGCCATATGCCATTCCTGAAACACGAGATGTGATTCCCACGTGGCCAGGACCTAAGCCTATAATTGCAAGTTCTTACTATTTCTTGGTGCAGGAGTGGAAGTTTTAGATAGATTTCCTTTCAACTTTTTGGTTTACATTGCTTTTTAAAATAATACGCTTAGGATAAAAAGAAATCCTGTGTATTTAGCTTCCTCAGATGCCCTATCATTTATAATCACTGATTAACTGGTTGATCATATACAGTATTTCTATTTTAACAACGACCTTCAAACTGTCACTAGGAAGTATAAAATAAATAATAAACCTGCAGTGATGCCTGTTTTGCATTTAGGAAATGTCCTTTTTTAGATACAAAGTACTCTGAGGTGGTTAACTTATATTGTTTATATGTACCCACTAATATATACGAGTTAGAAGTTCTTTTGAAAGGGCATTTTAAGAGACATTTTGGCAAGGGTTTTTCTGTTTTTCTGTCATCCTTAGATCAATCCAACAGGAAAGGGAAATATTCTTTGGTTTTGGTTTTGTGTTCTTATACTTCTAAAGTTCAGTATCAGAACTGGCCCCTAGACAGAACCAGCAATTGTTTCTGTGTCTCTTTCTGGCCTGTTGGCAAAGCCAGTGCAATGTCCACAGAGATTGACTGCAATGGTGGTTTATATCTGACCTCAGCTCTGGAAAAAAAGGACAGTCTCTTCCACCAAAACGGAATAAATAAGCTACTTTATGAAGACCAGGAAGGCTATCACGCCACAACTCTGTCCTTCCCCAGAGAAGTGAAGAGGCTGCCAGAAAGTTCACAAGGGTCGGCTGAGAGGCTGCCACTGCTGTCTCCAGCATGGGCCACCTGGAATGGCCTCTTGCTGCCTTGTGGTAGAGTTGCCCCATCACTAATCCCTTCAAGGCCTAGAGTAGTCATGGATGACCTTTCCCCCCCTTCTCGTTGGCAGTGCCATTTGACACCCTGGCAAGGAGAATTCCTGATACATGCTGACTTGCTCCCTACTTTTCATTAACATTCCAACACAAGCATACTGCTGACCAGAAAGCAAGGGCTGCAAAAACAAGTAGGACAGAAATACAGTGTGCTGCTTCTCAGGGTGGCCAAATGCCCTCAGATGCAGCTGTGTTTATGAATGTGTCATGAATATAAAAAAGAGTAATTGCTCCAAAATAATGCAAACCCCTAAATATCTGGTATTTTTACAATGTAATCTGTGATGGCGGAGTCCCCAGCATGGAAAGATTTGTAATGGTAGGTCAGCTAATTGCAAATGAGTCAGTGACTTCTTTTTCCTTCCCGTGAAGAGACCATTGAGAGACAATATTTTTAAAGTCCGCCTTGGCCCCTGCCTGACTATTAACTCAACCAATGAAGCATCTATTCAGCCTTGTTGGAGTGTCCAAAGCTTTGCCATCTGCGCGGATGCCTACCCAAGCTGCCTGAATCACCTTTCACACTTTGCATCCGGTTTAATGAAGAGTGCTTAAGCACGCTGATCTCAAAACACTGGGGCCTAGTGATCTTTGCCAGATATAAAGGCGACATTTGTTGGAGAGCTCTTGACAGGAAATTACCATTTTCTGGGTCAACTCACTTGCCACCACCATGGCGTAGAAACTTGACAAGAAACACTAACCCCTTTAAGTTGGGGGTGACTTTAAGCCGATTATTGTTAAGGCCCTTTCTCCCAGTTTCCCCAAATTAAAATTAGCTCTGTTTCTTTCCGTTATTATTTTAGAAAATACTATTTTAAGTGTCTTCACCACCCAATGAAATTCAAGTTCCCTGTGAGTAGGGCTGAAGAATAATCTCTTTCTTCTTGGCCTTCAGCTTGCTGCCTGAATATGCAAAGAGGTGAAAGGTGTCTCTGTTCAATCAGCAAAATATTTTCCTTATGAATGCAGCTCAAACTTTATGCTGGTTTTGCTCACAGTTTAGAATGTGCACAATAGCGATTAACATTACATATCAGAATTTGCTCTTCAAATTTTGAAGTCAAAATTTGCAAGTAAGTGGTCATGACATTTGTACTGTAAAACTGAGAACTAATTACTGCAGATGTTAAACCTAATAGATATCTATACATTAATTTATGTTTTTCCAGTGTTTTTTTGACATACTGTATTTTGCAAATGTTCTTCAAAACCAGAAAGAGGGTTACAGCACAGATTTATTAATATTGCTGGAGAATATATTAGTGATTTCATGGTGATATCAGTTAATTCTTGTAATCACGTTTAAGTTTGTTTATTTTTTACTATTTACACTTAAAGCCAGAAGAATCTTGATCTGATGAATTTCTATCTGTCAGGGCGCTGGTGAGGGTCCAGGAAAAGACTCTGCTGAGTGTAGCAAACCATACCATGGGTTTAAGAAAATCCATGTAAAGTCCATGCCAAGATATCAGTGGGATCTACACAGGACTCTTATAGCAGACTTTATTGAGAGATGCACTGAATGACAACCCATACTACCCCAGCCTTGCGATCTGGTAACAACAGCAGCTGTACTCTGATGTATTGCAAGGACACCATCTCGGAAAGGTCAGCTTGGTTCCTTTCCAAACAAACAAACAAAAAAACACCCACCCAAGAAATTTAATTTTAATACCAGCACAAATGTTAGAGAAAAACAACAAAAAGGCTCCTAGCAGCCTAAAGTCTAACAAATATTACTTGGCATAAGCTTTTATGGACTGTGATTCACTTCTTCAAATGCTCTTCTGATGTGAGCTTATGGTCCACAGACCTTTGTGCTATATTAAATATATCAGTATTTTATCATGGCATAAGACTCTTCATTGGTTTTGATTCAATAAGCAAAGACGGTTATCCCCTTGGCATTCCCATAATGGAAAATAAGCAGGGTTGATGTTTCATTCTTATTTATCATACTCATGAAGAATAGGGAACTCCATGTTGCAGTTTCATAGAATCATAGAGTCATAGCGTTGGAAGAGATCTCAAGGGCCATCCAGTCCAACCCCTTGCCATGCAGGAACCCCCATCACCGTATTTCCGACAGATGGCCATCCAAGCCTCTGCTTAAAAATCTCCAAAGAAGGAGACTCCACCACCCTCCATGGCAGCATATTCCACTGCCAAACAGCTCTAACCATCATGAAGTTCTTCCGAATGTTCAAATGGAATCTCTTCCTGTAGTTTGAAACCATTGCTTCGAGTCCTAGTCTCTGAAGCCAAGGAAAACAAACTATGCTAGAGGTTGTCAACATCCTTTTTAAATTGAGACACACGGGACTGGACACTGTACTCCAGGTGGGGTCTGATCAGAGCAGAATAGAGTGGTACTATCGCTTCCCTTGATCTAGACCAGTGATCGCGAACCTATGGCATGGGTACCAAAGGTGGCACTCGGAGCCCTTTCTGTGGGCACCCAACATCGCCACTTCATAGTCACCTGTATACAGGTTAAATTACTGTATTGGCACTTTGCAAAAAAAATTAGTGTGTTTTGAATTGCAATTTGGGCACTCAGTCTCTAAAAGGTTCGCCATCACTGATCTAGACACTATGGTTCTGTTGCTACAACCAAGAATCATGTTGGCTTTCCTGGCTGCCACATCACACTGCTGACTCATGTTCAGTTTGTGGTCCACCAAGACTCCCAGATCCCTTTCACATGTACTATTTTTCAGCCAAGTATCTCCCATCCTATATCTGTGCAATTCATTCTTTTTACCTAGAAGTAGCACCCTACAGTTCCTTCTGTTGAAACCCATTTCATTAGCTTTGGCCCAGCACTCTAATCTGTCAAGGTCATTTTGGATTTTCACTATAATAAGAGTGAGCTCTTATTACACTGAAATGGGTAGTACACAATTTCTAAAGAGTGCAGTTATATCAGCACCTGATGCTGCTTCTTGGTTCAACATTGTTGAGCTTCAAAGCCCAGTCTATGCTTACTTGACAGATAGGCAACCAGTGTAGCTGTGACCAACATGTTCATAGAAGAGACACTCGTAGAGCTCATTATTTATGCCAATAATGCTATTGTTTAGATATTTGTTTTGATATTTCCCTTTCCCTTTCTGTATCCCTCACTAGTCCCCACCCCCAGAATTTATATTTGTATATAAAGCTGTCTGAATTTTTCACTTCACATTTCTGAGGAAACAGTTGGTAATACATAAAAGCTCATGGTGAAATAGATCTATTGGTCATGGAGATGCCACAATACTTTTGTTTTGTGTTTGTTTTTTAAAAATTCTGAAACAGACTAATTTTTGCCTCTCTGAAAACATCTAATGAAAAATATTTTGGACATTACTGGCACTTATTAAAAAGAATGAAAATTACATTTCCATCATAGGGATGGTGTATCTCCTCATAAAGTGGAGTAAGTTATTTCATAAAATTACAAAATTTCATAAAATTACAAACATGGGTTTTTAAAGCTGCACGGGGAATTTCCAGCTACAATAGAAATGGAATAAACATACTGTATATTAAATAAATAAAAATTCCATAGTTCATCTGAGCAATATCTTGGCATTTTTCTTCAAGTATGACAGTGCCTTCTCTTACTTTGTAAATAAGCAAAATTCAGAATTCTCTTATAATTTCCAGTATAAAGCAAGAGATGAAAGATGGAATCTCAGACTCCTCTCTGCTTTATGAATGCCTAAGCTGTCAGTACTCATTACTAAATGGACAAGGTTTCATTTTATTTATTTGTTTGTTTTTATTTTTGAATATTTTTACCCCACCTTTCTCCTTGGAAAAGGACCCAAGGTGGCTTACAATAAAGAGGGACAATATAAAGCCCAGAAATATTTAATTAATATTAAAATTAAGAACATGGAATTAGAAGCGTCATCTTGGAACTTTAAAATGTAACATTAAAGCTACAAAGAGCAAATAGGAAAAAATCCATTATGAGGGGTGGAAACTAACATGGAAATCACTGCTGTTCTTATGAAATCAGTCAATGCAATCATGTACGGCAATCAATATAAAAGTCACATAGTAAATAGACCCTCATTTTAAGCTCCTGAGCCACAATATCTACAAGTAAGGAAAATAACTGACCTGGGAAGAGCTTCTGTGATAAGCTGAATAATGAAGTGGTGCAGAAATACTGCTGTCATGTGGTAAAGATGGATACTGACTCTGGATTGGGTGGGGATGCTGGTTCCCATAGCTGCCATAGTTATAGCTCCCTGTGTACCTAAAATATAAATAAATATACTTGTCATTCAAACAAAAAAGTATCATGTGTAATATATTAGCCAGTAGCCACCCAACAAAATGTTCCTGATCAAGGATCATATTTATTGTACTTTGCAGGCATGTCCAAACTTCATCCCTCCAGATGTTTTGGACCACAACTCCCACAGTCCTTTGTCATTGGCAAGCTAAGCTTAGAATTCTGGGAGTTGTGGTCCAAAACATCAGGAGGGTCGAAGTTTGGACATGCCTTAAAGGAAAGCACCTTAGGAAATACTGAATGAATGCAGCCAGATAAATGACATATTCTTCCGGCAGACCCATATCTAGAGTAAACCCACTGAATTAAAAGAAAACTGGTAAGCAATGAGTTACATACTGTATGTTCTGTTGATTCAGATGGACTATCCAAGTCACAACTAACAATGAAATTTAGGCTTTATAGCTTAGTTCTTAATAAGAATAATTCTGACTCAGATTCTGGGAAACAGCAGAAGCTACAAATGAAATCAGGCTTTGAGTATAAGAGTTGCAGCTTACATTCAGACTGCTAAGTATTTTATCATTCAATAATTTTAACATCCCTGTTTAATTTTTAAAATGAGGCAGCTCTTTGCCTCCAAACAATCCACATTTGTTATTACTGTATTATACAGTATCAGAAAAACTATATTGGGATTCCAGGTTCCCCTTCACCAGCAGAACAACAGCATCAGCAAAATGTAGTATACAGTGGACCCTTGTATAACAAACAGCTTGTATAACATAAAATTTGTACAACATAAAAAAATTCTGGAGATAGGGGAAATTTGCTTAACATAATCACCTATGGGGAAAATCCATACAACATAAAAATGGGATCACTCTGTTTTCAATGCATTCCTATGGGGATTTGTATAAAGGAAAATTTGCTTAACATAATTTCATTTGGAACGAATTAATTCCTTTATACAAGGTACCACTGTATTGTGAAATGGTATGTGACCTACCCATGTTCTTCTCTGTGGGAATAAACAGGTATCCTGTGTGCAACAGATGAAGGAGGTACATGTGGATTTCTCATACAAGGTAGTTGTTGAGAGTTTTCAGCAGGTGACCCAGCAGCTGTTGTTACAGTGTATGTGAGAGACCATGTGTAAGACTGCATGGCCCCTGTGTAAAGTAGAAAGGTCCAGTTAGTTTTCAGATATTTTCAAGATCTCACTGAAAAGCAGAAACACAGCCTGCAGTTTTCAGAGGTTGATGATAAAACAGCAACGACTGTTCATCAGGGCTGTCCCAAGATTTCTCCCTGCCTGAAGCAAATGTAGCATACAAGAGCACACTAGAAATCCCTGTAAGAAAAACAGATATTTCTTACTTTGACTGTTAAATAGATCTTACCTATCTTAATTTAAAAATTAGACTAATTGATTTGAATAGGGTTACGTTCCTGTGCTTTTACGACTTAACTTGTAACATCTTTTCACCATGTTTTCTATCTGCTAACGAGGAGGCCCACCACTAAGCAGGTAGCAAAAAATTTAGTAATCCATTAGAAAAGTTTTATGGTTTTGTAAATGACTAGGTTGCTTCCAAGCACAATCATACTAGCAAATAAGTAATCACGCACGGCTTTTTAGAGAGCAGAGACAGACAAATCCATAGTCAATGCTTTTGTTACATTATTGGTGTTGTTTGAACAATCATTAATCTAGCCTTTGTGATTAAAAAGAATTAAGCCCTTACTATCACTTTTTGGAACACAACTATTAAACAAAAGAATTTGAAGGGTGGGAGTGGCTGTGTCTTGCCAGATGTTTTACAGGGAGTAATTTATAGGTTACTCCACTTCATGGAGTGTAAAGCTTAACAATTTAATTGCCTTTTTTGTGTCTGAACAGTGAAGGTTCACACCAATTGCAAATTCGACAGCTTGATAGCATCTACTGTATAGTTAATGTTGCTAATACTCAGAGTTTAGTAAGAAAGCAACAACAGTCTGCTAGAATCAAATCTATTAGATCGTGTTCTGTTATTCTGCTCTGCTTTTCTAATAAGAATGATGTCAGAGTTAGACCGCTGCTGAGCAATGCTATTTCAATTTTCAGTTTTAGGGATGTGTATCTCATCACTTTGTGTGAGAGTCAGACTACCCAACATGATATTGGCCAATGGGCTCACAAGTTATATAAAAGTAATCCAAATTTAAAATATACTTGAAAAAATACTAATAATGGTAAGTCATAGAACACTTTCAGGTGTTCAGCACAGTGCCGGCTCCTCCATTAGGGTAACTGGGATATGGCCATACCTTATATTTCTCTCGTTATCCCAGATTTGCCTGCCTCCTTACCAGAGGCAGGTGGGTCTCTGTGTCTTTTCTGTCTGAGTGCTTCTCTGAACATCTGCCAATGTGTGTGGTACACAAAACGGGCATAGTGTTTATAAGTGAAAATATCTACAAAAATAATTATATTATGGGAAATCACTTGTAAAAATATGTTTCATTGGTATATTTATTTACAAAATGAATATGCTAGGATGACTCCATAAAAAGTGTGTGTGAATTTTCAGATTTTTAAAAGAATCTACCAATTAATACAGAAACTACATGAAATACTTGGGAAAATGCCCAACTGAGCAAAATTGAAATTGATGGGACATGACACTTGAGGCACCCCAGGAAATGCAGCTGGCAGTGAGCCACACTTCCTATGGCTGTGTCACACCACTGTGCCTCTGGATTGTTCAGAAATGAAAGCAAGGAATGGGCCAGATAGGATTCTACACTGCTTGGAGTGGTGTGCTCAGATCATGTTTAGAAGTCAAAACCAGTGAAAATCTTCCATTTCCCTCATATATTAAGATGAAGCAACACCTCTCCAGCTTGTCCAAACAGGCTAGACCAGTGGTGGCGAACCTTTTAGAGACCAAGTGCCCAAACTGCGATTCAAACCCCGCTAATTTTTTTGCAAAGTGCCAATACAAGCAGTTTAACCTGAATATAGCTGGCTGTAAAGGGGCAATGTCGGGTGCCCACAGAAAGGGCTCTGAGTGCCACCTTTGGCACCCTTTCCATAGGTTCGCCAACACTGGGCTTGACCAACAAGTTATTTTACTTATCTTTTTTGCAATAACCAATTTACCAAAATTATTAATTTTATCTCTTTTACAATCAGTGCAGCAGAAGTAATGTTTCAATCAAACCTTGCCTTGTGGGGTATATCAAGAATGCGAGGGCTCGGGTAGACTAGGTTGCATTTTTAAAGGAATGTGCATAGATTATATCTACTGCTTTTCTTGGCTCTTCTCTCTTTGATAAGAGCAGAACACAGCTTGTGTCAGGCCAAACTTTGACTTGAAACCAAAAGAGCTAACAGATAAAAAAATTTAAAGGACAGCCAATATAGTGTAGTGTCTAAGGTTCCAAGGTTCATCTAGAGCAGTGGTTCTCAACCTGTGGGTCCCCAGATGTTCCTGGACTGCTACTCCCAGAAATCCTGGCCAGCTCAGCTAGTGATGAAGACTTCTGGGAGTTGCAGTCCAGGAACATCTGGGGACCCACAGGTTGAGAATCACTGATCTAGAGTAAGGCTGTTGAGAATCAGTTCCCAGACAGCTCAGAAACTCCTTGATTGAGTTTGGACCAGTTACCCTTTCCCTATCCTCACTGGACTGTTGCAAGGACACAGCAGGGGGGAGGAAAACTATCTATGCCCTCCTTAGGTTGTTGTTAGAAAGGCAAAATATAAAGATAAATAACAAACAATGAAATAGTAGAACCCAAACTGTAGCAACTCCAGAATATTGTTTGGTTGTTTGGCAGAGGTTCAGGTTTGATTGTCTTATTCAGCTCTGGTCCAATCTTGTTGGGTTCTTAAGCCAAATTAGCCCTTTCCTTTCCCTTTCCTCTTCACTAGCTTGCTAAGTACTTGACTGATGGCAGGAAAATCAGATTGTTGGATGAAATCTATAAGGCTTTCCTCTAGGTTCCCTTGCAGTTTTAGCCAAATCATGACCCCATGCTTTTTTTCTTCACATGCCATGTCCTCATAGAGAATGTTGGTGATCTAAATGTAACATGATCTAAAGCTATTCTAAATAGAGAAGCTCTGCCCACTGCTGTAAACCATTGGGTTGCATTCTCGAGCGAGAATGTTCTTCTATACCCTAGGCTACACTTCCCATCTACGTTTCCTTGAAGGATAACCTGAAGCAGATGCTACTTGTTATTATGTATGACATGATCGAAATATTGCAATTTTCTTCTCTTTGCATTATTGAGGATTTCTAGCTTTTTATTAATGTGGGTGTATTTTTTATTAATACACCCACATTAGTGACTCTGGCTGTCCAAGGTATCTTCAGAATTTGTCTGTACATCCACATTTCAGATGCTTCCAGCTTCTTGCATAATGCGTCTGTAAGGGTCCAAGTGTCAACCCCATAGAGAAGTATACTAAATAAATGGCAGTCATCAAAAACAGTCACAGAATAAGTCATGCCAAAAGGAACAGCTTCCTCCTCTCATAATTCAAAAACACTGCCGGGCACTGGCATTTGACACACTCGACTGTTTCCCATGGATGACGTGACGACTATTACAGACTAGATTTACTCTTTCACTGGAAACCAAAACAAGAAGGCACTCACACCCTCTTACTCAACCTCCAATTTTAGATATACAGTACATTGTTCTTTGGGGAAACGGTATAAACAACCAATCATTCTCAACTTTACCAACCTGTTGTAGTTGCTATGCCGACACACTCCGGGGACTGACTGCTTACAGGTGAGGGCGCAGGTGGCACATCCGTGGAGGTAACAGATTTAGCTGGGGAGAAAGGCACTGGGAAGGGGCTTGGAGCAACTGGTTCTGCCAGTGTTATCTCTTCTCTTACGTCCACTGCAATGTGAAAGGGGAAAAAAAGATGCTAAAACAAGGCACTTCCCCCTTTTTGAGTTCCATTGTACAGTGGTACCTTGTATAAAGGAATTAATTCATTCCAAATGAAATTATGTTAAGCAAATTTTCCTTTATACAAATTTCCATAGGAATGCATTGAAAACAGAGTGATCCCCTTTTTATGTTGTACAGATTTGCCCCATAGGTGATTCCATTAAGCAAATTTCCCCTATCTCCAAAATTTTTTATGTTGTACAAATTTTATGTTGTACACACCATTTGTTATACAAAGGTCCACTGTATTTATTTGCTTTCCTCAACAGGCTGCATGACTTCAGTAAACAAATAAATAAATCAGAATGACACTTACTGTCTTTGCAGGATCCTAAAACATACCTTCACCATTTGCTCAAGGTTCCTCGGCTCTCAAATCTCTCAAGTACTGTACTGATGTTCTTACTGTGTATAAAGTATCATCTCTCACAGTAAGAGCCGGTTTGCTCACATTTAGATTTAAAGGCTTTCAGAACAGAGGGTATGTGTCTAAATAGGTTTATGCCTCGACATCTCCAATTGGGTTTTGGAAAAAAAAAGTTTTGCCAAGCATTCTGTGTTTTGAAATCTCTGCAGTTTTTACACAATGTTAAGAGTAAGTGCAGGTGAAATAGGCAGAGTAATACTTTTCTGTGACAGGACATGTGCATGTACATTCCTATCAACGTGCTACCTGGGGTTTTACTGCTGCTAGTAAAAGAACAACAACGCTCTACACGACCTCTAATTTGGATTTCTTTGGCATCACAGGATAGCTCACCCTGTTGTGCATTTAACGTCCTATACGATCTAAGCTCAGTACCTACCACAAAGCAAATTCCCCTATTGCCACATAAAGATTTGTGTGTTCTGTTGGAACAAACGTAGAGCAACCCTAATAGGGATTTCAAGGTCAGCGAGATATTTAAGGAGTGGTTTTACCAGTTCCACACCCCAAGTGAGTTTTCATGGCTGAGTGTGGCATTAAAACCAGGCCTCCCGCATCCCAATCCATCACTCTATCTGCTACACCACACTGGGAATCCAGCATAAAAACTGAAAGGACAATTAATGATGCAACTTTAAGAGACACAGATTTACCTGTCCCTCCTTCTCCTTTCATAGCTCTCATCAGCTCATTGGCTCTTTCTTGACAGTGCAGTGACTCTAACAGGTACAATACGTAGTCATCAAACATTAAATGAATTAGATGAAAAGATCCTGAGGAGAAAGTAATGTGATTTTTTTTAAAAAACCAGAACATTGTTGCTTTCTAAATCCCACTGCTGCTCTGTTATCCATCTGGTCAGCACTTAACAGTGAAAAAAAACCCCTTTGGAAAATATTGTGATCTTAGAATCCTCATGATTCTTACATTTCTTAGACCTCAAAAATCTTGATTCCATAGTAACCTATGGAAATAAGTCCACTGTGAGCAAAGAAATTCAGGATTATATCTGGTTGCTCTCAAAAAGAGTAACTCAGAGAATGAATAGCATCTGTTAACATTTATAAACATCACATTGATTCAGCAGGTTTGCTGAAGTTGGAACTAACAATTAGATTTAACCCTTACTTGAGATTGGACTAAAGATATTATAATTTTGATTTGCTGTGTTTTTTAAATTGTTTCTGGCTTTGTCTAGCTTCTAGTGCATTACATCTTACATCCCTGAGCTTCAGTCCCTAAGAAAACTGTTCTGAGTGAAAAGAATGTTCATCTGGGTTTGACAGAAATTGTTTCCAGCCTTTCATATCCTACATTTGACCAATTATGTTGTGTCAGAACCTTGAGCCCATCTTCAGGAAAACAAAAAGCCCACTTTCTTTGGGAACAATGTTTATGAGTTTAGATGAATTCTGTTATTGTATTTATAATTTAATTACCATCAAAGTCATTAAAATTGCAGTATTAGTTTTTTGAATAAGTATGAACAAATTTAATAAACATGAATAAAATTTGTAGTTAAAACAATAATAATGTTGACAGTGACATTTACTGCTTGAAAGGTAAAAACAAGAAATGATTTCATCACCACTAAAGATGAACCAATAATTCAACCATATTAGTAAAAATACAACATTTCACCTATTAACATCTCCATTCTAGAAGAAATCTTTGAAACAGATTGCATCTCACCACATTGAGAATTATGCCTCTCTGGATATGCCCCCAGTTCTTTACTTAGCCTTTTAGTTTGCTTTCATCTTTGGGATAAAGGAATTTCTAGTTAATTTTGTCTGCACGCATCATATGAGGTTTAGACCTGTTCAGTGCATCTTGTTCTGCTTTAGTACTCCCATAGATCTAAATTATGCAAGTTTTCCATGGGACATTTAAATACCAAAGCATCTGCATAGCCAGGAAGTAAACCTAGTCCCCAATTAATATCTATTTTGCAGAAAGTGAAAGAAAGCTTTAAAATGCTTACACCTGCCTATATTGAGCATCCAAAGTCCACCTAATCTTTGAAACTAGTATCTCAAGTTCAGAGGGCCAATCTGGAGGTGAGTGGAGCCTTGATGAGCCGTCAGAATAGTCTTCTCTCCTTGCTCCTCCCTTCCTCCATCTATCCTCTTGTCCTCCCAGAAAAATTCTTGCCTCCTCAATCAGGAATCAAATGAACACACAACAATGGCTGATTGGGTTTTCTACAAGGGACCATCAGCTGCCATTATAGCTCCATCAAAGGAGAGGGGAATTCCAGCCCTTGCCAGAAACAGATGCAAAACACCCCAGGAAGCATAAGATAGCATGGTCAACCCTGTGCAAGAATGTGGCTGCTGGCCAACTAAGCACGTCATCTTCAGAATGTTGACCTCAATGTGAAGTAGCAGCCGTATGCATGTGGAATCTTAACTGGGGCATCCCCTGCTGTACCTATCTATTTCTGTTATGGGTTCTTACTAGAGTGCCGCTTCAGTAGCTGAAGCAATGATACAAGGTGAACATTCCACTCGGATGGGAATTGCCAGTCTCTCATTCCCAGCACTGTTTCTCAACTGCTAGCTTTTTGCCCTAGTAAGGCTTCTTACGGACAGCTAGCAGAAAAAAAGAAGGGACAACAGATGAAAACAATCAACCTAGGAAACAAAATGCCTAGGAAAGCCTTGCTATTCTTTCCCCACCCCTGCCCCTTTCTCTCTTGATGGCAGAGGTGCAAATGCAGCAATATGAGGCTTACAGACATAATAGGTTATATGTAGATTGCTGGCACCACACAAGGATAATTGGAAGACACTGGTCAATAGAGCAAATAATGTAGTAGGCTTCCAAAATCACGACAGTGTATCTACCAGCCACTGATAATCACTGCGGTGATCACTTGCCTTTCAGCTATTCTGGCAATGGACCAAATTTCAGCTATAATACATTTTCACATTGTGACGATTCCCATCATGAAGGGAAATTGGTGTATTATCCTACTACAGAAAACTCAAAACTACTTTTTTTAAACATTTGTACCATCTTTTCCCCTACTGCTACTATTACTAACAAGGCATCCTTATCGCATATCAAACTATAAAGAGAAAGTACAGTATACCAAAGCTGGGGGCACTGTGCAAAGTCATATCTCGAATAACTCTTGTGCCAAAACAGGACCACATCAAGAGGAACTGCTGAGCTACTTTCTTCAAAGAGCCTTGTCTCTTAGCAGCTACCTGTAAATAAAAAGAAACAAATGTGATAAACATGCATCTTCATGGTGCACGGCTCATGTCTTCCACATGCTCTGTTAGACAATTCGGTGCTACAGTAGCTGTATAGAAATAGTAATCACTAATCATCATCATCATCATCATCATCATGCAGTGGTAATCTGCACGCTGGTTGTGGTGCCTAAGGAGCTAAGCAAGTATTTAGACCAATGGTTCTCAACCTGTGGGTCCCCAGATGTTCCAGGACTGCAACTCCCAGAAGCCCCTTCCAGCACAGTGATTTAGAAGAAATTGGAGTTGACAAAGTCACCATCAGTCAGCTGCAGAAAGCCACCTTACTGGGATCTGCTCGCATAATTCGCTGATATATCATATAGTCCGAAACGCTTGGGAAGCATTTGACTAGTGATTGGTAATACAAAATCCAGCATAGTCTGCTGTGTGATTATTATTATTATTATTATTAATAATAATAATAATAATAATAATAATAATAATAATAATAATAATAATAATAATTAATAATAATAATAATAATAATAATAATAATAAATGTTCTGCATGTCTGGATGAGACAGAAAGAAATGTTTAATGTGCTTGGAAGTAATTCTATCACTTTATCTTGGGGATAAAAGAGATAGTCCCTTTCTTTTTGGAAGTTCCATGAGGAATACAATTTATTTTCCTTACTTTGTAATGTTCAACATGTTTTTGCAACATCAGCAAACATTACATCAATCCTCATGTTCATCTCTGACCTATTTGAATACCAAGCAATCACCCTGTATCACCCTATGGAAGACGGAAACTGCTATACTTATCAGATCTGGAAGTGAAAGTTTAAAAAAATTAACATGCACATAGTGAGATATGGAAAATCTAAGAAAAAACAATTGATTTATATCTCAACCATTTGATAGCTGTTATGCTTATGATATTGCTATACTGTAATTCCAATTCTTGACACACTAGCTGGCTACTAATGAAGTTATTTCAGTCAGAATATTATCATATATGTTTTAATACTTCTAGAATTAAGTTGATTTTTTTCACTCCTCACTGCAATAACAGAGAAATGATAAAGGCAGGCAGTAGCCACCATCTTGTGCAGCCCACACTAAAATCCCCACTGAAATTCATGAGGTGAGCTACACATTACAGATAACCCATAATCTCTTAGTATTGAACATCCTGAGTGGTGTTTCTGATGGGAATTCTGCTTAAAACATCTGAAGGGACAAATTTTCCTACATCTGATACAGACAGAATTACAAACTAGTTGAGCTTATTATCTGAATCTACGAGGCAACCCTCTTATGACGAATTTGGACCAAAGTTTACTAGTATCACTAACCTCATTCATATAGAACACATGCTTTCAAACATAACCTCAATGCCAGTTTTCAGAAAGGAATTAACTAGAGTTTGGAATTAAAGAACCACTTTTTCATATTTGTAAGTATTGTTTAGGACTCCTCACTTATGTGCTAGTTCTGTTCTGTTTTTACTTACCTTCACAACGCATCTGTCCACCATGGAATCCAGCCATTCAACGTATGATTCGATTGGAGACTGCTCTTCTAAAAGATGATCAAACTCCTGGTATACTAGCAAAATAAAATCCCAATGATCTAGTAAGTACTGATTCTTGTCTTCTTGTTGAAACAAGTGATTAAAACCACAAGCAAATTACTAATACTCCCCTACTTACTACTTTGCAGAAAGTGCTTAATTATCTCTTAATTATTCTCTTGTAGCTTTAATGTAATGTTGTCTATTAATGCTGTAAGATGTCCCTCAATTCCCTGTTCTCAAAACTTGAACATGTCTTAATTATACTGGACTGTATATTATCCCTCATTCTGTAAGCCACCTTGGGTCCTTTTTCCAAGGAGAAAGGTGGGGTAAAAATAGTCTAAAATAAATAAAATAAATATCTCACATGCTTGTCTTGTCCAAGAACAGAGGTTAAAACTTTTCACTGTGCTCACTTTCTCTTCTTCTTCTTTTTGTCACTTTAGGTGAAAATTCATGTTCCACGTTGTTGTTTTTATAAATAACAAAACCTGTCAAACTTTAGTTACATTTCTCAGCAGTAGCTGTGTGTAAATAAATCAGAGGCATAGCCTTGAGAATCATTCTTCTAAGTTCTAAAGCTAGGCTGTGACCGCTTGATAAAGAAGGTCATGCATGTAATTGATTTAGAGATGTATAAAGATGCTATTTAAATCCAGAATAGGCAAAGGGTGTTGATTGTCTTCCTATCAGGAAATGCTCCACAGCTCTACAAATGCATCCCAGAACTGCTGTTAGAAATATTTATCTGCAGTTGTGAAAAAGCAAACTATTTTCTTTTTAAAACAAAACTTACATAACTATCAGACCTAATGATTCCAAAGATATTTCTAAACATTATTTATGTAATTGGGGTACCTTCCTAAATGCACAAAAGGAAAGTAAATGTTAAAGAAAAGTAGACATTTATTGTTTATACTTATTGAAAACTTAGTTAGCAGACCCCACCACCAAGTGAGACAAATGCTAAGAAAAAGAAGAAGACTTATTGAAAACATACTAAGCTATCTTGCCTGGTGTTGAACACAGCACACAAGAATAACAACTAGCAATATGAAAAATATTCCTTTTCAGATACAGTATATCTATTCACATCCCAACCCCAACCCCCAATATGAAGGCAGCTGATCTAAATACTAGAGATGGGCACGACTCAGGAAAAAAACTTCGTTTTCGTTTTCTTTTTCGGCTAGGGTCCGAGTCGTTTCGTTTCCGTTTTCGCGAAAAATCGGAAAAAATTAGTCGTTTCGTTTTTCGTTTTTTTCGTTATCGTTATACTGGTTTTTTGGGGGGGGTTAGCGGGCTCCTGGAGGCACCTCTGTGGGGTGGGTGCCTCCGCCGGCCCGCTATAAAGGAAGGGACAGCAGCAGCAGGCTCCAAGAGACCCCTCAACATGGGGGTCTCCCATCCTCACCTGCTGCTGCTGCAAAATGGCATGCACAACCATATGGTTGTGCATACCATTTGCAGGCAGTGAGACCAGTCCACTCACTGGTACGAACCTCCGTCAAGGAGAACCGTGAAGACTGGGTCGCACCTGCCATGTCCCACAAAGAAGGGAATCGTACTTGCGTGTAGTGCAATGCAAGTACATCTGGCTATGGGCTAAGGTGGGTTTAGTCCAAGGGCTAGGGTTAGGCTAATGACGGGTAAGGTTATGGTGGGCTATTGGGTTGCACCTCTGGGTGCCTCTCTGACCCACTAAGAAGACAGTCTGTGACGTATGGGTAAGGAGTCAAGGATTAGGGTTAGCGGGTTAGGGGGCTAGGGCAAGTTTTAGGGGGCTTTTTGGCACATCCCAGAAGTCTCAGTGGCCAAGTGGCCATGCGATTGGTGAGATGGCTCCAAAAATTTGCATGGTCGTCCCCTCCCACATGGCTGGCCAGGCCACTGGGCCAGCCCATCATTGCACACTGCGCAGGTGTAAAATAAAATAAAATAAAATAAAATCAATGGAGGACACAGGAGGAGAGGAGAGACATTTTGTTGCAAGAAAAAAACCACTGCTACTGTGAAAAATCTGGCAGTTCATACATTTCCGCGTGTTTCTGTTGTGCTTGTGTGTTTTTGGACCACGATTTCAAAAACAATATTGCATTCGCCGCCCCATTTTCGATCCCCCGCCCGCACCGCATGGCATGGCGACAAGGCGACTCGAGTCCGGCTGCCCAGGACGGGGGAAGCCGGGACACCCCCCCTCCAGACCAGAACCCCCCCTCCGGTAGGTGCCCTACTGAGTGAGTGCCCTTAGTCAAGCGGGCATTTTCCGCCTGCTTTTTGGCCCGGGAATGGGTGGGGGGGAGACCCGGGGGAGAGTTTAAAAAAGTTTTTTCCTGCGCCGTCCGTGCCGCTTGTGTTTGCGGCGGCCGTCGGCGTCTCGGCGAGAGTGGGCTTTTTGCGAGCCTGCGGCGAGTCCCACCAGACCAGAGCAGCCCAGGACGGAGGGGGGGGGAAGCCGGGACACCCCCCCTCCAGACCAGAAACCCCCCTCCGGTAGGTGCCCTACTGAGTGAGTGCCCTTAGTCAAGCGGGCATTTTCCGCCTGCTTTTTGGCCCGGGAATGGGTGGGGGGGAGACCCGGGGGAGAGTTTAAAAAAGTTTTTTCCTGTGCCGCCCGTGCCGCTTGGTTGCGCTTTGGCGGCCGGCGGCGAGACTGGGCTTTTTGCGGCGGGCGAGTCCCACCACCACACCAGAGCATCCCAGGACGGAGGAGGGGGGGAGGCCGGGCGGGGACCTCCAGAAACCACCCCTCTGGTAGGTGCCCTGAGGCACGGCAGGCATTTTTCCGCCTGCTTTTTGGCCGGGAACCGGGCTTTTTAACTTTTAAAAACTTTTTTTTTCTGTGCCGCTTGGCATCGCGCGCGATCGCGCGATGCAAGTAACGAGCACGACAAATCAGACCAAATTGTTCGTTCGTCGGTTCGAGCTCGAAGTCTGGCGGAGTAATTCCCGTTTCCGTAGAGTAACGGAAACGAGTAACGGAAACGGAAACGGAAATACCGCTAAGTCGTGCCCATCTCTACTAAATACTCTTGTGAGGGATCAATCCAACTAGGAATTATTTTCAAGTAAATATGCACAGAATTGCCTTATAAAGCTACAGTCCTAGGCATTTTTCCTTGGAAGTAAGTGCCACTGTGCTCCCATCTGAGTAAACGTACATTAGAACGCATTGTAAAACGTATAATTGTTTGCCGAGTATGTTTTTATAGGTGTAGGTTTGAGAACAGCCAAAAACATAAGGCTCTATGCATGTGTATGTGTACTTAAGCATGTGTACCTGTCATCAGCAGTTTTATTGATAATAAATAGAATTATCGGCCAGATCCTATTGGTTGGTGTGTGGGTGTTGTGTCGTTACAGTCGTGACTGACCCTTCGTGACTCCACGTCCATGGAGTTTTCTTGGCAGGAATACTGGAGTGGCTTGCCAGTTCCTACTCCAGGCGCCTACAGCACCTGGTGTTCTTTGTGGTCTCCCATCCAAGTACTAACCCGGGCCAACCCTGCTTAGCTTCCGAAATCAGACGAGATCGGATGTACTTAGGGCATCTAGGCAGCTATAATTGGTTAGTTATACCAAAATTAAATATAATCGCATAGACTGCAGTCGTGAATTTCCACTAGTTAATGAAATACTGCTTGTATCATGTGTTACACACCAACCTGGGACTGGAACATGCTGAGATCATTTGATGGTACATAACAACAATAATGCATGACAATTCAGGGTAAGTCAGCGTTGCCCTGGATGTTCACCAATTCATAATGACTTCCAACATGTGTGTGTGTGTGTGTGTGTGTTGTGTCGTTACAGTCGTGACCGACTCTTTGTGACTCCATGCCCATGGAGCTTTCTTGGCCGGAATACTGGAGTGGTTTGCCAGTTCCTACTCCAGGCACCTACAGCACCTGGTATTCCCTGGTGGTCTCCCATCCAAGTACTAACCAGGGCCGACCCTGCTTAGCTTCTGAGATCTGGCGAGATTGGATGTGCTTAGGGCATCTAGGCAGTGAACTTCCAACATACCGTAACTCTATTATGAGCAACTTTATTCATTTTTTTAAAGGCAGCTACCACCAGTTATCTAACTCCTGAAGTTACACTGAATTTAACACACTCTGTAAATCTAATGCAATAAAAAACGCTCAGCATGGAAGCATAGAGAAATTATGAATTGATCAAAGGAAAGGGTTAAACAGATGCTTTTTTTTTTTGTTCTGCACAGATTTTCCCACTACAGTTTTGTTTTGTACAGTACTTTTATCAACAGATTAGGATGTCGAGGAAAAGCTCTGCTGATGCCAAAATAATTATACTACAGTAGTGAGCATGCCCTGTATTGGCTGTGAGACCTTGAGCACTGCAGCTCCAACGACTGATGGTTTCACATTCTTACATTGTATTATAAGCTTCCTGTGTTCCTCTCGTGAATCTTCCATGGTGTATAGAGTTTGTTTGGTAATGCTGTTGAGGTCCACATTCCTCCAGTCTTCTAGCATTTGGAATGTAATGTCGGTACTATGGATCACAGTTCTTGATGCCTATAATCCAATTCAAACAAATCATCTGCTTATAGTTTATTAGCATTAATTCACCCCCTTAGAAGCTTCCTTGGTGATTCTCACTAAGTTGATTCTTTCCCTTAAATCTCTTCTGGAAAATTAGCGCAACACAATGGGCACCTCTAAACTCCATTTAATCAATTACAGATCTTCATTAGAATCCTTAAACTGACCACCCTCTCCCTATGCTTGTTCTACAGTATTATTCATATTTAAAGAAAGAGCCATTTCTCTATCCACATTAGTTCAATAACAAACACACTCCAATCCTGAGTTAGAATGCTGGCTCTATTATTAGGCAGCCAATTTTAAATACCGTAAAAAAAAAAGCAGCTCTTTGTTATTTATTAATTTATTATTATGGAATTTTCTCTCAGAGGTAGACAGCTTTTTGTGGGGCTTTCTGCCTCTCCTCCGATAATAATCTAGGTGGATGTAGGAACTACACACTGTGACTTGCAACAGCCACCTTAATCCTATACACTGAATGGATTTACTATAAGCCTTGCACATGAAGAAACAGAGGTTCCGTTTAGGTTGAACTGGAATAACATTTTCAATACTGAGTCCCCACTTAGGACATAGGGGTGAGCCATGACCTTGTACTGCCTGAGGCAAAAAAACTTCAACAAGATGGCATACCGATTTCCCACTCCAATTCTAGGATCAGAAGTGAATTGTATTTCAACACAGGGTGCAGGGCCATGTCCTCCACCACCTCTGAGGGGAGCAGCCTAATCTAGGCAGCCCAGGACCAGGCCTCGTGAAAAACACAGATCTGTCCACTGAGGAGAGTGGCTGAAGAGATTCCATGGCTGTGCCACAACGTCTACCAGCATTTTTTAAAAAGCAGACTTGGACTGAGCATCCTATGAGGAAAGGTGATCAGGCCTGGAGAAAGAAGCTTCCACTACCTATTTAACGCGGACAAGTGGGACAGGAGGGAGAGGACATTGGGAGCAAAAGCCCTGGATGATTCTTAAACAGTTACTGTACTGTGTTTTGACCATGTGCCAGCCAGAAGAAAGGTTTCTGATTCTGACTATCTAGTGACCTAAAATGTTTTTTTTCTTGTTACAGTGGGAGTTTAATAGAGCATTATGTGCAAAACGATATGTTTTGCTCGCTTATGAGCATTCTGGCTTTGGATGCATTTAAAATCGACATATAAGATCCATTAACAGATTGGAGCTTAACGGGAACAACTAAAATATGCATACTTATGTAGCCACGAAGAATAGACTTTTAAAATATGTGTTAAAAAGAGAGGGAGAAATACCTGACAAAGATGGTTTAATGATGTTTGCCTCCGGAGAATCTGAGAAAACCTCCTAGATACTGCCAATGAAGAGGATATTGATATGGTAAGTATTTTAGCAACTGGGTAACAACTAAATAACATTGTCTTAATGTCACACTAGATTTTTACTGTAGCAAATTCACTGTATTGAAAGGCTTAACCAAAGAGAAAATGATAACATCTGAACATAAGAAGAGCCCTGCTGGATCAGGCCAAGGGCTCGTCTAATCCAGTTTCCGGTATCTCACAGTGGCCCAGCCAAATGCATCTGGAAGTGCACAAGACTAGATATCTGGCTCCTGATACCACTCCCCTGCATCTGGCCTTTGAAGTACCCTGTTTTCTAAACCTAGAAATCTATATCTTCTGCTTTCCATTTTGCTTACTTTACAACTATAAACAACAAAGCGCATTTATTCAGGGAGGTTTTGCATTATATAACATTTGAATAAATTGTTAACCAACAAAAATATTTTTGAGTGATGTTCTTAAATTCAGCTGCTCATCTGAATAGGCCCATTTAATCACTAAGATTTATGCATTAAGTTACCATTCAGTAATTGACTCCATGGGTAGCAAATAGGTTTATGCCCTAGTCTCTTCAACAAAGCTTCCCTCCTTTTGACTCCCTCCAATTATTTTTCAAAACTTTGTGAGGTAGAATGTAGCATTTATGAAAAGGGAAAGATTGGGAGCCATGAAATAAAACTGGCTTTCTCAAGAGGGGATGTATACTGTAGGCATGTACAACACAAAGCAGAAGAGATGTGGTGGCCTTTCCTGTGGACACTGAGTAATTTGACTACCTTCTTTTTTAAAATAATAAAATGATATAAAATCCAAAGAGCTGTTTTAATAGCTTGAATTTTCTAAAAACTCTACCACTGATGAAAAGAATGTTCAACTAATTCTAGAATGCCAAAAGAATCATTAGTTGAATTTGACTCAAACGACTCAATGCCAAGGCAAGTGGTCAATCAACACTCATATAGATGTGGATGATAAAAAAGCAAAGTGTTCTGCTTAGTAATACTATGCTGGCCAGAAGTACAGTAGATAGCCTATAGTTTTTTTTTTTTTATCTACTTGGTTTTGCACTAAAACCAAGTAGATCCAACACACCAGAACAAGCTAAACTTCAGCAGAATTTTGACTTGCTGGAAGATGAATGAGCAGGAGGCCTTGTTTTTGTATTGGGGACAGATAAGGAAACCACAGATGTGTGGTCCACAGTTTGTTTCTTTTGACATACTAGCTTCTTGAGGAAACTAATTAGAACAGAAACTGGTATGACATTAAACCATCAGAAGGAACAGAACATGAACTGAAGTCCATGATTTGTGGGTTGTTCCTGCTGGAAGTAGAAACAATTGTAAGAGGAAGCCAGCATACTGGATCAACTGTGGTAAGCAAGTTTTCCTGTGACATCACGAGTTTGTGTCTTTGAAAATAGTCTGAACATAGTTTAGGGGAAAAAAACACTAAGGGTCCAATTTGCTGGCAGATAGACATGTGCCATTCAAGAGGGGATGGGGTGGACTCCAAATCTCTGAATACTCCATTCTGGGGAGTTCTCTTGCCAGAACCACACCTAAATTGTGCTCACCTAGGGAAAGGCTGAGCTGGAATGCTTCATGGCTTTGGACAGACTGAGTTCCAGCCAAGATGTACATTAGAAAAGGAAGTTGCCGCAGTCCTTTCTGAGAGTATTTTTGGAGTCCAAAAAGGAGGGAGAGGAGGAGACGGAGAAGGGGAAGAAAGAAGAGAAGAATGAGAAGAGAAAAGAAGAGAAAAGAAGAAGGAACAGCACGTCCCTTGCTGACCATGCAAGACTCCATAGCTAAAGCATCAATGACATTTGTTTAAAGACCGCCAATGAAGAAGAATTCACTACCTTCCGAGGGCGAACATTCCACTGTCAAACACTGTTTCTCATTAGGAAGTTGTTCCTAATGTTCTAACTGGAATCTCCTTTCATGTACTTCAGATCCATTGGTTCAAGACCTACCAAATATGGCTCATGGCCAGGGAAGGAGGTACCCTCATTGCCTTTGCTCACGAGCTACCTGTGGGTCCTAGCCTATGGAGCAGCAGAAAACAAGCTTTCTCCATCTTGTGACGAATACGATCATTTGGATATTTGAAGATAGGTGACAATCATTTGGATATTTGAAGATATCTGTCCTATTGCCTCCCGATGTTTCTCTTCTTCAGGCTAAACATAACACTCTCGACTGTATCTCACAGAGCTTGGTTTCCAGAATTTTTCTCATATTGGTGGCCATCTTCTGAACAAGTTTTCATCCTGATTAAACTGTACACAGAACTGGAGGGAGCAACAGTAACGTTCTATTTGGAGTCTGTTATAAGTGCTAGACAACTGCATATTCTTTCCCTCCCCAGGATAAAAGATTATGCAATACATACGCTCAAACTTTATATTGCGTAGGTTCTCTGGCAAATCATGCAGAGCTACTTTTAGCCACTCATCCAGTTGTTTGGCAAACTTGCGGATCACCTGAGTCAAGCTGAAAAGGAAAGCACTACTTCAGAAGCCTAGGCTGAGACTTCAGTTTGCATTCATGCCTGCAAGCAGGAGGCTTGCAGTCTTTATGACTTTGCAAAGTAAAGGACTGCAGATTTTTCCTGCAGTCCCCTCCCTACTTACGTAGGAAGATGTCTATCAATAGCACAATCCTAGTCATGTTTTTTTCAGAAATAAATCTCATTTACTTCACAAACATACATGCATAGGGTTGCAATCTGGATATACTGTATTATAAGGTAGGAGTCTACAATGTGGAACATGAAATGTACACTACAAAAAAATACATACCTGTGTTTTTAAGGGTTGACTCTTAACACCTACATGTTTTGTATCTTTTAAAAATGTGCCATTAATACTGGAAGATGGAAAATAAGATACAAATTGATAATTCTGCAAAGCAGCAATCCTCTGATATAGTGGGGGAAAGCTATGAAAACACTTTCTCCACATGCCTTATCTGTGTTCCTTATCACCTGGCAGAAAAAGTGGTTTTTGTTGGCTAAAATGGGCTTCTGGGCTACCTTAATTACAATGTTTGTGTGCGATGTGTAAATTGGGTCCCAATGGACAAAGAGCTCATTATCTGCATCAGATGGGCAGTGAAAGAATGAAGATGGATTAGAGGACTCAGTATCCAGACAGAAGAAAAGAAATAGTGTGTATTTTAATTAGAAAGGGACAGTGTAAAAGAAGAGAGGCTGTACCAGAGCAAGAAGTGGTCTGAAAAGAGATTTGACAGAAGATAGAAAAGTTGCATTGTGTATAGAAAAATATAGATTATTTCAGCTGCAAAGTACAGCGTGTCTGAATTGTGAAAAATATGAACGTGGAGACGATATAGATAGGAAAGGTAAAACGATTTAAAATATGAAACCACTTGTTTTTAAAATTGATCCAGAATCAGAAGTCTGTGTTCTTGACTACGCATAATTTTGTTTCAGAATAACTTTTACCTTTTGTTTATATTTTCTTTGTAATCTCAGCATAGTATGGAACAACTGGCCACATCCATTTGGGTAATGACACATAATCATCATGTTATTGTAATTCATAAATGTAAGAAAAATACATTTGGGTGAACATGCACAGATCTGCAGGAATAGGGAAAATCTCCTTTGGGGGACTACAAGTTCCACAATGCCATAGCCAGCGTGGCCACTGCCACACTGGCTGTAGGGTTCTGACTACTGTACTACAGTCTGAAGAAGTAACTTTTTCATCTTTGTGAACAGAGATATCCAGATATATACACACACATATAGATCAGCCATATCAGTCTTGTAAAATATACTCACCTATCAGGCAATGCCTGTAACACTGTAGGCATCAAGACTCCAGAAATAGCTTTATATAATATTGAGTCACAAACTCCAACTATATTTACTACTGTGGAAGAACCTAGCACTGGAAGCATGTGAGGTGGCATCCCTTGCCAGAAGTGCAGAAGAAAACTTTGAACCTAGAAATGAGCAAAACACAAGAAGTGTTTAAAATGTTTACTATTTCTGTTGCCTCCATTTTACAGAGCAGGGATGGACAGTCTGTTGCTCAAGACCACATGAAGTCCTTGGTCTAACTCCACAATCCTGCTTAAAATGCTGAGATCTGTGGGAAAAGCAATTTGGTTTTCTTTGGGGGCCCAGTGGATGAGAGAGAAAGAAGGGTGTAGAAGAAAGAAAGGCGGTTACTTCACGTCCTTCCTTGTTCTGCGACTAGTTGTACCGTGACAGCGTTGGTCACGATCACGTGGTTTTGTCCCTGTTTTGTCCGTTTCTGTTTTCTCACGGTCTTGATAACTTGTCTCGTAACAACTGTTCCTTCACGGTCTTGTTCCAAGACAAATTCTGAATGTGTCTTGCTTTCTTTAACCCTTTTTTAAAACATTGTAAATACAACTTTTTTGGTATTTCGATTTACTGGTCTTCCAGGATTTACACATCAATGCTACAGAATTTTCAGTACTTTCTTTAATAAACATTTGCGCTGCATGGTGTTTCCCATAGGGAAACTAATGTCGAATGCCACTTCAGCCGCTGACTACTAGATGGGTACTGGTTGTTGCGTGACAGTTGTTACTACACATAACTGGGAACAAACCGTGACAAGAGAATTCCCCAACCCAGTACCAGGTACAGTATTGTCACGCTCTGATCCTGCTCTGGGGGTGTGGTCGAGACAAATTTCAGCTGTTGCGGGATGGACGTGAAGTAAGATTTTTTTGTACCGGTCCGAAGTACAACACTTACAGAGACATAACAGATGTGAAGTAATCGCCAAAGAGAAAAAGAAACATGAGAAGATGGCTTAGCCCACTTTTTCTTCTGGCCATCCACTGCCAATGGCTTTGACCCATGTCCATTAATAATTTTGGCTTCACCAGCAATCTAGATAGGATATACACAGTGGATAAGCATGAAGCACAATTAGCTACGAGGGGTTCAGTACTGTTCGCAGTGGCAGTCAAGAACTCTCCAGATTTCCAAACAGAGTAAAGCCATTAAAATGGAACTGAGGACGTTTCATCCTATGTAGGCTACACTAGTCCTGACACTTGATTTTGACCATTTACTAAATAGCTAAGGAAAATATGTTGGTACTCAAGGACATTGGTGGCCTGACCTATTTCAGCAGGATAACTTTCTGCTGTTTTTAAACCTCTCTTGCAAGTTGAGCTCAGTTGAGCATTAACTTTATTGATCTTCTCTCCACCATTATTGACTATTTGTTGGTACTCTTCCTTGGTGATGTGCCCTTCTTTCAATTTCTTACACATGCTACTTTCAAATCCCAGCTCATCTGAAATTCTTTATGGACCTACACTGGTTTCTTTAGGTGTCTTCCACTTTTCTTCAGCTGTCTTCCACTTTTCATAAGAATTGTTTGTGATTGTGACTTCAGTATCTCAATAAACTCCAACCCATCGTGAATCAATTCTCTGTGTGCATTTCTGATCAAGAGAGATATGGTAACTCAGAATTTCCTTAAACTTGCTGAAACCAGCTTCCTTGAAGTACAGAGTGTTGTTCTACTATTCTCATCTTTTTTCTTTTCTTATCTCAATGAGTTCCAAGATCACTTCACTTCATGGTCACTTCAGATTCCCAGGTTTCATCTTTTTGACCAGTTCTTCCTTTCAGTCAGCATTAAATCAAGAACAGCTTGAGGAATTTGTTGGACCTCAGAGTCTTGGCAGAGTTATAAGGATAGTTGGTCTCACATTATTACTACGTCTCTTTTATCTAGAGACATAACTGAAATCCTCAGTCTGATTAGGAGGCCTGTAACAGAGCTTACAATGATGTCATTGCTGTTTCCTCTCTCCTTTGATTTGTATTTTGTACCCATATATTCTCCACAGTGTTTCAGGACATTTTATCATCTTACTTTGAGGTTTCTTCAAGACATCATTTTACTTTTATTTGGTGACTGGTTATTGAAAAGTAAACAATGGCATTTAGGCACTTTTAACTGCAACCAAACCGACAGCTTCCAGTCTGCCATATAATCCATACTCCTCTAGATTGTTAAACTCCCTGAGGAAGTGAATATTCTGAACTAAAACAGCAGCTTAGCCAGCCTTTATCAGAGGCTTCACCACCATCCTGAAATTCAATAAAGCACAAGGCAATTATTTTTGTTCATAAACATATTTGTGTTTCCCTACAAACCTCATCAAAGTTGGCTCTTATCACAGTGTCAAGTATCCTCTGACAGTGTGTTCTGTACATCATAATGAAAGTAGATACCTAGCAAAGAGAAAAATATAAATTGTTTTTAAAAGAGGCATCCATATTATATTTGTTTTCCCCTACAATTTTAATATACCAGATTTAAGCGGAAACCTAAGTAAGGGAAATGCCATAAGGGAAATGAATTAACCCACTGTCTCGTGGCCTTGATTCAATTTTCTTGCAGCTGTTTTCATTCAAGGGAAGGATGTGACTGATATATTATAAAAGTGGTAATAAATGGCCGTCCTGTGACATGCGAGTTGGAGGAAACAACACAGCATTCAATAGAAGCAGTGATTACAAAATCAAATTGCACTGCCCATACTTTAAGAGAAGGCCAAAAATGAAACAACTGATGGATTTTCAGTGCCTTCTCGAAGGCTTGCAAAGAAGGAGCCTGATGAACCTGCAACAGAACCTTGTTCCTGGAATGAGGAGCCACTACTGAAAACGTGACCTTTGGCAGAAGGGGGATCTGGGATAGCTTAGTGCAGTGATGGCGAACCTATGGCACGGGTGCCAAAGGTGGCACTCGAAGCCCTTTCTGTGGGCACCGACATTGCCCCTTCATAGCCACCTGTATACAGGTTAAATTACTATATTGGCACTTTGCAAAAAAATTAGTGGGTTTTGAATTGCAGTTTGGGCACTCAGTCTCTAAAAGGTTCACCATCACTGGCTTAGTGGGTTGGAGTGTTTTGCAAGACTCTCAGAAGATGTGCATGTGGCTTATGTGCCCTGCCATATGCACTGCTTAGGGCAGGCCATGATCCTAAAACAACATCTGAAGGAAGGACCGGGAAACCACATCTGAGTGTTTTATATCTAGAAGCCCCTGGGAGGATCAACAAAAGGAGGAATTGCTCTCCCAGAGGTCAACTGCGTCCAGACCCACGAGAATGGCGCAGGCGCGCTCACTGAGGGTGGCCACACCCAGAGAGGCTCGGAAATTGCGTACGCGTGACCATGCCTTTTCTGTGGTGGGACCTATGTTGTGGAACCATCTTCCCAGTGAGCTGCGCCTTGCAGTGTCCCTGCCAGGCTTCAGGAAAGCCCTGAAAACCCATCTATTCAGGGAGGCCTTGGGCGACCTTTTCAGTTAATTTTTATTTTCATTTATTCATTTTATTTTATTTTATTTTATTTTATTTTTATTTTCCTTGCCGCCAACGCCATCTCTTGTGGGGGGTACAGTTCCCCCTTCTTTGATTGCCTCCTGCTTATTTTTATGCTTGTTTTTCTTCATTTGTTTTTATTGTTCACCGCCCCGAGTTCCTAATGGAAGATGCAGCGGTATATAAATGCAATAAATAAATAAATAAATAAATTTAACAGCAGATAATTATTTATTAATAAATCAGAATGGCCTCCGTGGATAACCTCAGAGTGCTGGCAGGTTCCTATGTGATTTTTCAAGAGTCAGTGAGATCTCCCACATCATGTCTATTTTAACCATTAAAAAAGAAAAGTAAAGAAAATGCTCTCCTACACAAATTACAATACCTTAAGCTGCAGGGAGAAATAGTTGTTTGTGGTGCAGTGAGCAATTAAGTGACATATATAAAGACAGGACATTCTAAACCCAGTCTTCTGAAGGATGGCATTTTTGTTTTTTCATACATTAGGTCAACCTTTCACCAAGAGAGGAAAAGTAACAAGCAAGGCAAGCAAATGGATAATTCACTACAGTCACCTTCTCCTCTGGCAAGCTGGCTGGCAGATTTAGATCTTTGACATTTGGAAACTCTGGCAGTAATGTCCCAAGTTTGGATCGTGGTGAATATGCCACTGTCTGTTTGGTTACTTCTTTTTTTCCTGTTTCATTGACCCAAGCTGCTCCTTTCTTAGAATACATCACGTCATAATATTGGGAACTCTCTTTTACTGCAATGCCATAGTAATGGTACCTGAAATGTTAATATAAACATTTATTTATATTTTAAAAAAGAAGAGTGTTATTAGAGTTTAAGGGGGGATTGCTAATATAACAGATTTTGTACGAATTTACAAGTGAATGGATGAGTATGAATCCGGTAATAGAATATAATAGCCAAACTCCAAGTTGTTTAAAAGCTGCAGTCCAGCTAAGCAGTGTTCTAACTCTACTTAGGGCTGAACTCTGCTTCCAGATTGAAGAAGTACTCTGTCCAGATGCAAAGCTGTGCATAAAGCTCTACTGCAGTGCTTCTCAACCTGTGGGTTCCCAGATGTTCCTGGACTGTAACTCCCAGAAATCCACTAGCTCAGCTACTGATGAAGACTTCTGGGACTTGCAGTCCAGGAACATCTGGTGACCCACAGGTTGAGAACCACTGCGCTACTGACTTTTCTTTTGTTTCAGATAGAATAGTCTATAGATTGACACAATATGACTTGCTCTTATTTGTGTCCTGCCTTATTTCCAAAGAAGTCTAGGCAACTTTCAACAAGTCAATAATTTAAAGATTAAAACATCTTTATATTATTTAATGTAATTCAATTACATTAAATAAATGTCTTAAATACATTGAATTACCCAATTCAGAACCAGCAAACCACAACACAACAACAAACAGTAGGCTTATTGAATCAATGGACATTTGGTAAGTCTACTCGTCCTTAGGTTGCCCTTAGAATAGGTCTATTTAAATCAATTGAACCTATAAAGGAGTTGACTTACAAAATCTCCAGGTATCTCCAGGGCCTACTCCAGTGTGATTCAATATTGAATATACAGTGGACCCTTGTATAACAAATGGTTTGTATAACATAAAATCTATACCACATAAACAATTCTGGAGACAGGGGAAATTTGCTTAACAGAATCATCTATGGGACGAATCCGTACAATATTAAATGGTTGCAATTAAGGATTACTCCGTTTTCAATGCATTCCTATGGGAAATTTGTATAAAGAAAAAATTGCTTAACATAATTTCATTTGGAATGAATCAATTCCTTTATACAAGGTACCACTGTACTAAGCAATAAGATTTTGACCAAAATGTTTTAAATAAAGGGGAAAAACAGACAACAAATTAAAAGATCAAATTACACATACAAAGCCTTTCATGGCTAGGCCCCAGCATTTCCCTGCATGAGATACAACACTGAACAGGGTCCTCACCTATCTATTTTAAGGTGCATATTGCCCAGTGCAAGCCTTTCAGTATGCAATGTGAAAAAACCATAAACATCTCTGCCCATTGTTGGCAAAGGACCAAAGAAGATGAATAATGAGTAATTTGCTGTAAAATCTGCTGCTTGCTTGTAGGGCTGGCCCTGATGCCCTCCAAATAAGAAAAACCTTCTCCAGCTTTCAGCAGCTCAATACCACAAGTGCTTCACAAGTCCTCTAGGGTGCCTGGGCCCTGCAGGGCCCATTTTTCACCCACAGGTCTTGCCTTGAACTGCAGTCAGAGGGCTACCCCGCAGCTTTTAGGTCTCTATCCTCCTGACCGTACCTAGGAGCTCTTCACTTCTGAAGATTATCTACTCATTCATTTCCTGTATACCTCGCTGCCCTCCTTATTCAGTGACCTTCAAAATGAACAGAGGTTGGAGATTCAGTCAGCGTCTTATCAGGGTGCATCAAGAGGGTGATGGTGGGGGTGGCAGAAGGACTACAAAGGCAGCTTCTGCTTTCTCCTGGTGTTGACACATTGTGGGAGAGTGGATTACTGTGCCTGGCAAGGTTCAGTGGCATCATTGTTCACAGCTGTGCCAGATGCTGCTTCCCATTTGGCAGCATGCACTTAGAACAGTTATGAAACAGCAGCTGTAGTGGAACTGTAGCTGAGTCCCAAACCTCTTCCTCTCTTCTGTTCACCCCAACCATGTATCTTAGCATGCACACACACACACACACACACACACAAACCAAAAGCCTATGGATCTATATAGGAAAATATAAAATGTGAGAAATACACATCAGGACATTGAGTGTCTGTAGTTCTCCTGGGCAAGGCTGGCCTAAGATATTTGGCTACCTGAGGAAAAGGACAGGATGGTGACTCCATGCTGCCTGTTCCACATATATAACTGATTTGGCAACTGAATGGCATTTTTAAGACCTTCAATGTGAATGTTTCCTGAACCACACCTGAGCATAATAGGCTAGTTTTGGAGAGTCAGGGGAAATGATTGGAAGATACTCAGCATTTACGACCTCAGTTGAATGCCTCAATGTGCTTAGCGATAGGGCTGGTGTTGCAGCTGAGATTTAGGGCGATAAAAAATAAAATTTGCTCAGATGGGCCCAAGAGAAAAGCTGAAATCTTATTACTGTGCCTCTGTGCCTCCTATAGGGAAGAAGACATCACCCTGTAATTTTTGTCCGCTGTGTAGGGCTCTTCTCAGTGCAAGCGTGTGTGCTAGCTGTGCATAAGCAACCATAACAAAATGGTTGTGACAGGGGCATGGGGGGTGGAGGGGGGTGCATCCACATGAGCCTTGGAGGATTATTATTATTATTATTATTATTATTATTATTATTATTATTATTATTATTATTATTATTATTATTATTATTATTATTATTATTACACAGGTAACTACGCTGGATTTTGTTTTACAAATCACTAGTCAAACGCTTCCCAGGTGTTTTTTTAATTTTTTTTTATTAACAACCATACTGTAACACAATATAATACATTATTTAAAAAAAATAAATGCTTCCCAAGTGTTTAGGACAGCTATGTAATGTATTGGCGAATTATGCGAGCAGATCCCAGTAAGGTGGCTTTCTGCAGCTGACTGATGGTGACTTTCTCTACTCCAATTTCTTCTGAATACTTGTTTAGCTCCTTAGGCACCGCACCCAGTGTGCCAATTACCACTGGGACCACCTGTACCGGTTTATGCCAGAGTCTCTGAAGTTCAATTTTCGGGTCCTGATATCAGGTAATTTTTTCAAGTTGTTTCTTGGTAACTCTACTATCACCTGGTATAGCAACATCAATGATCCACACTTTTTTCTTCTCCACAATCACAATATCCTGGGTATTATGCTCCAAAACCCTGTCTGTCTGTATTTGGAAGTCCCAAAGTAATTTTGCATGCTCATTTTCAATCACTTTTTCAGGTTTATGATCCCATTAGTTCTTTGCTATGGGTAAATTATTATTATTATTATTATTATTATTATTATTATTATTATTATTATTATTATTATTATTATTATTATTATTATTATTA
>JAHTLZ010003526.1:19708537-19721312 GCA_023846285.1 Phrynocephalus versicolor | reverse complement strand
AAGAAGAAGAAGAAGAAGAAGAAGAAGAAGAAGAAGAAGAAGAAGAAATTGGAGTTGACAAGGTCACCATAAGTCAGCTGCAGAAAGCCACCGTACTGCGATCTGCTCGCATAATTCGCTGATACATCACATAGTCCTAACGCTTGGGAAGCATTGATGATGATGATGATGATAATAATAATAATAATCCCTCCACCCCCCCATGCAGCTGTCACAACCATTTCTGTTATGGTTGCATATGTGCAGCTAGCACATATGTTTGCACTGAGGAGAGCCCTACACAGCGGACAAAAATTGCAGGGTGATGCCTTCTTCCCTACAGGAGGCACCGAGTCAGCAAAAATGCCCTTTCATCTGGTTTATGTTCTTTAACATCTGTCACATCCACTTCTACTTTTTGCACTTTATAAATATGCTTTGAATACTTTAACAGGATCATGAATGGCCTCATTGACTGTGGCATGAGAAAGTCAGAAAGTTTGGTTGCCAGGGACAACTGAGATTATAAACATCGACCCAAATCCTATTACGGTAGGTTTTTATGTCAGCATAATGCCACTGGCATAAATCTTAGTCACAAATTGCTGCAGATTAACCATTTAGCAGTGGCATGCTATGTTGCCAGGCTTAGTGCACAACAGCAAATGCCTGTGCTAACTTCTGAATTTGCAGTAACTCACCAGTGATGTTGTTACATTCATGACCAATTCTTTGTGACCCCATGTCCATGGAGTTTTCTCAGCAGGAATACTGGAGTGGCTTGCCAGTTCCTACTCCAGGTGCCTACAGCGCCTGGTATTCCCTGGTGGTCGCCCATCCAAGTACTAACCAGGGCCAACCCTGCTTAGCTTCCGAAATCAGGCAAGATCAGATGTGCTTAGGGCATCTAGGCAGCACCTTGTTTATTCACTTGCCATTAGATTTCTATCCCCGCAGTGTGGTATAATGCTCATTTGTTATCTTCCCCTTCTCATGCATGCCCTTAAAAAGTCTCCTCAGGAATAAGAGCTACTGTTGACAAAATGTTTACACCACTCAAAATTAGGAAATACATTGCCCCACAAAAGAGAAGACAAATTTGAAACTGCTTAAAATCTGCATGTGTTAATTTATATGTATGAATGCACATTTTAAAAAATCTGTGTATCTCACTGGATTGGGAGAAATGTGCCCAAGCGACTATGGTGCCTGCTTGTTCAGTCTGCTGTGCAGCTACTAACATCTGATGGGCAACCTCAAGGTAGTTCTTTGAGTTTAAACATGAATTGTTAGTAACACTTTAAACGGACAGCTGCCCTCTGTGAGGCAAACATGAACACTCTGTTCTCTTTCTATACCAAGGTTGAAATCTGTGCAAATGATCCTACTAGCCACTACCTTAGTACAGTAAGCTCCGTAAATAAGTCTCCAATTCATTTTCTTTTAATGGAAAATTATAAAATGAAAAGACATGCAATCACAATTTGCATGCCTGCACAGAAATAATGTAACACCATTAAAAAAACAGAATTAAAAATTACATAACAGGAAACTAAGGAGGTTTGTATGGGCTGAACCCAGAATGAGGAGCAGTAAAGGGACATCTTTAATTTCAAACTGGGCATATGTTGGTTAGGGGATTGAAAGAGTTTCGAGCATTGATTTGTTAGAATTGTTTCTGGCCTTCTGGGACTCTTATCAATACATATTTGGTTCACTGAAACATTAGAAAAGGAAAGGTCAGAACAGTAGTCTAAAAATATTGATAATTCCAGAATTTCTTAAGGAGTAAGTTGGAATGTTGTGTCCTCCTATACTGTATTTTGATTCTGCTGGAGTACAAAAAAACAAACAAACTACCCATATTTTGTCCGTGGGGGGTGGACAGAGTGGGAAATGAGGAGAAGAAAGAAAATCCTTCTCACTGAAATGGAAAATTAGAGAATTCAACTTGCCCGGGAAGTCTGCCTTCAGGAGAAATTAGTGGCATAAAATAATTATTTTCAAGAATTCACTGAGATATAGAAGAGAGAGAGAGAGAGAGAGAGAGAGATGAACACAGGTTCAGGATATCTATTTATCTACAGTATATCTATTTTGAACAGCACAAGGTGTTCTTCTATCTGGATTTATCTAGAAGCAAATCATATTTGCAATCAACAGGGACAGGATTGGCAATCTGTAGCAATTCAGCTATTGCTGGATTATAACCCCTAGGAATCATAGCCTGTAAAAGCCAATGCCTACAGAGGGCTACAGGTTACAGTACTCACATGCTTTAAGAGAACAGAAAAGGACCTGTCAACGGGAACAGATATTGCACTATCATCTTCAATGTTCACAGCATATAAATGTAGCACAATGTCCTGCAAAGCCTAGCAGTAAAGCGGCAGAAGGCAAGAAAAGCAATCTAATAGTCCATGCTGATAGATAGACAGATAATAGTCTAATGCTGAAATTTTGTTTACATACTAGTTGCTTCCTCAAGTAGTAACTTCATGCATTCAGATAAATAGAGATCAGTGTAATAGACTTCAAACCCAACTGGGTCAGAAGTATAAAGCACTAATTAAAAGTGCACAAATCAAGTAAGCAAGGTTCCATATAAGGCGCACGGGTGCAACTGCCTCCAGTCCCCTCGGCATAGAGCTTTTTCACCCCCCATGCACCTGTCACAACTGTTTTTGTTCCAGTCACGACAGAACCCACCTATGGGAGGCGCTGACACAGAAGAGAGCCCCCAAACACTGGCGACAAAAATTAGAGGGTGCATTGCAAGTGGGTCCTGCTACTGCAGGACAAAAATGTCATGGGTGGGGTCCAGGAGAACTCATACAAGCAAATCACTCAAGATCACAAACTAAACAAAATTCCAAATCCAAGAATTCTATGGCAGCCATTTCAAAACTCACACATAGCAGCTCACTCTTGAAAATGAAGCAAACATGTGACAAACATCCCTCTCATGCTTACAACCTTCCTTCCTTCCTTCTCTCTCCCCCTCCCTTTCATTTTTCTGAAATCCCTCTTTCTTCTTATATTCTCCCTACCCACTCACACATATGTCTCCTTCTAAAGTCCCCTTGGCTAAATAGACCTCCCTCTCTCTCTCATCTCTGTTCATCCTCACCTATTTTGGCCAAACAACCCAAAACGCAACTTAGGAGGTTGGAGTGTATTACTGTTGCTCTTGCTGCTCCTATTGTTATTATCCTCCAGCTTTCCCAAAATGTGGTGCGGATGTATGTACCACTACCAACACAATTGCCACCACCGCTAGTGCTTACATACACATAAAATGACCCCAAAATGCAGGCTGATGGGCAGGATGGTACTCCACTGCAGCTGCTCCTACTTTCCCCTCTGCAGTCACTGTCTCTACTCCTCACCCTACATCCATGTCAACTTTCATTTGTGTGAAAGAAGAATTAAGAAATGCAGCAGTGGCATATTTGGAAGAATGGAGTTAGAGTGATCTGTTTAATCTGCCTGTCCAACTTCGTCTATCTCTGGTCTAAACTATGATCTACAAGCCAAATATTTATGGTTCCAGTCCCATCTTCTTAAGATTGTGCTCAAAGACAGAGACAGGAAAAAGTTACTTTTTAGGAGCCTCGTGGCGCAGTGCTTAAATGCCTGTCCTGCAGGTAAAACTGTGCTCACGACCTGGGGTTCAATCCCAGGTAGCAGGCTCACGGTTGACTCAGGCTTCCATCCTTCTGAGGTCGGTAAAACGAGTACCCAGCTTGCTGGGGGGGGGGAAAGGGGAGAGCAATGTGTAGCCTGCATACTGTAATTAAAAACTGTAAACCACCCAGAGACTACTTGAAGTGGTATGGGGTGATATATAAGCAGAACACTTTGCTTTGCTTTGCTTTGTTGGACTACAACTCCCAGAAAAACCTCAATCAGCATGATCAAGCTGGCTTGGTTATTCCGGGGCCCTGTAATCCAAAAAAGAGACTTTCTTCATATCTGCCCTTGGGTACTTGGAGTGCCTCCAGGAACCAATGAAGCCAAAAGAGATCAGGGCTGCACAGATTTACCTGGAATGGCTTAGGGAACTGGGAGCTAAGTGGAAAGTACACAAGAAAGAGCAAATGGCAGGAAGCAGTCGCATTGGTGATGCCTGAGAAAGGCGGTCCGAATGCTATCCCATGGCACTCTGCTTGTCAACATCTGGGATGCAATAGCTAATAATGGCTGCATTCCAGGATTGTTGGCTACCCTGTGAGCTGAGGGATTTATCAACCTCTGTGAGTGAGAATGCTGGAGAAGGCCTTTAAAAGGACATGGCTGTCAGTATTTGCTGGTTTTCTTCTGGGAGCAGAGCTCTGTGATCTAATTAGCTCTCTGACTTCTTAGCTAATGAGCTCTTTGCAGAGCCAGAATCCTAACAAAATGAGAAGGCATGCTTCTCCTCCATGTGTGAAATAAACCAAAGCACTAGTTGATGGGGGGCGGGGTAGGGAGAGGAGTAAAATAAAGTTAACAAGAACTATTTTTAACTCTTGAAAAATACTAGCAGTCTGGTAGCACAGGTTGGAACTGGAGAATTCAAGATTATGTAATCTTGCTCATCCCTGAAGAGATAGGGGCAATTTGTGGCCTTCCAGATATTATTAGACTGAACCTCCTGTCAGCTTTAGCAAGCATGGTCAGTGGTCATGAAATTGTCATTCCGTAATATCTGCAAATATATGTCTTTGCCATTTTATTATTCAAGCTGGCTTCGCGAGCCACAGAAGGACGCAAAGCTCACGCCAAACCATAGATGTCTTATTCAACTGCTTGGCTGACTTCTGACATTTCAAAAGGCATGCTTTCAAATACATCACCATAAATAATAAAAAAACATTGGCTTTAAGAAAAAAATATGATCTCAGTTGCTCCAATAGTATAATAGATACATAACTGTTATTGTCAAAATAATGGAAATAGTGTATACATGCCACGTAATGCCCTCCATTTTAAAAATTCTATTCCCCTCACCTGCTACCCATCCATTATTTATTTATTTATTTATTTATTTATTTATTTATTTATTTATTTATTTATTTCTATACCGCCCGTCTTCCAGAGGAACTCAATCAGATTTATATCAAAGAAGAAATATATATCAAACATGTCATCCGATAATAATAAACAACAAAAACAAAAACGGGTAAAAACAGGGGGTAGGGAGTAGATCGACCAAGATGGTGACAAACACACACAAAAGGAACTCATGGTCACCAAATGCCTCTCTAAAAAGCAGAGTCTTAATGACTTTTTTGAATGCCAAACCTGTCCCGCTGACCCACCAATAGATGAAGGGTCCCTTTTGTGTGTAGGAAAAATAATTTGTTCCTTCAACACTGAATTCTGTGGATAGTACCACATTGAAGTACATTCCTATGCTCCCCAAAATAAAAAAAAAACCCTCATAATAGAGTGATAATATATTTTGGAAAAGCAGAACACCATTGCATATCATTCAACTATATCTATCACCTCTTGTATTTGTTTCCTTAGTTCAAAGGCAAGTAGCTAGAAAATATTAAAGCAGAGATGGGCAAAGTGGTTGTCCAAATGTTGTTCAACTGCAATGTAGTGAGGAATTAATTATGGGAGCTGAAGTACAAAAATCTCAGGAGGACTCTGCTTTGCCCACCGTCATACTGCATAATGAAGAAGACTGCATTTTCTCACACTCTTTTTTTGCCCTCCCCCCTTTCAAAAATGAGTCTTACCATTGCAGCGTAGCTGGAGTAGAATGTGGTTTGGATGCCCTGTTATTCTCTTTCTCTTCATCTGTTAAGAGAAAACAATATTGGGGGGAAATACTTTTAGCTAAATGGCTAGAGGATATGACAGTGGCATAAGGAAGTTAAACCATAACAGGTATTTGCAAACTTTTGAGCAGTTCCAGAAAATAGGAAACAAATCTACATAACATTCCATATGAGCCTGCCCATACTCTAAGATCAGGCCAGGTGGCCCTGCTGAAGGAGCCATCCCTCAAAGAGATAAGGTGGGGGGGGGGCATGACAAAACTGGGTCTTCTAGACGGTTGCCCCCCAACTCTGGAATGCCCTCCCTACAGAGATCCGCCTGGCGCTAACACCTTCAGTTTTTCAGTGCCAGCTAAAGATCTTCCCATTCAGCCAGTATTTTAATTAATTTTTTTGGCTGGACACATGAACAGCAGGGTTTTATAATTTGTATTGTATTGTGTTTTAACTGTATTGTATTTTATAGTTTAAATAATTTTATTGTTTTATAGTTTTTAATACATTGTGTGCCGCCCAGAGATCTCTTGGTAGTGGGGCGGCTAAATTTCTTTGGTAAATAAATAAATAAATAAATAAATAACATTCATATATGTCTCTTTCTGTTTGTCTGCTTGTCTCATGGCCATTTTGTCCTCTTAAAGTAGATCCAGGACGCCAAGGAATAGATTTGGGACTCAAACTTTTTAGGGCCAATTCTAGCCAATTGTAGTCGTGTTTCTCAGGATAAACTCAAGATTCAACATACTGTACACTGATAGAATATGTATATGAATCAGCACCATTTTTTTTTTAAAAAAAGAACAGATTGGATTGTTTGCAAATGGCAGCTTTTGCCCAGTTCTTGTTGGGCAGTGGTTTCTGTCATCTCCTTTCTACTACCTAGAAATGATGGGAAGCGCAGAAAAACTTCCCTTGCCTTACAAAGGCACGGCACCTCCTCCATACCAGGAGAAGCGATTCTTCCTTATTGAAAAGCATTCACCAAAGTAGTATTTAGTACGTTAAGAGAAAACATTATATCTGGAGATTTAACACTGTTGAATCCTTTAAAATTATCCTTTTATTCTTTGGTAGAATCACCGCCACCCTCATCAAGGAGGAACCATGGGGAATCAAACTCCCAAGCTCTTTAAAATAACGTCTTCCAGATATTTTCGCCTACTACCCCCATTATCACCAATGTGGCTAATGGACTAAGAGAAACGATAAAGAAAAAAGGATCCATTACCACATCCCAACTGCAGGACTTAGACTGATGTATCATAAAGTAACCGCCTAAGGAAAGGGATGAGATGATGCCTCCCTTTGATTCACATATATTGAATAGAATAGCAATTTATTGTCATTGTACACATCCGCAAGATGTACAACGAAGTTAGGTGCTGTTCACAGTGCTGTACAATTTAAAAGCAAACAAACAAAAAACTACCACATACAATCTCACCCTACTTACTATAACACTAGACCTCAGGATTTTCACCTCGATATTGCTCTAGGGTAGAAACTTTAATCTGTTCATTTTTATCCTAATTTTCCTGTATCTCCTGCCTGATGGTGATAGTTCAAAAAACTGAAATCCAGGGGTGTGATGGGTCATTCAAGATTTTAGAGGTCTCCCTTGAACACCTGGAGCTATGCAGTCTGATGGTAATGTTATTCTCTTTTTTCTAAAGTCTACAAAATCTAAAGATGTCTGTGGCAAACAGTAAGCACACCCTTTCTTCCTCATAAGGTGAGACAAAGAATACAGAGGTTAAAAGAGGTTGTTACCTGAAACTGATTTATACATCTGATCCCCTTTTTCTTTCCCACTCAAAATCATTGGGGAGGTAAGGGCATGTTCAATGGGTTGAGGCTTTGTCATTCCTGAAGATACCAAACTGAATCTCTCAAGCTGAAAACCTTTGCAAAGGCACCTTCAACTTGGTTCAGTGGAGTTAACCTGCTGGGAGCCGTTGATATCATAAAGGGTAGAGGACTGACATCAGCTTAACAAAGATGAGGTGAAATGCATCAAGTTACCTCACAGAGGTCTTGACATCACCCAAGCAAGCCTGTAGGCTAAGAGTGGGGATTTGGGGAATTCTTTTGGTCTCAAGGCTGAATTCACTTTCAGAGGAGTTAGTGAAGGCCAAGCATTTGGTTTTAAGCAACCCAGTGGCAGGTGGAGTCTGTGGTAAAAGGGTGAAGCCAAAAATGCAAGCATGCTGTAGTGATTCTCACTGCCAATGAATAAACCTTGGGAGAGGTTCTCTAACCATTGATTGATTGATTGATTGATTGATTGATTGATTGATTACACTTATATCCCGCCCATCTTCCGGAACAGAACTCTGGGCGGCTAACAATAAAACAAAACTACAATAAAGAAAACAAGAAATCAAAGAAAGTTCCAATAAAATGGAGAGGGTCAATACCCTCCAGAAAGGAGGGAGGGAGAGACTGAAACACTATGATACTGGTGATATGGGAAATAAAATGTGGCCTTCTGGAGCTCCCAGAGAGTGGAATCAGGACCCCAGCTCTGCTAAATATGGCTTATGTTTCCTCATCCCTGCCATGATCCAATGCCATGATTTTTATAGCTTTCTTTCAAAGGGAAATTAATGAAGATGCTTAAACCATTCATTTAATTGAAAAACATACTTTACTTTTGTTAGCATTTTTATTATCATTGTCATTTTATTTTTAGTTTCTAATTAAAGCAGAATAGTGTAATACAATAGTATAACACAAAAGAGCAAAATAGAGTATTTAAGTGTGTCAAGTCAGTAAGTCAGTGTGCACAGACCTGAGCCTATGTGCCAGGAATGGAGAATATATTTGTGGAGCACCACTTGCATCATGATCCCTGACTATGGTTATTTTGGCTAGGACTGATGGGAGTCATAGTACCTAGCAACAACCAAGGAGATATATGTTGATCACCCTTGCTGTAAGATATAAAGGATGTTATGTATGAAATATTTATTGTTGTTTATAAATATGTATTAATGTATGTTGCCTAGCCAATCAGTAAACTGATGGGTGTAGCTAGAGGATATAAAGATGCTCTTTGAATAGAGAAGGGGTGCTCTCCTGTGTAATCTATGGGTGGTCTATGGAGTTAACCAGTATGGATAGCAGAGTGCAGTTGGTCTGCCTGAAGTGTCAGTTAGTCAGGCATAAGAGTCTGTAACTGTCAAGCAGTCTGGTTTGACTTGATGACAAGAACTGTTATAGTAATAAAAGTCATCAAAGTAATATCTGAGAACATCGGCTAAGCTATCATACCAGTAACACTGAAAATCTGTTCGTACATCAATAAAAGTTACATGTTTTATTTTTAAATCATAAACATCAGTATCAAAATCCATTCTTCATAATAAAAGTCCCTGTGAACTTGCTAGTATTTTGGGGGGGACACCTGGATTGGAGAACCGGTATTAATTAATATTAAAGGTGGTAGCGTAATAGATCCAGGTCCGTCCCAAGTAGCAACTTCAACTGCCTCGTCTCGAGGACCTTTCTAACAAGAAGAATCTATGAGCCTCTATGAAAAAAATAAGTATACTTACTTTCATCATTAGAAACGTTCCCAAGAGATGTGTGACTGGAATAACGTTTGTTTTCACTCTCACTGAGGCATCTTTCAATCCAACTCTCTGTAAAACAAGATGGTGTTTTGGTTAAAAGGGCTCTTGTTTTTCAGGGCTATTGTCCCTTGTCAGCAGCAAACTGCTGGAAATAAAGCTGTGTTCGAGTTGCTTGTCTACCCTGGGACTACCATGTGGCTCAGTCGAGTTAGCTATATTTTGCCATCTAGAAGGTGACTCTCACGTTTCCAACCCCAAATTACAGTTTCACAACCGCAGGATTCTCTCCTTGGCTTACTTCCATGTATCAGTCAGCCATATATTAGTCCAACAATTTTAGACAAAAATACAGTATTATATATGGAAAAATGTGATACTTGCCGGCAGCGGGTCACATTTGGGACATTAGTGGCCTCTGCTTTACTTTGCAAGACCCGAACAAGACTGGTAAGTGTACAAGAGCACTTTTGGAAATCACTAATTCATAAGAAGCAACAACGATGACCTGCATCTCAATATTGTTGTCTGTGTAATCACAATGAAGTTTAATGTGACTCTCTTATTTGTGGTCAGTGTAAATTTAGGAAAAGAGCTGCCTAGATGCCCTAAGCATATCCAATCTTGCCTGTTTTCAGAAGCTAAGCAGGGCCAGCCCTGGTTAGTACTTGGATGGGAGACCACCAGGGGAATACCCGATGCTGTAGGTAAGAACTGGTAAACCACTCCAGTATTCCTGCCAAGAAAACTCCATGGACATGGAGTCATGAAGAGACGCTCACGACTGTAATGACACAACACACAACAAATTTAGGAAAATACATTTATAGTATACAAAAATTGTACACTATTCTTAAATTGGAGCACTGAAAAACCTGGCGACCCAATATATTTTACAGTAATCAGAGCCACTTGGACTGAAACACTGCCCTTCTCTCCAGGACAGCAGCAGGTCTTCCTTAAGCTATCCTTCTGTCTAGTACCCCCACGCTCAAGGCTACACAAAGCCCTATTTAGGCACTTCCCAACCATAATAAATGTGTTGGTAGGGGGTAATCTCAAGACGTCCATGTTTCCTCTGAGCTTTGCTGTCAGTCTCACAGTACTTGAGAGGGAGTTTTTGTTTCTCACACTGGAAAGAAACTCTTGGAAAATGTTGAGCTTGTTTGTCTGTGCACTGAAAGGGGGAACCCACAGGCCACATATGGGCCCTTCCTCCTGATCCCCTACAAATCCTAGCATTTACATTTTTCAAGGAAAGGCTCCTAAAGGTACTCAAACATAACTGTTGCACGCGCATTTATCTATGATGCTTAGACAGACACAAACATAAAAATAAATCAATAGAACTGCTGGCATTTGGGGGGATTGTGATGAATGATAACTTGCCCTCTAAAATGCAACCTGTACTGGAAGGGATTATTCCACCACCACCACCACCACCACCACCACCCAATTGAAAAAGGGATATGTAGCTTGAGGGTGCTCCTGAACTCATCCTTCAGTCTAGATGCCCAGGTCACAGCTGTGGCCAGGAGCGCATTTCAACTATTAAAACTAGTACACCAGTTACGCACGTTTCTTGAGAAACCTGTTCTGGTTAACTGTAACACATGCCTTTGTGACATCCTGGCTGGACTACTTTAATGTGTTCTATGTGGGGCTACCAATGGAAAATCTCAGGAAACTTCAACGGGTCCAAAATGCAGCGGCCAGATTGCTGACAGTGGCCAGTTATGGAGATCACATTACACCCCTACTAAAGGAGATATCGGACACAATTCAAAGTGCTGACACAATTTCAAAGTACAAAATGGCCTGGGTCCAAGCTACCTCAAAGACCAAACCTCATAGTGTGAACCGGCTTGGGTGCTAAGTCCATCCCACCACCTTCACAGCTGCATCTCATAATAACACATGAAAGGGCCTTCTCTGTTGCTGCTCCCAGACTTTGGAACTCCCTCCCACTGGAGGCCTAGACTGCCCCATCTCTGCTGTCTTTCTGGAAACAGACAAAGACCTTCCTCTTCTGGCAAGCTTTCCCCAAATGAGGGACAACCTACTATGTGACTTTTATATCGATTACCATACATGACTGCATTGACTGATTTCATAAGGAGACCAGTGTTTTCCATGTTAGTTTCCACCCCTCATAATGGATTTTTCTTTTCTTTTTGCGTGCTCTTTGTAGCTTTAATGTTCCTTTAAATGTTCTAAGATGCCTCTTCTAATTCCCTGTTCTTAACTTGAATATGTCTTAAAAGTTCTGGGCTGTATATTATCCCTTATTATTGTAAGCCACCTTGGGTTTTTTTCCAAGGAGAAAGGTGCAGTAAAATATTCTAAATAAATAAATAAATAAATAAATAAATAAATAAATTCTGCATTCATACTACATGGTGAGCAGAGGAGTAACATATACCCCCAATGTGTTTGTCTCCTTAGTCACCTGGTAAAATCTCCTTAGGAAAGGGGGGCATCAGATTTTCGCTGGACTCTCAAAGGTCATTTTGTAAAAGGTTCCCTCCAGATCATAGCCCTGAGAGAGGTTTAAGCTCACAGCTAAGCTATAGCTTAAATCATCTGCCCTCCAAACACTTGCCATCCCCAAGTAGACTAGCCTCAAAATACTGAAGTCAGATCTTCTACCCCAAACATTTAGGCAGGGAAAGAAACCTAACAAACAAACAAACAAACAAACAAACAAACAAACAAACAAGCTGTTAAAATAGGTGAATTTGGGGATTTTTTTAAAAAATCCCAAAAACCTGTTCATACTACATGTAGAATGGGGCATGGTCCTGTGAAGGTAAAAGAGAAAGTAAACCTTCAGAGAACAGAGCATTTTTGTTGAAATGCATTCTTTTGTGGGAGAGGGGGGTTGATTTGGTGGGTCAGTATGGCAGCCATGAGAAACCCTGGGAATGATAATCCACACAGTAACTTTTCCAAATGGTTGCTGCTTGTTACCTCTTTTTTCTTGACCGTCGGCCAACACATTTTCCCCATCTTCTTCTACTCCTCCTTTATAATTGTGACTGTAAATTGTCAAGCTGACAGGGTTAATAACTGCCACCTGCTGCCTCCTTCAGTAACACTGCTGCACTGCATTGCATAGCACTCCCTCCAAAATGTAGTCCTCTACAGATGAAATATGTAAGCCCCGTCACGGAGGCATGGATTGTTCTAAAACACAAGTGTGAATGGAAAGGACTATGATCTGTCATTGTCAGTAAACAAGAGCTCGGAGGTTCAGTAAAAGTTCATGAGAAGTGCCTCTTTTCTCTGGTGTGTGCTTTACACAGAACCTCACAACGAAGTCAACCAGCACATTAGCTGGATGGGGCAGAATTAAGTGAAGGAGATCTAATAAGCTTTAAGCCAAGCTTCTGAAAACTCTGACTAGAAAGGAAATTAATAAACTAATTAAATTAAATTAAATCTGTAATC
>JAHTLZ010003526.1:19665041-19708527 GCA_023846285.1 Phrynocephalus versicolor | reverse complement strand
TTATTTATTTATTTATTTATTTATTTATTTATTTATTTATTTATTTAGCTTATATGCCACCCACTACCCAAAGGTCTCTGGGCGGCTTACATTTAAAATAAACAACTCAAATAATTAAAACATTAAAATACCTATAAAATTACAATAAAATGATGATAACTTTTAAATACAATAAATACAACACACTAAAACAATAAAATTGCCACCAGGACCCACAATTAATGTTATATCAGTTAAAAAAACTTCTGGAACAGGAAAGTTTTTACCTGACGCTGAGATGTCATAAACATCAGTGCTAGGCGGTTCTCACTTGGGAGGGCAGTCCATAATCTGGAGGCAGCTGCTGAAAAGGCCCTATACCTACAAGCCATCCCTTTCACCTCCTTAAGGGATGGCTCTTTCAGTAGGGCTCCCTGGCTGGATCTTAATTACCGGGTAGGTTCATATGGAAGTAGGCGGTCCTTCAGGTATCTAGGTCCTAAGCCACTTAGGGCTTTATATATCAAAACAAAGTACTTTGAATTGGGCTCGGGCAACAACTGGTAGCCAATGGAGGTGATACAGAATTGGTGTGATGCCCTGGCGGTCCCTCCACTAACCAGCTGCACCGCACGATTCTGAACCAGTTGCTATCGCCGGACCACCTTCAAAGGCTGCCCCATTTAAGCACATTGCAGTAATCAATACAGGATGTTACAGTGCATGCGTAACTGTCATAAGGCTCCGTTCGTCCAGGTAGGGACGCAGCTGGTATATTTTCTGCAGCTGAAGAAAGACACCCCGGCCACCGAGTCCACCTGGGCTTCTAGGGTTAGACCAGGGTCCAGCAGTACCGCCAAGCTGCAGACCCCCAAGCTACCCCACCTTTTTCCTTGGAAAAGGACCCAAGGTGGTTCACACTAATGAGAGGCGATATACAATCCAGAATATTTAAGACATATTCAAGTTAAGTACAGGGAATTAGAAGAGCCATCTTAGAACATTAAAAAGTAACAGTAGAGCTACAAAGATCAGTAGTATAGGTTTTTTGAAATGGCACCCATGTTACAAGATATTTGAAGCTCAACAGACCTTCTGTATCCTTTCTTTATACAGAGGCGTAGCTAGGGTGTTCAGTGCCCAGGGACAAAATCAGTTTTTACCCCCACCCCCTCAAGGGAAGGGGAAGGGCTAAGGTGCTGCATAGAATGTGACAGCAGTGGCTGGGGAGCCCTCCATGCCAGCCCTGGCAGGTCACCCACAACACGCCATCCTGTGGCTCATGGGCAGGGAGCTGTTTGGCATCCATTTTTGTGCCCCCAGATGCTGTGCCTGGGGACAGATGTTCCCCCCTTGTACCCCCATAGCTATGCCACTTTCTTTATACCTCCCCCCACATCCAGCCCTACTAGCAGGCAAACTGAGACAATCTGTTGAGGCACTTATTTTTAAATGTAACAAAGGGAGACCAGGTTTTTATTTATTATTATTGGGGGGTTACTACTAGGAGAGAGGTACTTGGGGGATTTTCTACTCCAGGTGCCACAAAATAGCCTAGCATGGGTAACATGCACAAGCCCATGCACATCCCTCATGTCTCCGGCTGAAAGTAGGCAGCAAAATCTCATGGAAAAGCCCTGCAGACATTTCTGTCCATGCTTTGCAGGAGCACAGGGACAACAAACAGCAGTGCTACTGCAGTCAATGCACGCAATGGCCTTTTGTACACAAAAGACCTACCAATGTAAAGCGGCCAGCACAGAATCACAGTTCCATCTATTACCGAAAACCATCAAGCCTCTCCATCTTTCCCAATATATAAATATTAAGGAACCAAGCAAAAAATAACAATGCAGTTTCCTCTCTTGTCTCATCTATGTCCACCCCCACCCTTGTTTTAGTCCCTTTGAAAAGGGCTGGTGCTAATGGTCCTCAAACTGTGGTTCTCAGTTCTCCTCCGAGGGAAGCGCAAGACAGTCTAGAGAACATAAAAGGGAAAGAAGGGAGTCTTCTCACTCCTTTCCTTTACACTTTCAACAAAACAAGCATCTAGTCTTGAATAATCTTTCTGCTGAATACAAGTTTCTCAATAGACAGCCTGTGTACTGAGCTCAACGTGGAAAGGATCCAACAAAGAAAGAGGGGGTGTGAACAGACTGTGCCACCCATGTGATTAAAATTCAGCCGCCCCAAATAGTTGTCCAGCAATGAAAACATTCTGTTGCCTTTATCAGCCACCATCATTTATTTTTAATTTAGAGTTTAGATTATGAGAGGTCAGTTTATTGTCCCTGTCAGTCTGACGGCAGACACACTGACACAAGCGCTTCCAAAGCTTTAGACCTGTGGATAAAACGATCAGCCAAAAACTTTGCAGTTGGTGCAACTCCTGTTTCTTTCTCTGTCTTTTTATTTCATTATTTTAAACATTTAATTTAAGTGAATGGAAGAGATAGATGGTTTCTAGCTGACCATCCCTGAGCAAAATGTCAATTTTGATGAAGCCGTTAAGGAAGAACTATGGTAAGTCATAAGTAAGCAAAATTCCCCTACCACTGTCTGTTTGGGAGAAAAGCCTAATTGTTCCAGTTTACAGGGATATAGCTCCATTTTGGCACTGCTGGCAGCCTACCCAAGACATGGGAACAGAGCTTGGACCACTACTTTTTAAAACTAACATGCTATTTGATAGTTATAAGAAGTAACTCAGTAGCATCACTCACTTTCCTTTCTTTCAGTCATAATACCTTCTGTCGCTGATTCCATCATTGCAGCTACTGTTTTAATCCTAGCATTTAAAAAGAAATACAGCATGTTCTCAGATTCATATAAAATACTTGAAAATGCTCCCCAAGTGTCATTTTACAAAAAATAGCCCCTCGTTACCAAAACATTATAAGTTGCAGAGTTATTTTTCCACTCCATGTAAGAAGTTATTATTTAGCTCTGGATAGAGAAAGCTATCATAGCAGGTGACAGTGGCAAAAAATGGGAGGTGGTGGGGGGGATGGGGGAAAAAGCAAAGATGGGTACATTTCAATCGGGTTCTTATTTAAACAGGGAGAAATGAAAAATAGTGGGCCGAAATGACACAGAAAGTGCATGTCAAAATTGTGGTAAAGGCAATTTTCTAAATCTAAATACTGTACCGGCATTTACTGTAATATCAAATGTAAACACTGTGAAAATGTTTTAGCCCAACCATGAATCAGCAGCTGTGTAACCTTACCAATCTCTACTATAAACTAGCAAGAACCCCAAAATACATCATTTTCACATGCTGTAAATTAATAAGGCACAGGATTATATTATTGGTATTACAGAGGTTCCTGTTGGAAAGAGACTAAAATTTGTTTGAAGATATGTTTTGGATGCATTTATGATTAAGCTGAAAAAAGAAAAGCATAATTTTATAAATATTTTGTGGTATTTATACATTCTCTCATTTATTTATGTGATAAAGTAGACAGTAAATAATGTCATATTAAACAAAAACTATTTACCAGGATTACATAAATATTTGTATTGTGTGTTAATTCTGGAGTATTTTCCAACCTGAATAAGAGTTCTCTTGTATGGTTGGAGTGTGACTATGGTCCATGTCAGAAGAATCAGATGTACTCTACTCAAACACCCAGAACACACAAAGTGGAATAAGAGTAAAATAAAATTGGAGAAAATAAAATAAAATAATCATGCACTTCTTATATTATAGGGCATTTATTTGCCCCTGTGAATTCTGTTCTCCCTCTCCCACAGTAAAAAAAAATTCATGTATTGTTAAAAAAAAAAGGCTGGCATACTGACAAGGCAGTGTGTTGCTTCTGTTTCACTATATTTCATTTCCTCCCAAAAGAGACACGGGATATATATTTTAGAGGGGAGAAAGAGAGAATAAGCCACAGAAGGTTAGAGCACACATTCGTAGGGGAATTCCTTGTTCTAAGGGCCAAAATGGGACACTCTCAGAGGCAACTAAGGCTGTCTGATGAAAGAAGGCAACATTTCCGAAAAAAAGTTATGAGCAGCTTCAAATAACTTTGATACCAAAGATAATTTTTTTTACAATAGCCAGTGATATCTCATACCAGAATGACTGCTCTCAATTACTAGACTAAACCTGTGAAATCAGGCAGTCTAAGATATTTGGCTGCTAAAGGTGGGAGACCAAACAGTGCCCTGTCCTATCTGCATTTTATGTACAGAAACGCACTACCTGGCAGTTGAGTCTTGTTTCAGGACTGATGATGACAGGACAAGATTCTCTGCTGCATCTGAACATACGAGACCAACTTTGGGGTATACAGTATATAAGAAAGGGTGTGTGGCATACAGAAGTTTTAACTGCAATGTCCTTTCACTGTTCTTCTTTCCACAGGGCTTAAGGCAGTTGCTTCATTCTGCCTAATGGTAGTGCTGGCTCTCTTTTTAAAAATATTACTGCTCTGTCATTATCACAGTTATATTTTGTATATACATTGAACTTTAAACCAGAAATGCTGTTACTAAATATAATGCCAGAGATTATTGATAATAAAATAAAATAAATTCTCCTGTATATATATACAGCAGCTAGGCTGCTCTGGGCCCAGAAATGGAAGAAAGGTGAAATACCAACTAAGGATAAATGTTGAAAAAGTTACTGGACATTGCAGAACTAGATATGCTCTCAGAGGCGGTGCGGGACCAACCAAGACACTTTGTAAATGAGAGCTGGAAGATGCTATATAACTGAGCCCAGAAGCATACAAATGAATAAGGAAATAAATAGATGTAAGGATGTTTGTACAGTGCTTGCTAGAACCCGTGGAAGACTTGCAGATGGCCGGACAATGGCGAAATCCTTAATCCTTTTGTATTAGTAGTAGACGAGTGGACAGGTTGTGTCCACTACAGGTTTTGTTTGTGTCTTCACTTCTAAGTTTTTTTCCCTTTTGTTTTATGAGTCTGGTCATTAGAATGTTTGTTTTGTTTTGTTTGCTTCTATTGTATGCAAATAAAAAAATTAAAAAAATAATTATCATAGTTATATTTTGTTTGTGCATTTGTTGCATTTGGCTCTTTTTCAGTTGAGAGAGGGCTGATGATGATCCATGCTAACGATCATAAGGCAGGACGAGGGAACATGTGTATCTTCATTGTACTCTGCATCTCATCAACCCAAGCCAGAAGAGCCAATGGTGAGGGATGATGGACACTGTAGTTCATCAGAATCGGCACGGCACCTTTTGTAGTCAGATGTGAGTGCTGCAAAGTTTCTGTCTGGTGCTCAGGATTTGTACCCACTTCCTACTTCCCTTCCTCCCTCCCTTCCAGCTCTGTAGTTGAAATGTTATAACTGATTAAAATTTATATTAATATAAAAATAATTTTAATATTCTCAGAGCTCTAACTATAAAGTAAAGGTAAAGATTCCCCTCGCAAATGCTTGCTAGTCGTTTCGGACTCTAGGGGAAGTTCAGCCCCAAGATTCATTCAAAATAAATGACTAATCATTCCTTTATAGTACATTAGTATTTAGTAAGAAATGTGCCTACTGTGTCCATGTCATCTGGTTAAAGAAGATTGAGAAAAATGAATCGATTGGTAAAAACAGTCTACTACTTGCTAGTAAGTACAACCATAGATAAAGGCATTACAAGATGCATTTGTTTGCAACATTTTTTCTCTCTCATCCACTTCTGAAACTTTGAAGAACACACAATGCTGCAGCAGGACTATTAAAACTTCTGCGGATAGACTTTTTGCTATAGCACCCAGAATTATTGAAGATAAATGAAAAAAACTTCCTTTAATGAAAGGAACTACCGCCTGCAAATTTAAATTTGGAAACTTGATTATCATGAATTAGACAAGAATGCTCATAAGGCTAGCTCAACACATTTTTTCTGCCTGAAGCAAAGCAAAAAGCAAAGCAAACTGTTCTGCTTATATACCGCTCCATACCACTTCAAGTAGTCTCTGGTCGGTTTACAGTTTAATTACAATATGCAGGCTACACATTGCATACATACACTCAAGTCAACCTTAATAGGACCCAAAGCTAACTACAATTTGGATACATGAAACAGAAAATCCTCCCAGCATCTCTCCCCTGTTTCTGGTACTAAAAATACAACAGCCACCAATTAACTAACTTTAAGCGTGGTGCCTTTGATGAGAATAAAGATCCACTGCATGAGGCAGTTGCCTCACTCTGCCAAAGAGTTGGGCTGGTCTGGACATTCATGCCCTTTCCAAACATGAGGACGTTGTGCCATTCTTAGATCAAACTTCCCAAGATTCACCCAAGGTCAGCAAGGTGTAGACAAAAGGGAAGCCAGCTTCCTTGGCACTAATAAGCACTGAAGAGACAGCAAAACACTAAAGAGAAGGAAGGCAGTTCCAGAGTACTGTATTCTACTACCTAGCATTAATCTACTTCTCTAAGAACAAAGGTAAAGGTTTCCTCCCGCACATGTGTGCTAGTCGTGTCCGACTCTAGGGTCGGTGCTCATCTCCATATTCAAGCCGAAGAGCCAGTGTTGTGCAAGTCCGTGGCCACGTGGCCAGTGTGGCTGCAAGGAAACACTGTTTTACTTTCCCGCTTTTTACGGCGGTACCTATTTATCTACTTGCATTTACATGCTCTCGAACTGCTAGGTTGGCAGGAGCTGGGGTTAACAGTGGGAGCTCGCTCCGCTGCGTGGCACCTGGGATTCGAACCGCCGAGCTGCCGACTTTGCAGCCGACAGTTTTCGGAGGCCTTAGTCCAACAAAGGTAACAACAAAAATGCCTATAAGACCAAAGATTTTTTAAATCAATGTTGGCCATGCTTTATGTGATGTTATTCTGAAGAAAATATTTTGTTATACAGTGCTACCTTGTATAAAGGAATTGATTGGTTCCAAATAAAATTATGTTAAGCAAAATTTCCTTTATACAAAATTCCCATAGGAATGCATTGAAAACAAAGTAATTCCTAATGGCAACCATTTTTATGTTGTATGGATTCACCCCATAGGCGATTCTGTTAATCAAATTTTCCCTATCTCCGGAATTTTTATGCTGTACAAATTTTATGTTATACAAGCTGTTGTTATACGAGACTCCAGTGTATATTCTTAACCTCTTTCCAGTTTGGAAATAAAATTCAGCTACCAGTAGACAGACGGGGGGGGGGAGGTGAAGGAGTGGGCAGGCAAACATACCAGCTTATCCATTGTAGGAGACATCAAATTGTTTTGTGTTGGCCATAATGCATGGCTAGTTCCCAATGCAACACCCCATGCAATCGTATGCATCTCGGCTCAGAAGTAGATTCTACAGGGTTCTGTGGGAATTTCTGCCATAAAGTTTGTGCGGCTTTTCAGCTTGTTTTGTATTCTTTCCTAAGCCCTTTGAGTTTTGCCTCCCAAACAGAGCTATTAAATCAACATATATCAGTGAAAGGGGCTTTGGGACATAAAAATCAAAGCTGTGAGAATGAATGAAAAGAAGTGAGCTGTACTCCTAATAATTTGGCCCGAGGGAGTGTTGCTCTCTGAGGTGGCCAAAGGAGGGATGGAGGCCCTTCCCAAGTTTGTTTGGACAGGACTGTTAATGAGTGATTAAGAATGATTTGTTGGGAGCTGTTCCGCAGGACTTCTTCTCTTTTCTCTCCTGGATGGTTTTACTTCACAGCAAGCAGCAGGGGCCCCTGTATTGTCTCCAGAAGGGACTGCAACCCAGGCCCCATTGGATCTTTGCTCCTTCTCCTCCCTCCTCCCTCCTTTGTTGTGGGTTCATAGCCACTGTTCTGGTGCCCCCTGCTTCCAACCCCTGTCTAAAGCACCACTGCAAACTCATAATATTTTGCCTCCCTCCCTCTCACCATTACAAGCAGCTGTTTCCCCTCCTTTATAACCCCCCCCACACACACACACCGCCCAAAATATAACTCCCCAGAATCACCATGGAAATGCCACTTGTTGGGGCAAGGCTGTGGCTATGGAAACCTTGCAGTAGTCTTCCCTGAAAACTTTACCCTGCCTGTTAGGGAATCTGTTGGAACAGTGAGCACCCTAGCTACCTGATGAAACAGCAAGCAAAAAGCAAAGCAAAGTGTTCTGCTTATATACCGCCCCATGCCACTTCAAGTAGTCTCTGGGCGGTTTACATTTTTTAATTACAGTATACAGGCTACACATTGCCCAGAAGGGATGGAGACAGCCCTTGGTACTCCTTTACTTCCCTTTCTTGGAACAGAGCATCAGCACATGCAGAAGTTGATCTGAACTAGCGGGAAAGGGCATCAAGCAAATAAGTAGTCTCAGGTGTTTCTCTCTTGCTTTGGCTTTTCTAGATCTACATTTAGATTGGCACTCTTAGACCTCCTTTCATCCTCTGTCTCTGTAGACATTTCCTGCTGCTTCTTGTTCCTCCTTTTTAGATAGATAGAATGATAGCTAGCTCTAGAGGCTTCTTATTTAAATAGATTTCTTAATTAATAAACAATCGTCAGAATCCTTTTGGTGAGTTACACCTGGCAGAAGTGCAATGGCATAAACCACAGCAGCAAATTGCTGCTAGTGAGCAAACTGCTGTTTGCATCTCCAGTCCCATACCAATTGCACAGATGTGTGTGTGTGATAAAAAATACAAATGGCGACTCATTAACCCAGAGACCTTTGGGTAGTGGGCAGCTTATAAATTGTATGTATGTGTGTATGTATGTATGTATGTATGTATGTATGTATGTATGTATGTATGTATGTATGTATGTATGTATAAATAAATAAATAAATAAATAAATAAATAAATAAATAAATAAATAAATAAAATTTATGCCATTGCAGTTACACTAACACAATTAATCTATAGAATTTTGACCAGGAATTTTTATTTGCACCTTACTATCACTCTTTGGAGTGATTGCTCTTCCCATACAGTAGTCCAGGAAAACACTAAACTGCTATACTGGGCCAGCAAAATCCCAAATAAACCTTTACACTTGTATCAAGCACATGCTGATAATCTTCTCAGATTAAGACATAAGAAGGTACTGAGAGAAGGCAATATAAATCGAACTCATCTCAGTCTCATACCTGGTCAGCTTTGTGAGAGTTTGTAGTAGTAGAAGACTCTACACTAATCATTGGGTCATCACAATAGTCAGGTCAACCCAAAAAGCCTTTGTAAATACAGGAAAAACCGTCTTCAAAAACCATGCCCCCACAAGCAGCTGGCTTTAAAAAAAACTGACCACGCCCCCTTAAGTGCATCCCAGCCAGTGTTCCAGCAACCACCTCTGGGGGTATTGTTTTTTGGAGCCATTTTTGATGTGTCTTTTAAGCCGACACAAGCTTAAGTGGGGACTCCAAAACACTGTTGTTTTTTTTCTTGTCCCCCATTGTGCTTGCTTCCTGTGTTTTTTTAAACAAAATGTGGTTTCAGGATATCAATATGCTGGCAAGCCCATGTCATATGCGCTGGCCTGGATTTCTCCCCCCCCCTTTTTTTGTTATTTTTAAAAAACCTGTTGTGGGGTGTGCTGCATGGAGTTGCAACATAAAAGCAGGAAAACATCACAGAAACTGGCGTTTCGGTGCGCATGATGGTGGTGGGGACAAAACTTAGGTGGAGAATCCAGTGGCGTCCGTGAGGACACAGAAACCCACGTTCTGAATCACATGATCGTTGGTGGAGCGAATCCGCCTTCTATTAGGAGCCAGTTCTTCCGGCCATGGGATAATGCTCTTAGGAAGCTCAAAATGGGCCCAAGCTACCTCAAGGACCACATCTCTCTCTATAAGCCTGCTCAAGTGTTAAGACCACCAGAAGAGACCTTCCTATTGGTCCTGCCACCTACACAGTGTATTTGTTGTGGCCATAGGAGAGAACCTTCTTTATTGCTGCTCCAAGACTCTGGAGTTCTCTCCCAGGGGAGGCTAGGCTGGCCCCATCTTTCCTGTCCCTCCACAGGGGAAGACTGCAGAATGTTTTTGTTTTAAATGGATTGTAAAAAATTACTGTATTGAATGTATTTTGGTGTTGCTTATGCTTTTTGGTCCAGTATTGTGTTCAGTTCACTGATCCTTTTTGTACTGTGTACCCATTGTTACTAACTTAAATACTGTCTTTAAATTGCTAGGTCACCTTGGGTCCTTTTTAAAGAGAAAGGCCTTAATTTGTGAATAATTTGCCATGTGAACAGAAGTTTGAACTGGGTACAGGGCACAAATGCAAACCAAGCCTCAAATTTAGAGCATATTTTCATGACAAGTTCACTATCCCAAACGTTCTCTTTAGAACTAAGAACCATGATTCATGCCCTATATTATCAATTAGCAACTCAGTACTTTAGTTCCAGTTGTAACCTGCATTGTCATTGACTGTGTTGACACATAAAATGTAAAGGGAGAAAGTAATTCAAGTTACTTGTGTGGAAGCTCTTGCCCCCTTTTGGTAAAATAAAATTGGGGCAGGTTCTTGATGTCTACTCCCAAATTCTGGAACTTGCTCTCTGTGGTTGAAAGCCAATAGCAAGTAATAACTATTATTAGTGGGGATTTGCTGAGTCAACTACTTTATGAGTTCCATTGATGCAATAAACTTACTCTAGTTTTGACTTACTACTGGATTTCTGCAAGTGTTTCCTCCCTTCCCGTTGTCTTTCTATTAACAGAGAAAGAAATAATTATGCTAGTAGGTTGTTGGAGTGTAAATTGGTCATATTGGAGGGATCTTAAATTTTATTATTATTATTATTATTGATGTGTTTAAAAGGCTATTTAAATTTATATATTTTGATTTTATAATTAAGAGTTTTTTGTTGTCAGCTACCCTGGAGTTTTGTTTTGTTTTTGTTTTGTTTTGTTTTGGTGTTTTTATAGCAGAAAAGTGAAGCCTAACATTATATTGATAAATAAAAAAAGTTTTCCATGTCATAGGCCACATTAATTCAGGGCAGTAGATTGTGTTGGTAGAATTCTGTACGGTATACCGTAATTGCAAACTGCAGGTGGGTGGGAAGGAGATAACATTTTTGAATGATTGCTGACACATTTTTAAACAATCTACAAGCAACATCAGTGAGAGAGCTATATTAAAATCTTTTCTCTGATGTTCTTGTTTACTACACACCTAGATATGTGGTTTCCCCCCACCAAGATGTGTTTTTTTAAAGGGAGAGGGCAATAAACAAATAATCTATCCCACACCAACTGCAGTCTGAATTGTTACCATTCAGATTGCTATTGCCTGGCATCCCTCTTCATTCTGCATAATGCCTTGTTATACATAAATATATATAAACATACATATTAAGTTTTGAATATATTCTGTTGCAATTTGATAGTCTTGTTTATTTTTATAAAATTGTATATTAAACTATCAACCTTTGAAGAAAAAGCAATTTTTGAGGATCAGAAATAAATAAATATCCACTCAAAATGCCACCAGTGAAATTGTTCATAAAGGAGCTGACACAGTAACTCTTAAACAGTCTAATCAATGTCTTTATCCAAATGTCATAAGAACAAACAGAAACCTCCCCAAACATTTATCTACACATCAAATACACACAACTGATCATGTCACTAGGCTCCCGAAATCTAAAATACTTCAAATGGCTTTTCTGCTTCTCTGACAGTAAAATGTAATCATGATGAATTTAAGAACCAACAAGTTGCTACCCTTTCACAACACCTCAGATCAGCTATCCAAGGCACCCATCTCACTCTGCCTAACAGCTGTGTTGGCTTTGATTTAAAAAAAAAACTAATTTGGTTCCACTGTATGTTCTGAAAACTGACAAGGACTGTCCATGATCTAAGAGCCAAAAATGTATGTTAACTATATCAGATTTGCTTCCCCCCGCTTCTGATATCCATATAGTAAAATCTATATAGCATGAGCTAAGCACATCCAATCTTGCCTGATTTCGGAAGCTAAGCAGGGTTGGCCCTGGTTAGTACTTGGATGGGAGACCTCCAAGGAATACCAGGTGCTGTAGGCGTCTGGAGTAGGAACTGGCAAGCCACTCCAGTATTCCTGCCAAGAAAACTCCATGGACATGGAGTCATGAAGAGTCGGTCACGACTGTAACGATGTAACACATACACACATATTTTTACAGTGCTGGTAGAAAGAAGGCACACATTTTTAGAGCGTTTAAAAGGCTTCATCACCACAACAATCTTTCAGAATTCACTCCGAAAGAACGAACAAGAGGTCATATCCCAACCCCTTCTCCAGGCAACATAGGAATGATTACTGAAGCCATGGTGGACAACAAAATAAATGGGAAAAGATTTAAACCAACGTTAAGATGGTCCCAATGACAGGTATTGACCCAGTTCATGTTGAGAATAAAACAGAATAAGATATTTAAGAATGCAAATTGTTATCTAGTTATCTGGTTTTGCAGCCATCTTCTTGCCTATTTACTTCTTCTGCAAGACGGATCTTTGTGATACCAAATTTGACAGAAAATCCTAAATGAGCTAATCTGGGACGAAGACTACTAGCAATGCAGAAATAATGACAAATGCTCATGATTTTATTACAAATGGCACACTGTAACTTCTTTAACAATAGGTTTACACTCACTAATAAATGTACCAATCTTAAGCAAAAGAGGTTGAATAATAGGCAAAGAATAGGTCAAGAGGTTGAATAATAGGCAAATAGAATGTGTCAAATAGAATTACAAGACAGAAATAAAACCATTCTAACACACACACACCAATTAAAATATACTCATGGAAAGATACAGTACTAAGTTTATGAGATCCTGAATTCTTTGAATAGAGGGTACATCCAGCTGAAGTCCCAACAAAGTTAGGCAGGGGAGGAATTTTCAGTTTTGCTTGGGGTCAAAAGATCAACGGTATTTGCCAAATTTCCAAGATTTACCATGCAAAACACACACACACACACAGAGAGAGAGAGAGAGAGAGAGAGAGAGAGAGATTTTATCTAAATCCCAAAATTAAACCTGAATACCCAGTCTTTCCACACAAAAAGTTCAGTCCTGGTTACTTCAAGGTCCCCCCCCCGCATTATATCAGTATTATTTAAGGGTGGAAGTTATGTATGTCGTTGTTACTTCTTTTTCTTCCTCAGTTTGTCTCACTGGTGCGGGATCTGCTCTTCGGAACCTGAAATGCCACTTTGCCTCATTAACCTTCTCTACAAAGGTTATACTGTAAAACAATTTGCATGCCCTTATTGATAGTGCCCTGCCATCTCTATTTTGGTTGCCCATGTAGCCGCCACTCATAGTTTTTTAAGGTGGTACAGTAATCAGTTTTGGCAATGGTGGAGGGTGCAGCTGTGAGGACATGTCCATACCAGCTTTCTCTCATTTTCTCTGCAATATTACTGATGTATTAAGTTGCTGTATTATCTTGCTGCAATGATCTGTTGATTGCACAGTAAAGATTTTGTCTTGTCTCTATAATTACTATCGTACGTAGTTGAAATGGAGGGGAGTAGTTGATTCTAATAATATCATTTGTGATATGGCCAAGTAGAGAGACACCCAATATCCAACAGAGTAGATGCACTTCCATGACATTGGAGAGAGTTCTCTATGGCTGCTGTTGCTTCCCAGCCCTCTACAACATACAGTGCAAAAGAGCGAGTGATTGTCTTGTAAATCTTAAATTTAAGATGGACTGGCATTAATTTGTCATAAAGCACACTGGTGAGTTCTTGTCAACACAGCCAGGCCACGTTCCCCCTTGAGAACACATTGCCACAGATGTCACCATTGCCTTGGAGATGGGAGCCAAGATACCAGAAGATATCCACCTTCTGTAAATATTTTGTTACAGAGACGGTTAAAAATCTGATGGATCAGAGATCCTACTGACTTACTGCAATTCTGAGATCTACTGGTAAATCGGATCAAGTTCTTCTTTAGGACTCTAGACCTCCTGTCCGCAGGGCACTGCTGGTGCTCTTTAATTGCAGATACAGTAAAATAGTATCTGCACTAGAAAGCTATTGTTTCCCTTTGAGAATTAATGGGGCACCTGAATAATGACAAATATACCTTCTTTAAAGAAGGGCAGGAATAGACATAGCATAAAAGTTTGGGGTTCTGGAACTGTCTGACATACCTAATGATTTTGTGGTAACAGTGGGTGAAATTTGGCGATGAGATAAGTATAATAAAGACAATGCATTACCAGTGAACACATTGAGATGGTTAACTGGTTCCCACCTTTTTAAAGTAACTCTCTTTGGGAGAGGGCTACTAGATCACAAATTAGTGCTATAAATACCATCACACACACAAAGTGCTTGTTTTCCATTTGTTTCATTGCCCAGTTAAAACAAAGAGGATTCAGGGCAGTGGTTCTCAACCTGTGGGTCCCCAGATGTTCTTGGACTGCAACTCCCAGAAGTCTTCATCACTAGCTGAGCTGGCCAGGATTTCTGGGAATTGCAGTCCAGGCACATCTAGGGACCCACAGGTTGAGAACCACTGATTCAGAGGATGTATTTCTGACTGTCATGTAATGCCTTCCTCTTACTAAGGAAGTCAATAAATGAATAATCACTATCAATCTGTCTGGTGATTTAATCGTCGTAATCACTATTAGTCTTCTTTAGTAAGGTGAGAAGTGTTGAAGAACAAGCAACAGACAAATGCAGGGAGCAAAAAAAAAAAACTCCACTAATTATTGACCAACTCTCCATTCTTACCAGGCATTAACTGATGTATACTAGAAGGACACATCCGTGTCTATGAGAGGACAGTTGACTTCTCTAGAATTGTACATTATTGATTTGTTCACGAAAAGGCAGGCACACTGTGTTGTACTGGAGTGTGATATAGTTGCAAATTATATGCCTTCAAACATTTGCAACAACAGCAAGGGCTAATGTTTTGAAAGGACAGATGTTGTGGCTTTGGCTGATCCTTGAAGAACAGTGTTCCATAAAAGCAAGCTGGCCTAGTACACCACATGTTGAAGATTGGCGTGATATAGCTAAGCTATAGAAAGAGAGAGTTTCCTGTAAATCTATCAAATCTGTTGAATTGAGCAACAGTTAAAGCTTATGCTTGCTAAAACATGCTGGTCTTCAAGGTGTCATGAGACACTTAGATGGACAGCCAGTTGCACGTCTCAAGTGCTCATGTTGAATAAATTGTTGAATAGTTAAGTCAACACCTATGTAAATTGCACGAATGCAGTGAGTCTGCTTTCATCACAGCTAATTCATACCATCGTTGTCTTGGAGCCCCCATCCTCTAATCTGAGCTGTTTTGGGACTGGATTTAGTCCCATTGCAGGGATACTTTGCACATGCTTGTGCACATGTTAGCATGCACAGAAAAGCTCAGCATTAAAATAACATCCTAGGCCCATAAGTATTATCTCTCAGAGAGATAGTGTTCAGAAGAAGGTGCTTCTGCTTTTCTTTCCCTTCCAGGTCCTATGGATGGGCTTCAGAAGAAGTGGTGTAGGTCAGGACCACCGGTGCGATTGCAACGCTGGTTCAGTCCCTGCCAATGGCCAATTTCAATTAGTCCTTGGCTCCCAGCTGCCTGCTGCTTGGGGGGGGGGAAGACCCTCCCTTCCTTTTCCCACCACTTCTTTGACAGAAATTTAATTTAGGGACCTGCTTAGGCATGGGGATTGATGCTCCCTGACTTCCCTAGTTAAAACCCTGCGACCTTACCACAAAGCCCACACCAACATATACACACATTCCTTAGGCATTCCTCATTAAAAATAAAAATAAAGGATATAATCCAATTTTGGGTACCCAGGATTTTAAGGAGCCCACTAACAAATAAATCGAGAGTTGGGACAAACTTCGGCTACTTCAAAAGATCAACCTGTTACCTCGTTTGGGTCTCAACAGATTCCCCCTAAGTTTGATTGAATTTGCTTAAAGGTCTCTCAATATTGTGCTGACGATTTTTCCTGAAGAGGGAAGAAGCTGGTGAGGTTATTTAAGGACAGCTTAATTACTGAGGCACCTGTAAACAACCGCTCAAAATATTTTCATAACTTGCGCACGCGCACAGGCACAGACAACCACAGAGGGAGCCTGGAAGTCGTTTTAAAACGTGTCGTTTCCTTCCGTTATCAACAAACGCCGTCAGAAATCACTGCGATTGTAGTTTCATAATTTCCGCCTGCCGGTATTTAGCCGGTTGTACGAACAGGAACGAAATAACAGAAAAGGTTGAACCAAGACTGCAGCCTCCTCCCCGTTTCTTTCCAATGAAGCTATATTTCCCTCAATCCAACGAAGAAAGAAAAAAAGGAGGATTTTTTTTTTACATAACAACTGGAACTCCGAAGAAAGACTAATTGGATTAAGTCTGTCTGAAAAGGAGGCGAAGGTGCCTGAATGGGCAGCGCCAAAAGCTCCACTTTCCTTGCCATCTGTTGAGCAAGGCGAAAGTGGTTTCTGATTAATATTATCTTAATCAATCCCCCGGCCGTCTATCAGGGGACCGGCCGAGATTCATTTACAATGGACCCTTGTATAACAAACGGTTTGTATAACAAAAAATCTGTACAACATAAAAAATCCGGAGAGAGGGGAAATTTGCTTAACAGAATCGCCTATGGGGCCACTGCGTATAACATAAAAGTGGTTGCGATTAGGAATTACTCGGTTTTCAATGCATTCCTATTGGGAAATTTGTATAAAGGAGAATTTGCTTAACAGAATTTCATTTGGAAGGAATTAATTCCTTTATACAAGGCACAATTGTATTTATGACCCCTCCACTCCCAGCCCGTCACTCCTCGTAGCCAAGAGAGGGACCCGGCTTGGTTGAGGAATCTGGGATCCAGAAACTAACGAGGCCGTATCTTTTTAAAAGGGGCGCAAGGCTGACCGAGGCGAGTGGTGGCGGCCGGCCTTCCATCCGAAGAGCCGGGGTCACAATCGCCGCGCCGAGAGTCTTGGGCGACAAAACGGAAGGAAAAACCCAAAAACCCTTCCAGGGTCGGGTTTAAGCACCAACCGAAGAAGCGCCAGTTCAAGACCGCGTAAGATCACGTCGGCATCTCGACGTTCAAGTACCAATTGCGCTCCCACCAAAGCCTGTGAAATCAATACACCGTGCAAGGGGGATAGGTGTGTACGTGAGGTGGGGGGAGCCTCTGAAACCTGACACACTTTAGGGGGGGGGCTCAAGGAGGCCTTGATCCGGCTTTAAAACCACCGCTGGCCTGCTACGGAATAGCTGTTTCTAAGGAAGGAAGGCACGGCGTCTCCTAACATTTGAAATCCTGGATTGCATTTGGTAATGGGGCCACACCTCCTATTTCGAAGGTAATCGGTGTGGGATGACTCCCCATTTGAAATCCAGGAAGCGCAGTCCTTTGGCCTTTTGGGGGGGGGGGGCGTTTCTGCTGCATTTGGGGAGAAGTCCCCTCGGAGCCCCCGCAAGCTTCCGCCCCTCAAGACCTGCCACGGATAACGGACCTGTTCTCAAAAAGTCAACCGTTTCTCTTTAAAACTCGGCTCTTCGGAGTATTGCAAGCCCAATATTGCTTGGATTTCTCCGTTGAGAGGAGAGTCACAGGAAAGACGGACAGCGAAGTTGCCCTTCGCATAGTTGGTGTTTTATTTTTCTCTTGATTTTTTTCCTGCCAGCCTTCTTTTCCTCCCCTCGAAAAAAGTTCAGCAAAGCTCTTTTATTTGACCCGATGCTCACACGATCGCTGTTGTACCTCATTCTCTTTTCGGCCATCTGGTTTGGTATTAAAAGTTAGGGAGCCGGCAGGTTGGGGAAAGAAGTTACCACCACCCAAAACCGGACTCGACACCCTTCTTTCCCTTTCGGACTGCGAAATGTTCCCTCTTTTCTTTTATTTTTTAATGGCCCGCCTGCCGGACCCTTTTCTCGGCTGCATCGGGAGAACGGAGGAATCCCCCAAACGGGATGCAGGACGAGAGAAGGAAAAAAACTCCTTCTTACAACTACAACTCTGCCGGGAAGTTTGGGTGGCAGAGGGAGAGGCAGACTCTGGGCTGCCTTATTGGCCTTGTTTGTTACGGCTTCGGGATAAGGATGGCTGAGTGGACCCGATCCTCCACCTCCAAATTCACTTGCCCTGGCGTGCCACTCGCTCTGCGGCCTAGCCGGGTTCGGCAAAGCAGTTTTGTCCGGCTAGAAAGCAGTACACTATAAACCCGCCCATCCCCCTCTTTTGGGCGGAGTGTGTGTTTAAAAAGTACATCTTGGACTCAACCTTAAACTTTGGCATTGCTTCTGGACTGGAGCAGAACCATCCTAGAGAAGACTGCCCCGACTCATCAGCAACCCCACCGAGAACGGTGGGCAATCAGGATAACGACTGGAACGATGGTGGTGCTTCTCCAATGCCTCCCTTCGGAGCCCCCCCCTTCTCCTCCTCCATCCCTTTCGACAAGGAAGCACCTGATCTGGTTCCCTTGCCTTTCACAGCCCTGCCACTGAGATCAGAGCCCTGATCCAGGGCTGAGATTGGGAACAGCTGGTCTTCCTTCCCCCACCCTTGCGTTTCATGTATCCCCCTGGGAGTAAAATCGCAGTAATGACCGCCGCTTCACAGGTGGCTGGAACAAGATGCTTCCGATTAGGGAGCTGGAGTTTGGTCTCAGAGGCCGGAGGAAATCATCCCTCGGTTTATCACAGAGGTGAACTCCCATACCCTCACTACGTATGCGCACGATGTGTGTCTAATATATATCTGCGTAAGCGGGTATATATGTACAGTATAGATGCGCAACCACAGACGTATGAACAGGCCTGCACACACAAAAGTATACCGCGTGAACATGAAGAGTGCAGTAGTTAGCAAAAGAGATAGGATGTGTACATCAAATATACTGTGAAGGGAGGAAATTAAACCGAGAGTCTAAAGTATCCGTGGAAGTCAGACTTAGAATGATTCACGGGACCTCCCATCCAATGCTCTTTTTTGCCGTCTGAATGCTAGTTGATCTGTATATGGTGTTAGCAGTGAGTGCTGGAAACATAAGGGGAAATTCCAATCTACCCTGGACCCAAATCGCGACCTTGATCAGAATCCGATTCTGGCATATCAAGGCCGAAAAAAGGTTATTTAGGCCGATGGCTCTGAGGCGCTCCCCCCCCCCCCAAATCAGGTGCTTAAACCAGCACAACCATACACCTAAGAGGGAAAACGACCTCAGCGAATTGACACGAGTGATTTAACCGCGCGTTGAGTTAGTTTGAGGAAAGCCAACCAAAACCTCGCCTGCCACGCATCGCCTCCCCGAGCGCCTCGCCTCGGAACAAGGGAATGGCAACCAGCGTCCCGAGCTGCCTTGCCCTTCCGAGGGGGCTCCGTCGAGACGGCTCGAGCTCCGGTCCCGGCTCTCCCTTCCTCCTCCATTTCAGTGGCTAGGCGAGTGACAGGTGACGGTGTTGCAAGCCTGCCCAGTCCATACAGAGAGGAGACCCCCGCCCGCCCTCCCAAGCTGTGGCTAGCCAGAGGCGCCCACTCCTTGGCCAGGGACCCCCCCCCTCTCCACCGGCCCCAGGCTAGGCCAAGCAGGGCCCAAGGCTGGGTCTGGCTGGCTCCTCGCCGCCCTCCTTGCTCCCACTGACCTGTGGAATCCATGTCAGGTTCCTCCAGCACCCCACAATGCATGCTGTTCCCATGGACAGTGCAGGAGCCCCCAAAAGTCCCGAGTGGGCTGCTGGTGGTGTGAAGAGGAGTCGCCCCCGTTGGCTCCAAGGTGCCCTAGGGAGGAGGAGGAGGAAGAGGAGGAGGAGGACGCCTGTTTTGGGCCTGGGGTGTGTGCGTGTGGAGGGGGGGAAAGGAAAATAAGAAGGGGAGAGTGAGGCAGAGAAAGGAAAAAGAAGGAAGGAAGGAAAGAAGGAAGGAAAGAAGGGGGAGGAGAAGAGAGAGGGGGGTGGCAGAGACAGAGAAAGATCCTCTCAGTGAATCCAGCAGGGCAGCGCCAGGGCCGTCAAAATGTTTGCGGATGTTTCATGGGAAAAAGCGTCATTTTATAGGAGTCCTGATGGGAGAAATGTCATTGATAGGCCGGCCAGCCTGATGAATGGCTGCTAGTCAGATGGGGATGTGGCAAGGCTCAATGTGAACCCCATTGTGCCACTGTTTTGAATAAGAAAAGCTCTTCCAGCAAAAAAAAAAAAAAGGGGGGGGAGGGGGGCGCCTTCAGAGCTACGCAAGCCCAACACTTTTTTCGGCGGCCTTCCCCCTCCTCTCCCCGCTTGCCATTAGGGAGCGTTTGTCTTGGTTAAAGTTCCACACTGAGACGCCCCCTCCCTCCCCCCCCCCCCCAAAGCATCCACCCACCACCCAGCTTTTCGCTCATTACAACCAGGGATAAAATTGGCTTAGATCTCTCTGGAGGGCACGGATTTGGGTGCATGTCAAGATGCTGTTAGACCTCCTCCTACCCCCTCCCCCAAGAATAACTCAAAACTCAGTCGCTTTTGGGACCAGGAGTCTCTCAGTCTCCCTCTCCCTCTTTTCTTTTGAATGCGGCCACGAGGTTCACACGTTACTGGCGCCCTGCACACGCCAAGTTTTCTTTAAAAAAATGCACAGATGAATATAGAATGCGAATCCGCAAATACTTTCACAAACATCTGCCTCGCACAAATGCACTTGTCGCGGAGCTGGGTTGCGGCTCCCTATCTGGGCAGGAAAAAACGCGCGTGGTTTCCCTCGATCGCCTTAACGTCTGAAGAAGCCCTAAAAGTATTGCCAACAGAAATAAATGAGGAAGGGAGATCAATTGATCGGTACCGATATACAAATCTCTCTCTCAGTTCATCTGAGCAGAGAACTTGACCCAAATTCTCAGGGCAGCTTCTGCGGGGGAAGACGCGTGTATTGTGTGTATGTGTGTGTGTGTGTGTGTGTGTGAGAGAGAGAGACGGAGAGGCAGAGAGATGCGTGCAGAGAAAAAAGATTGGCCAGAAGTTGCGCGTTTCTTCTGAAGGCGCTTCTGTGTGCTCTGAGGGGAAGTAAGTAGCCGAGCAAAGCCGGGGTTCTGATAAAGTGGCTGGTTTAGAGAAGGAAAAGCTGTGATTAGAATATGAATAGAGCTCCAGGAGAAGAGGAGAAAGGGAGATTACGGCTGAATTACTTTGACCATGGACAGAGCCAACGCGCTTGCGGGGAAAGAGCCCCCCTCCTCCCCCTCCCCGCTCCTCCTTTCCTAGTTGCTTTCCTTTTCCCTGGATTTCCTTTTAAAGTAAGGGGGGGGGAGAGAGAGAGAGCACAAGCTAGTAACCCATCCCCATATGATGGCCTCCCGTCCAGCTTCCATTCTTCCTGTGGAAAAAAAAATATCCTCCGGAGAGATCAAAAAGTTTCAAGTAAATTTGCAACAGCTTTTTTTGTCTTGTTCAGAACTTTTCTGTGATTTTGAGTGGCCCCTGATTCCTCCCCCGCCCCCCCCCCAAAGAACAAGCGTTAAAGGACTGGTGTGTGCTGGACCACGTTAGGGAAAAATAAGGACCTCCCCCCCACCCCAAAAAAGTCGCAGATCAAAGGCCAAGGCAAAGATACCTAGGAAAAGTAAATCTGAAAGAAAGAGCTGGAGGGGACGTCTGGACAATAAATTCCAATGAGGTGGTTAAAAATAAAAATAAAATAAAAAAGCAGCCGGAGTCTAATCGCACATGGAGAAAAAAAATGCTGGAGATCAAGGTGAAAATAAATGTTTAATGTTCCAAATGGCTCCTGATGGATAAAACTTTTCAAGGAGCCCCAAAAGTGGGGCGGGGGAATTGATCTGGAGGCAAGCAGCCTGGCTGCTCTTTGGTGGAATCCATCCAAGGGTTCTCTGTCTCCAAGTATGTAGAGAAATGGGGAGATTGGTGCTGCCCTGAAGGACAGAAAATGGAGGAAACCTTGAAGCCAAGACCCAATATGGACGCAAGACCCAGTTCACATTGCACTCAGGTTCCCCCTAAATGTTGCAGGGTGGCGCAAATAAATTGTACTGGCACATACTAAAAGCAATAAATATTCTCTCTCTCTCTCTCTGCTTTTTGGTGCTAAGTATGTTCTCAGAAAGCTGTGGCTACCAGACTTTAACCTTGGACCCTCCAGGGACAGTACAGACTGAAGGAGGGGGAGGCGAACCACAAAACAAAACAAACCCCCATAATAATAATTTTAAAAGTGGATTGTTCTGTTCTGTCAAGTCAGAAGTGATTTATAGTGACGCCGAGAGAGTTTTCAATGTGAGGTCCAGTAATTATTGCTGTGGGTGTATATATATTTTACCACAGCTGTTTCTTTCCTGATTTCTGTAATTTCGATTTTCCAGAATGGTCACTTTCAAATTGTGTGGGGGATGTTCTGGTAAATTAAAATGAAACTGGGTTGGGTGGGTTGCCATTAAAGAGTGGCTTTACTGGCTCCACACCCCTGGCAAGTTGCTGCTCCGGGAGGTTTTCGGGAGTGGCAGTTTGCACAGTTTTTGTCAGAGAAAGAAGGGGCGGAGTGAACTGAGGGCACATACATAGACTTGGGGTACATGGGGCCTCAGGGCTAAACTTGACTCTTAAAATGTCTCTTAAAACAAACCAAATCTAGATTTGAGGGGTGGGCAACTGGGCTAATTGCCCCTTTCTGCCTATACAGGCCCTTGAACATTCAATACAGGGACTGTGGGAATTCATCCGAATTATGTGGAGTCGTGTGGACCAAAGGGTGGAGATGAGGGGGTATGTGGTGGGTGGAAAGGATCTGGTGGAGTAAGATAACCCACTCTGAGGTTTTGGGGGAAGTCATTCATTCTTTTATGGAAAGATAAAGAGGTTGGCATATAATACACAAATACAGTAATTTAAAGGTCACTGGGCTCTTATGATACCATCTCCAATTGTTCCCACTCCCCCAAATGTGAAGAAATCTTATCTTCCTTGTAGACCTTGGTCATGTCCTATCATCTAACGAGAAGTCCTTCTGTATGTTCCAATTAGGCTGAGGAGAGAAGATGTATTTTTAAAGGCTGCATCTACATTATGCAAACCTTCTCCCTGGAATGGTTACCTCACATCTTCTCTCATAGTAGCCCACCACATTGTACAAAACAGCTTGGAAAAGTTCATTTTCTTGACTGTAACTCCCATCAGTAAGGGGCATTCTGAGTGTTCCAGTAAAAGAGAAAATAAATTTCCAAATTTCTAGATCAAGCAGACATTTGTTTGGTTGACTGAACATGTTCGATCCAGTCTCTTTGTTTTATCTGCTGTATCCATTCTTGTATAAAGGAATTAATTTGTTCCAAATGAAATTATGTTAAGCAAATTTTCCTTTATACAAATTTCCCATAGGAATGCATTGAAAACAGAGTAATCCCTAATTGTGACCATTTTTATGTTGTACGGATTTGCCCATAGACGGTTCTGTTAAGCAAATTTCTCCTATCTCTGGAATTTTTATGTTGTACAGATTTTATGTTATACAAACCATTTGTTATACAAGGCTCCACTGTACTTTATGGTTAGTTTCAATTTAGTTGCCCTGATTGAGATATAAGCTCTGGGAGGGTAGCAGAGCTATCCAGGGAGGTAGGTAGAACAGATAGATAATGTTTAGAGTAATGCCTAAACAGGGCTCAAAATGAATATGTGTAGGCAAAATTAGGCCAGACGGTGGTCTAATTTTGGCTACATATATTCATTTTAGGTCTTAAGGAGGCATTACTCTAAACATATGTTTGTTCTATCTATTTGGTAACCTATCTGTCTATCCTCTAGCTAGCTATCTTGTCTTTCCCACCAAAGTCTAACCTGGCAACAACTCATTGGCATAAAACATAATTATGGCTGCATAGGAACTGGTATTATGCCTGATCAGAATATTTTTGTCCACATTTTAATCCAGTTCTGGCAGCTCTGATCAGCAGCAACTGCCTAGCACGGGGGTCTGCAACCCGCGGCTCCGGAGCCGCATGCGGCTCTTTGGAACATTTGCCGCGGCTCCGGGAGGGTTCAGAAATTTCAATACAAAGGCGCCGAATCTCGCGAGGACAGCCCGTCCCACAAGGCGGCACGAAGCCAAGCGCGGCCACACTCTCAGCGTGCTCCCTCTTCTTCAGAGCAAGAGAGAGAGAGAGAGGGAGGCGTGGTGGAAAGTGCCCGCCGAACGGCAGCCTTTTTTCTTTCTTTTTAACTTCAAGAAAACCTCCCAGATCTGGATTGTTGCCTCCCCCCCCAGAAAAAAAGACGGGAGGAGAAAACCCTCCTTCCTTCCTTCCCCCCTTCCCCTTCCTTTCTTGCTTGGGTGTTTGGTAGGAGGGGGAAGAAGCGATGTGTGTGTGTGTGTGTGTTGTGTGTGTGTGGTGGGGGGCAGCGTTTAGACGGGACGGTTCAACGTGGAGGAAGAGAAAACCCTCCTTCCTTCCCCCCTTCCCCTTCCAAGCATTGCACATGTGCAGTTGGCATCTCTCTCTCTCTCTCTCCTTTTGCTTCGCTATAGCCCCCCCCAAAAAAACTACGGCTTTGCACTAACTTCCCGGGATGAAGCTCCAAAAACGCGGGGGAGCGGGCGCGCGCACGGCGTGTCTCCGCGAAAGAGAGAGAGAGAGAGAGATAGATTAGAAATTCCCTTCCTCTCCCTCCTGTACTATTTTTTGGAAGATTTTTAAAAACTGCCCCCCCCAAAAAAAGTGGAAGCGGTGTGGGCACGACGCACTCGGGCTGCGCTTCCCTCCTCCATGGAGGGTGGGGGCAAGAGGAGGAGGAGGAGGAGGAGGAGGAGGGAGAGATGGAGTGTGCGTGGGGGGGGGAGAGTCAGACCATGGCTGCAGGATCCGGGCAGAAGGCAGCGAGGGCGGAATGGGAACCTCAAGAAAGGCGGCGTGGGGAGGGGGCCACGGCTAGTCTTCTCTCTCCCCACCACCCCCCGCCGCCGCCACTGCCACCCTGCTTCCTTGCCCGGTGCTGTCAGTTCTGGCCCAACAAGCAAGGGGTTGGTGGCAGCAGGAGCGGGGAGGGGGGGAGTGGCGGCGGCGGCGGAGAGGCGAGAAGCAACGGAGGAAGTCGGCTTTTCTTTTTCCTGCGCGAGATCAACTTGGCAGTCGAGGGATGCGGCGTGACAGCTAGTTCGAGCCCCCCCCCCGGCCTGAGGAGTGGTCTCTCTTATTAGACTTCCAGCGGCTCCCTCCTGGAGTCAGCTGGTTTCGGCGGCGGGGTGGGGGCGCCGGGCTCAAGTTGTTCAGGGCCCCCTGGCCACCCGGGGAGGCCAACAGCACGCCACCTGGCTCGAGAAGCTGAGCCGAGCCGAGCCGAGCGCCTGTGCGCCTTCCTGCTTGTCTCGCTCGCTCTCGCTCTCTCCGAAAGCCCGCCAGCAGCTGCCTTCCGCTCCATTCCAACACACAGAACGTGCCTCCTGCGCACCCACCCACCCCCAGCCCGGCCCTCCCCGAGGCTGGCGGACACGCAGCAGCCCCAGTTGCGCGTGCGGGAGAACTTGAGGCAGGTGCGCGCCTCAAAGGAAACCCTCGGGGACAGGGTGGCGGGGTGGGGGAGGCGGCGGCGGCTCGGGCTCGCCCGCTTGCTCGCTCTCCCGGCGCCCGAAGTGCCGAAGAAGCAACTTTCATTGGCTTCCTTCTCAGAAGCCCTTCAGGGGTGCCCGGAGGAGCCGCAGCCGCCGGCGCTCCTTCCCACCCCACCCGAGCCCAGCGCCGGGGTGCAGCGTGTCCAAGGAGCGTGCGAGGGAGTGTGTTGCTTGCGAGCACCCAAAAAGCCAGGAGCGAGGGGAGGGGAAAATATATTTGCAGTGTTATATTTGTTTTAAATGTCGCAATGGTGTTGCGGCTCCCAGGTTTTTTTTTCCGTCGGAAACGGGTCCAAGTGGCTCTTTATGTCTTAAAGGTTGCAGACCCCTGGCCTAGCAGGCCTGGTCCTGGTGAAGGAGTTCCCTTTGGCAGCTGAGTGCTGGGGATTATGGTAGAAGATATCCACTCATTGCCTATTGCTCGTAACCAGAGCTTGAGAACCATGCTTCAGCTGACATGTGGAAGACAGGGAAGAGACAGGCAGTGGCCACTTGAAAAAATTAAGATAGCAGCAACAGCAGCATGGACAGAGGAATCCATGGTGTCTCTCTTGGGGAAGAGACAGGGCAGCTATTGCCGAAAGCCTTGTTGATTTGTGCTTTCCCTAGCTTGGCTGCTTTTAGGATGATTGGTGTAAAGAGTGTCTGGCTCTGAGCAGTATCATACACCCTGTTCAGACCCCTTTACATGGTAATCATTATAAATGGGAGTGCATTACAATTAACTGCCATTGGAAAATTCTACCTATAGGATGGCCATGCCATGAATTCTATCATATTTACCATGGAAGACATTCTCTTCCATATGTACATATTCAGAACCTTTTACCATGTTCTTCCTATGAGTTCAAATTTTGCCATGGAAATTTTTATACTAAGAAAAACTTCTGAAGAAAAACTTACTGAAATCAACCAGAAAAGACTTAACACTAAGCAGTAGGCCTTTTGCACCGTCTGTTTCTGTACAATAAAAATACAGAGGACTACATAGAAGAAATTATATCCAGATTTACACTGGTTTGTAAACAGTCTCTTATCTAAGGCCAGTTCAGGATATTTTGATACCTGAACCAAAGGTCTCTGATGATTTGATGAGCCCCTTCTCTCACTTGATCCATTTTAGTTCTTCAAAACACCAGGCTCAGTAAATTATTCCAGCTTACTGTAACTGGTTTATTAAGTGCCCCAACAGTCTCAGTTCACCTCTCTTCTATCCAGCACATTTCAACGTTGAATAAACATTCTGAAGAACATCAATAGTCTTTTCCTTTGGTTCTAACAACTTTGCAACAGACAATCAGTTATTAGTCCCATAAATGGCAGATGTCAAATTGTGGCTTTGGTTCAGTGTTGAAACATCCATCTGATACCTTGTTTGGGTTTGTGTAGTGTGCAGGAAGAGTATCCTCCCAAGACTGGTCACATGGGGAGTGAAGCATCTTCAGTTCTCTGTGCTTTCTTTCCCTCTCAAAGTTACCCCTTTCTCCTCTCTGGTTCCTCTGTCTTGCCTCAGTAAGGTGGCTTCCAGGCTTTCTTGCAATGCCAATATCTCTCAGCAGCATCCTCAGGTAATCTAGAGGCGACCCGTCCAGGGGTCTTCCCTTACTACTCCAGTCAACTCTTCTAACTCCACTATCTCTTCCTTATTTATAAATCTATGGTGAGGCCCCACCTGGATTATTGTGTACAGCTCTGATCACCATACCTCCAGAAGGATATTGTGGAAATGGAAAAAGTGCAGAGGAGGGAAACCAGAATGATTAGGGGACTGGAACACCTTCCTTACCTTCTGAGGCTGCAGTGGCTGGGCCTCTTCATTCTTGAACGAATGCGCCTAAGAGGGTGACCTGATTGAAGTTTATAAAATCATACAAGGTGTGTACAAAGTAGATAAGGAAAAACTATTTTCCCTATCGCACAACACTAGAACTGGGGGACACTCCATGAAACTTTTGGGTGCCAGATCTCAAACAAATACCTGTAAGAGAAAGTACTTTTTCACCCAGAGGGTCACTGGTCTATGGAACTCCCTGCCAGAAGAAGTGGTGACAGCTGTCAGCCTTGACAGCATTAAGAAAGGATTGGACAAATTCATGAAGAACAATGGTATCAATGGCTATCATTATGGATGCCTAAGGACAACCTCCAGGTTGGAGAGATAGGCAGGATATCTCTCAATGCCATTTGCGGGGAATCATAAGCAGGTGAAGACATCTGCATGGGAATATCCCAAAGCAAATGGTGAGTCACTGCATGAGACAGAATGCTGGACTGGATGGGCTGTGGCCTGTTCCAGCAAGGCTGCTCTTATGTTCTTCACTCAGCACTCTGTCACAACTCCCACTATGGCTCTTAACAGGTCTTCTTTTACCTCCTTTCCTAACCAGCCTTCCCTTTCCTCTGCCTTTTGGGTTTTCTGTCTTTAAAGTAGTCATTCCTGCCTCCAGGTCCACGATTAGGGAACTTTCTTCCACATCTCATAATAGAGGGGACATCACACCAAATGGTAGAGCCTATTTTCTCTCAATCTCTCCAAACCATGTAGGGAAGCCAGTCATACTAGCAGTTGAATCTTACACATAAAATGGAGCCATGTCTTGCTCCTCGACATATGCTGCCTGAAATAGCTGACTTACTCTGCCTAATTATATGGCTGGCCCTCTTCCCACTCTGTCATCCTCAGTCTCTGATGTTCAAAGGTAGCTAAAATGGCTTATATGGTTCCTCAAGGTGTCCCTATAAGGCAGTGGTTCCCAACCTGGGGGTTGGAACTCCTTTGGGGGTCGAACGACCATTTCACAAGGGTCGCCATGAGCCAGTGAAGAAAAAGGCACAAACGGCTTGGGTCTGGAGGAGGAGGGGGGAAGGGGGGAAGAGTGAGTTACAGCTTGATAGGTTGGAGGGGATGTCAGTCAATGGCACTGGAGACTGATTGGCTGAGGGTGCCTGTAGAGGGAAGTTCTCTATGGCACCTGCGACAGTGGCCTGCCAAAGGGGGCTTGTGGCCTCTTCCAAGCAGGGCAAGGGGTCACCACAACATGAGGAACTGTACTAAAGGGTCACGGCATTAGGAAGGTTGAGAACCACTGCTATAAGAATTAGTGCTACTATAATAGCAAAGTATTTTGCAGGATGCCAGACTGGGTAGTATAAAGCATATTTTATGGTTCTTTTGAAAGAAAGATAGTGTGTTTACCTCATAACATGATTATACCAGAATGCAGGTAGACTCATGTTCCTTCAAGAACTTGCACTCGAGGATGTCTTTGTGGCAAGGCTCTTTCATGGGCAGGTTGAAATTTAGCAGGTGGCCCATTCCTAAACATCAGTGACGCTCCAGGTGGTTCATACTTCAGCTCCCAGAAGATCCAGGCCACTTAGCTAACTGGTTTGGGAATTAGGGGACGAGGGAGTTAAGCATTACACAAGATGTGCTCATCACAACATGACAGCTTACCCTATTGAGTTCAACAGTTGAAGTTGCAGCCCCACTACCAGGATGTTTTGTTTTACTACTGTCCTTATATGCATTGGGAAATGTACAGTATCTGTCCCTAAATCCTCAAAAGGGCTACCCAAGACTAGGGGAATATGATTTTTGATGTGAATACTGTACTCAGGCAGTGTCATGAAGTGATGCCACAAAATCAAAGTAAGCTTTCTGTTGAGCCTGCTCTGGGTAATGATTACAGTGCTTCAGATTTATGTCAGAAGCAAAAGAATGTTCAGTACTCTCCTCACAAAAAGACCTTCCTCAGTTGTGTGCCTTGGTCAGAAACAAGAGCATGGCATTTGCTCCAATCACTGAAAAGGAATTCCTGTTAAAAACAGTTCAATGTGTTTGCTACTCTTTTGAAATTTACTTGTGGTAGCTAATGTTTTTTCCTAGAATTTGTACAGTATGACACTAGCTTACAGAACACTCAATATTTCCATTGCTGACCATTGCCAGCAAAATATCTTAATCTTCATGTATGTGCAAATGTTCTGGTCCTCTGTTGAACCTACTCCTAGGAAGTGTTAGACTGCTGTTTTGCTGTTGAGAATATTACAGAGATTATTTATACAGTATATTTCAGTCAGGACAAGAAGATACTAACCAGCTCACTGGACAAGTGTGATATGCTTGTGTTAATAATTTGGATTGTATCAAAAATAGCTATCCACATGATATTACTACTAGTGGAACCAGCAACAAAAACAAATCAGCATGGACTGCTTCTGTTCAGATGAAAGGAAAGCTCAGCTTAGTGGTAGAACCTGAGATTTACTCTGCATAAAAAAAGTTCCCAGGTTCAGCCCCTGACATATCCAGGTAGGGCAGAGAAAGACTAATATCTAAAACCCTGAAAAGCAGAGGTCACTCAGTGAACTCATGCTCGGAATGGTCAGTCTCTTATCAATAGCTCCAGGTAGCCACAATTTCATCTTCTCTTTCAGGGTGTTCTATGGCAACTATCATCTTCCAGGGTCTTCAATTCCATGATCATTTATCAGTGTCTAAGCACATTGAGTCCTCATTAGAAAGAACAGTGGCACAGGGGGTGTGATTCAACTTTACAGTCTGCTCCTCCTTTGTCAATGTTTTTAGGAAATAGAATCACATTTGAAGGCTGCTAAACTCTTCCCATCCATCCAGTTGTACATACTGCCTACTGTCCTCTTGTTATTACTGTATACAGTGGTACCTTGTATAAAGAAATTAATGCGTTCCAAATGAAATTCTGTTAAGCACATTTTACTTTGACTGCAGTGAAAACGGATTAATCCCTAATCGCAACCGTTTTTCTGTTGTAGGATTTGCCCTATAGACGATTCAATTACACAAGTTCCCCCTATCTCTGGAATTTTTTCCTTTAAGCAGATTCTCTGTTAAACAAACCACTTGTTATACGAGGGTCCACTGTATTTTTTTGTTCAGTGTGTCACTTCCCAGCAAATGAAGAATGTTTGTTTTTGTTCAGGCACCCCATTCCTAGCTGATGACATGATGAAATTATTTTAAAAAGGCAAACTATGGATTGGAAAGTGTTTTCTATGTTCTATTTCACTTATGCTGAACTTTTCACTTCTATGGAAAAGTCATCTTTTATCTAACCAGCAAGGTTGTTGCAAACCTACAATTTGAACATAATTTTATTTATTTATTTACAGAATTTTGTAATTGCCCCATTACCAAGCGGGATTTTAATCTCTCTGAATGCCTGAACATTGGAAAGAAATCTTAAATAATTCATTCCTTCTAATGCCTGATCCTACAAGAAAGTAAAGTGCAGATCCTAAATTGTTTTCATCTCTTTTTATTCAAATACTGTAACTTACACACTTTTTGTTCTTGAGTCATAAACCCCATTTCAAATGACACATTGGGAAGGAATGTTTGTTTATATTGAAATGTTATCATTTAAATTTGTGAGACACTTTAACTTAAAGTTGGTAGCTTTGGAGAAAACACTATTAAATTCTCCAAATATTTCATTACCAAATTTGGATCCAGCTCACTGATATTAATTAGGCATTTGATTTGTTGATGGAAGGGCTTATTTCAAGCCCACCCTTCTCATAATGATCTTTTTGCAGTGTCATTAATCCTTAGCATGGTTTTAATTATATTTATATATTTTCTATTTTTGGGATGTGTATGATAGTGGATTGATGATTTCTCCCCTCCCTTACTGGCATCTCAAATGTTATAATAGTGATGTAAGTTAAGGAAATATAGATATAAAAAACAGCACATATAAACATATAGAAGCAACCACTCCTGCCTGCTGTCAATCTAGAGATTGCACTTTTACCATCACCCCCAACCTCCTTTTCCCTTTTGAAAACTTTTCTAAATGCTCAGCATTTATGGTAATGTAAACTTAGGAATGCCAGGCATGTTTTTATTCTAACACAGTAACCTAAACTAGTAAAAAGCTCTGCCTGCATAGTCAGGACAGCACTTGGGGAAATAATTTATTAGGTAGGTATAAGTTATAACAGCAAAGCGGGGGGAGACTTTGAATAGGGTGGGATATGTGATGCATTCAACATCTCAGCTGGGCTTCTATTATAGTGACCTTCACACTGAATGCCACTTCCGGTAAACAGCTTTCCCTGGACATTGCAGCACAAAGTGATAAAAAGCTGTAATGGGAAATAAAAATTCTGTAGCAAACTTTGCCTAGCCCACCTCATTGTACCAGTACCACAAGAAGCATTCTTCAGACTCCTGCATCTTCATTGGTGATCACAGAAAAGTAATGCAACAGAAGCCTAGCCACACCTCTGAATATTCTAACACCCTTGCCTGAAGGCTTCTAGTATCAGCTGATGAACAGCAGCAGTCTTAAAATCACAGAGCAGCAAGGAACCCTATTATGGACCATCAAGTCTAGCCCTTGTCAAAGAGGTACAATGGGCCATCAAACTCCTAACCTCTAGTCCTACAGCCAGGTATCTAAACCACAAATAGTTGCATCTGTTCCAAGTGACCTTCTATGTGTGAAGTTCTTCCATGTTTGCTTTTTACAAAAAGCATTTTTGTTCTTACAGGACTTCACAGTGATATTTTATTTATTTATTTATTTATTTATTTATTTATTTATTTATTTATTTACCGCCCGTCTTCCTGAAGGAACTCCGGGTGGTGAACAGAGAGGGCAAGATAGACTCAAAAGGAACATGTGAAGAGATGTGCCACAGGCCATTCATATAAGTAGGATGTTAAGGAGACTTGATCTCCATTTAGGCCCCTAGATAAACAAATTCCAGTGCATCTCCCAAGGTTCTAAATAGAGATTAAAGCTTCTCAGAACACTACGTATATTTATAACCCCATTTTATGTAATACCATATGATATAAAATAGCGGTGTCCCTTGACAGATTCTCATCTTTGTCCACAAACAACTCTGGGCATGCGTATCACAGCCAAGTCTACCTGGAAAGCAGTTCTTACTCTTGGCTATGACCTGCTAATACAACAAAAAGCTTGACAGTCCATTCCTGCATTAACAAACCATTGCCAATATAGCTGTTGTCTGTAGCCCCATCAAGTAATGAGAGTATGCAGAAATATAAAGGATGTGTATTCACACTCTGAAGAAGTGGACCGTGAGCCATGAAAACTCACCCTGAAACAAACCTTCCTGGGCTTTAAATGCCACATTATTTCAGCTTTTTCTCTCTTTTTAAAGAAATTATACCAACAGGTTCTCCCCCCCCCCTCTTCTTTCCACATCTGTTTTCTTTTTCAACATCACACATGTTCTTTAGGCAAGACACACAACCTTGTACTTTTGTCTCTTTTCAGAAGGGGGGGGGGTCTAATGAAGGCATTGCCATAGACTTTATCAGGGCTGCTGATCAGTATTTTAAGATGTACAGGACTTTAATGTTGTTATGCCACAGCTTAAAGCAGTTTTTAAAAACTCAGAAAAAAGTAAGCAACATTTTATTTTTGTTTTCCCATTCTTAATCAATTATATGAAACAAAATAGAAATAACTGCAATTTAGGCTGTACAAAACTGTTCCTTGAAACCCCAATGGTTTCAGTACTACTGCACTACCACTCTTAATGTATGCACATATTTAAGTAGTTTATTGATAAAGAAAGAAATCCACTAAGCACATCTGATCTTCAGTGCTTTCCTGCATTTCAAGGGGAAGCCGGGGTTGCAGAGTGGCCGAGTCTTGGTGAATGGGGGCATCTAACTTACAGCCACAGATAAACACAGCTTGAGTCTTTGTGGCATGGCTTCTAATGTCCTCTTAAGCATTGTCTCCCAGTCAAAGAGGGAAGGAAAAACCAATAAGGAATTAGGGGGCTATTTGGTTTTATCAGTTCTGTTGTTGCTTAAGCTCTTTCCGATTACGTTTCCTCTTCTCATTTTGTCTCTTTGCTCTTCCATCATTTATTCATTGTACTTGGCCAATTTTAATCTGGGTATAATGTTCATAGATTGAAGTTCTTGGAATAAAAGTTTACAGGCATACGGTATGCGTAATGAAGACACATGACATGAAGACTTGCAGTAATGGCACCTAGAGGGAAAAAAAGGAGGAAAGGCAGCATCATACATTTCTATTAACAAGAAAGAAAAAGAGACATTCATTTATTTAGCATCTCATATTGACCTTAAAGCAAATTGTTCTGACACTGGAAAACAAAAAAGTGCCAATACCTTAATTTGTCACAGAAAGTGAAAGAAGTTAAGAATGAAGTCCAGGAGACCGAAAAAGCATTTGCTGGGACCCAGAAAGGCCACAGAAGAGGTGCTAGGTGAGCATCTCAAGAGAAGGATCCAAATAAATGGGCCACCTCCACTAATAAGCTCATTCCGCAATTAGCACCTGCTACATCTGGCAGGGGGAAAATATGGAAGGAAACTCTTGCTCATGACCGCATGGGGATCACTTGATGTTGGAACATCTGTTTAGGTCTATCGGTCCCAAGCCCTATTGAGCTTTGAAAGACAATAGCAACACTGAATAGTGCTTGGGAATGGTCTAGCAGGCAGAGCTTAAAGAACGGATTAATGTATCTGCTTCATTGATACCAAGAGCCCACAGGTTGAATCTGGTCCCAAAGCACCTATGTTATCTTTAACCGCTGCCCCCTCCATCTCTTCAAAGTTACATATCTGTGTTCACCACAGGCAGCCTTCCGTTCTCAACATGGTGCTCAACAGATATTCTGCACTATAATTTCTACCAGCCTTAACTAGCAAGCCATTGCAATAGTCAAGGACAAGGAGAGCTGCAGAATGACACTACATCTGAGAAGGCATATCTAAAGCTTGTGCGCAGATGATTAGAATTCATATATAGATCCAGGTCCTCCAGGGTTGCAAGACATCCTCCTACACTATTCCCTCACAGAGGGCAGCGGGGCTACCAATGGAAGTAAGGGGCAGGGTAATACTCTAGTCCAGTGGTGGTGAACCTTTGGCACTCCAGATGTTTGGACCACAACTCCCACAGTCCTTTGTCATTGACAATCTAGGCTCAGAATTCTGGAGTTATGGTCCAAAACATCTGGAGTGCCAAAGGTTTGTCACCACTGCTCTAGTCAAACAAGACTTCTATAATTCTCTTCTCCCATGATAGTGTTTTCCCTCTGTAAATGTATATATACTGTAGGTGGTATACTTGGAGTTGAGTGTAGAAATACATGCATGCCTCCTGTGCTTTAATAAAGTCTGTTTCCAATTTATGCAACTCTGGCTGAAACTGCTGTAACGTACTAAGTGCAGGACTGATGATGTCATCAGCAGCAGTGATTTTTCAGAATTTAAACATTTCTGACTTTTCTCCTGAGGCCCCTGTGTAAATGGCTTTCATCATTGAGAATCCAGGGCAGCTGTATGATAGGAGGGGATAGTTTAGAAAAACCAAAAATCACTGCTGCAAGTAGGTAGCAACAATAGTTTGTAGATTTCTCCCTCCCACTATGCAGATTCCATGACTTCCCAATGAGAGAATAGTAAGAAATGTTTTATTTCTGAAAAGTCAGTTGCTGCTGATGTAATCAGCCTTGCGCAGCATACATTTCAGCTACAGAATTCCAGCCAAAGCTTCCTTAGAGGAACATCCCTAAATAAGCTTTTTTTTCATGATAAAAGCACATGCCAATATATAGCAACTAAAAATCTATTTGTTGGGGTAGCGAAATTCCATCTCCAATTTCAACTCTCCTTTCCTACATGAATGTTTAACTGAAAACATTTGAATACTTTTTCTCCTGAAGTGGAAGGAACATCCACATCAGTTTAACTGATCTTCCTCTTAAATATCATCACCGTAACCACTTTATAACATACACATGAGTATACACTCTGGATTTTCAAAGTGAATTCTATAGGTGGGATGTACACAAATGAATATTCAGCATCCAATCACTCCTTTAGAATCCATGCTTTCAAGAAATATCAGACAACCAACCACAAGCATTCCAAATCTTCCGTTTTTAATGGCCTAAAATTATATAGAAGCACTCAGAGATGTTTCTGCCTGTAAACAGAATAAAAGAGAAAACAAGCAGTAACAAAAATGGTGTCTTGGTAATTTTGGCTTCAGGTTTGAAATGCCCCTTGATATAGAGCCCTCTGGTGGGCACCTTTCTACGTTGGTGTCCCTGCCATAAACCTTGGCAGCAGTTTGATAATCAACAGGATGCTGCTTACATGTCCCCACAATGCCTCCAAGAGATGGAACACATCTCCAGCTCATTGGGACATTGGAAAAAGCAGGACCTGGGCAGAGGACATCAAGTCCTGCCAATGCACTAGATTCCCAGGAACTCACTGACAATGCCAGGTGCTGATGTGGTCTTGGCATTTGTGAATTTGGGTCCCAGCTATGTCATTTGTGAGGTAATCAGCACTATTGATAGGAGCCACTTTTAGTCTAAATATATCTTTACACTAGGGAGTGTTAGTTTTTCTCCTTAGTAGAAAGCAATGCTTCTTGAAAGGAATTGAAATACAGTGGTACCCCGAATTAAGAGCAGCTCGACTTAAGAGCAATTCAACTTAAGAGCGGAATACTGTTGGCGTTTTAACTGCCACCTTACAAATTTTAGATATGGTCTGCTTGACTTACAAATTTCTAAGAGTAGCTTAAGAGTAGTTCGACTTAAGAGCATACATTCGGAACGGATTAAATTCACAAGCTGAGGTACCGCTGTAATTATTTTCCTCACAAATACAAAAAGTACTGTGTTATTTAATAGTAACTCATCTCTAGCATGCAAGGAAGGGCCACTCAGCACCACGTCCTTTTTCCTCCTCACCTCGACTGTTGACAAATCTGAAGTTTAATGCAAACTCATCTGCTGACATAGAGGCTCACTTAACTGCTCTGTGGGCCTCCGTAACTAGCCGCCCTTTATTACCAAGGAAACACCCAGTCAGTGGTACAGAAATGTTAATTGTGATGTACCAATATAGAGGTGAAGAATGAGATTCTCATCTCAGTCTAATTTGTGAGCTGAATGAATGGGCCCAACCTGTACTTGCTGGAGCAGAGAATAAAGACAACAATACGTTAAAAATGCACACACAGAGCTACAATTAGCAAGCTTTCCTGCGAAATGCCAGGAAACAGAACTCAATAATTCAACGGCCCAATGGCTTCATTAGGAACAAATGTGTCCCATTTACTGATAATATTTTAAATGGTGTGTTTGGATATTACTCTTCAACCTGTACAGCAAGATCAGGATTTCACTATTAGGTGTCATGTTCAAAGAGCTTCAGGGATCACCTTAATCAATGGTTCCCTTCACTATATACTGTTACAGGCAGGGATGCCACAGAGAGGAAGCTCCTGAGCCTGTCCTCTCTTCATGGAAGGAAGATGTAAACCAGCAGTAAAAGCCCAAACTGCTTCCAGATCAGAAGTTCTCATTGATGTTCTGCTGGCCCGATCCAAGATGTGCCTGAACATGCCGTTTATAAACCCAAGATGGCTCTGTCTTGGGATGGCAACGTTTCGTAGCCTATCTAAAAAGTCTGTGTGGCAGACTGGAGTGACATGTGTCCTAGAGAGTCTTAGTTAGAGATAACTGGCAGCTGTCCTTTTCTCCTTAGCAGAAAGCAATGCTTTTTGAAAGGAACTCAAGTACAAAGTATAGAATAAAGAAGGTCAACCACCACCACCCTTCCGTAGTTCACACACAGTCAAGTCCTGAGCTTTGTTGCAAAATCCCCAGGCCCCAAACTGTAGAGGAAGTATGCTAATGTTGGACTAGATTCCAAGATTACCTTAGCACACCCCCTTCTACCCTGCCAATGGAAGACTTCATATATGAAAGGCGGGTCAGGAAAGATAACTTCAGTTATCTGCAGAGAAATTGGAATGGTAGAGTTTGCTGGCTACAGTGTACATCCATGTCCTTTTCCTATTTTGCTATTACTATATTTATATAGTGGCATCTATATGCAGGACGCTTTTACAGAGTGTAGGGCAGCTTGTTTCTTTTCCACAGTTTGTAAGCTATATTCCTGCACTCAGCAGAGGGTTGACTGGATGGCTTTATATCCCCTTCCAACTTCATGATTCTATGATTCCATACAAAGACAGGTGATGGAGAGGTAACTCGAGGGACAAGAAGGGGAAGAACGTGTATTGCAGCAGCTACATCTAGGCTTAGTTACAATTAATTAAGGAATTAACGGGTTGAGCCAAAGGATTCACAGAGATCCAGGTAAGATCTAGATCTCTAAATCAGAAATCCACTTGAAATAAAGGCATTGTTAGAATTTTGTGGCAACCATTTAACAGGCAAGCGTTTTTCTGGATGTACAGTTTCAAATGCTTGAAATGTGATGCACCAAACAACTGTGCCATTCTTAAGGGCTTATCTATAATAGGCTCTGCAAACAGAGCATGACTCAGGAAAGCAACTTAACTTGGGAGAACTAAGTCCAGCAGCTGGTGACAATTATGAATAAGACAAAATCCAGCTGATTTTGGACTGTATGACTCTCTATTGCAAGACTGTTCCAGACAGTATTTTCCTCCACTCTGGAGGATCTCAATTCCAGTTCAACAGGAGTTAATAATTTGATGTCCAACTGCACCAGCAAAGCTATCTGGTTTGCCATTCTTGGACATAGATACAACTGAGACAGACACTTTTTCTTTCTGTTTTCAGAGTGGTGTGCTGCAAGGAGCTTGTTTATACAGCAGTTCCTCACTAACACTGGAATTACTGGCAAAGCCCATTTGAGGGCTCTGGTGCTGCTGTAATTGCCTTGCCTCCATTGTGTGGCTCATTAAAGGGCTGCTTGGCTCCCACTATTGACAGAAAGAGCTCATAATCATCTAATAACTGGATAAGATATCCAATTACAGGTTTTGCTCCCTCAACACACTGTAAGACCAGAATCATCTCTCTTAAACATCATTACAACATTTATATAGCACAACTCTCCGAGTTTAAGCAACTTTTCTGACATTTCTACAAACTCAGTTGTCAGATATCATTCTTCGGAAACCCCCCCCCCCCGCCATTTCAACTGCACCCCCCCCAATAGCATAGTGACCATGGCAACACTGGTAGTTCGAGATGATTTAACAAAATCACTAGTAGTCCTTCACAGTTAGCAAAACTTTTCATGAAATCCAGTAACAGATAAAATCATTAGCTTAGAATTTAAGAAATAATATGGTTTCTGGTCATTCTTGTTATGGATATAGAGTATATCACAGAAGTGAGTACACCCCCTCACATTTCATAAATATTTTAGTATATCTTTTCATGTGACAACACTGAAGAAAGGACAGTTGGCTACAATATAAAGCAGTGAGTACACAGCTTGTGTAACAGTGTAAATGTGCCCCCCTCAAAATAGTGCAACACATAGCCATGAATGTCTAAACCTCTGGCAACAAAAGTGAGAACACCCTTAAGTGACAATGTCCAAATAGGGCACAAAGTGTCAATATTTTGTATGGCCACCATTCTTTTCCAGCACTGCCTTAACCCTCTTGGGCATAGAGTTCAATAGAGCTTCACAGGTTGCCACTGGAGTCCTCTTCTGCTCCTCCATGAGGACATTAGAGAGTTGGTGGATGTTACAAGACCTTGCGCACCTCTACCTTCCATTTCAGGATGCCCCATAGATTATCAATAGGGTTTAGGTCTAGAGCCATACTTGGGCAGTCCATCATCTTTACCCTCAGCTTCTTTAGCAAGGCAGTGGTCATTTTGGAGGTGTGTTTGGGCTCGTTATCGTGTTGGAATACTGCCCTGCAGTCCAGTCTCCGAAGGGAGGGGATCATGCTCTGCTTCAGTAGGCCACAGTACAGGTTGGCACTCACGGCTCCCTCAATGAACTGTACCTTCTCAGTGCCAGCAGCACTCATGCAGCCCCAGACAAAAACATCCCCATCACCATGCTTGACTGTAGGCATGACACACTTTGTACTCCTCACCTGGTTGCTGCCACACACAGTTGACATCATCGGAACCAAAACAAGTTTGTCTTGGTCTCATCAGACCACAGGACATGGTTCCAGAAATCCATGTCCTTAAGTCTGCTTGTCTGCAGCAAACCATATGCGGGCTTTCTTGTGCATCTTTACAAGAGGCTTCCTTCTGGGATGACAGCCCTGCAGACCCATCTGATGCAGTGTTTGGCGTAGGACTGAGCATTGACAGGCTGACCCCCCCACACACCCCATCCCTTCAACATCTGCAGCAATGCTGGCAGCACTCCTACGTCTATTTCCCAAAGCCAACCTCTGGATATGATGCTGAGAACAGGCACTCATCTTCTTTGGTCGACCATGGCGAGGCCTGTTATGAGTGGAACCTGTCCTGTTAAACCACTGTATGGTCTTGGCCACCATGCTGCAGCTCAGTTTCAGGGTTTTGGCAATCTGCTTATAGCTTAGGCCAGGGGTGTCCAAACTTTTTGCAAGGAGGGTCAGATCTGGTGAGGTGAAAATGTGTGGGGGATGACCATTTAGCCACATTTGGGCCCCTGGGCCGGACACTGGACAAGTCTCTATAGCATGCAAGGAGGTGGAGAGGACGCTGCAGCAACGGAGCTGGGAGTGGGTAGGCTGGGGAGGTGGCTGGGGGGATGGACAGAGGCAGGGAGGGCAGCAAACCATAAAACTGCAAGCTGACATCTCCATCTGGTATGGGGAGGGGCCAGCTGGTGGGGAGAAGAGGCTTTGGGCTGCTCAAAATTTGGAAACGAGGTGCATTTTGGCCCCTAGGCTTGACTTTAGACATGACTGGGTTAGGCCATCTTAATGTAGAGCAACAATTCGTTTTCCCAGATCCTCAGATAGTTCATTACAATGAAATGCCATGTGGAACTTCAAGTGACTAGCATGAGAGAGTGACAGCAGTAACACCAAATATGACAGTGAGAGCAGTAACACCTGTTCCCCATTCACACTTGAGACCTTGTGACACTAACGGGTCTCATGACACCAGGGAAGGAAAATGGCTACTTGGGCACAATTTGGATATTGTCACTTAGGGGTGTACTCACTTTTGTTGCCAGCGGTTTAGACAGTAATGGCTATGTGGCACGTTATTTTGAGGGGACGGCACATTTACACTGTTATACAAGCTCTATACTCACTGCTTTACATTGTAGCCAAATGTCATTTCTTCAGTGTTGTCACATGAAAAGTTGTACTAAATGTTTACGAAATGTGAGGGCGTGTACTCACTTCTGTCATATGCTGTCTATGCTTGTAAACACAATAGGTAATGTCTACCCAAGTTCGGGTGACACTGTTTGTGCATCCTTCCATAGCTACACATCTGTAGCTTGCAACCTTCATGTTGTTGGCTCTAAATTAGTTGTTACTACTCATCCCTCATTCTGTTTACTTGTTTTGCTACTCAACGATACCTTGCCAAATGTCCACAGGCCATATTTGGAGATCTGTGAACAAATATGAATATATATTGAGCCATATAATTAATTTTGGGATGTAGAATGTTCTCTGTTTCCACATCCAATATCTTTCTGACTTATCTGTGCATCTGATAAATAAACCTATACTGTATTTAATCCTAATGTTGATGGCTTTTATGTACCCAGAGGCAATTATCAGCTACAAATAGCCATAGGAAAAAATTAGAGAGAAAGTTGAACAGTGTTATTTTTCACCTTTAAAGATATAAAATAAAATAAACCTATATGATGTTCAAAATATTTTCTATTGAAAAAATGGCATGTTTATATAAATTGGCCTAAATCTTGTTGAACAGTTATACCAGAAGGGAAAATGTATAACCTGAAGGCAAAAATTGCTATCAATTAACAAGACCCTTTGCTTAAATTTTGATTTTTAAAAAAATATTTTAGTTGTATGTTTTACCTCACTATGTAAAGCACCCCAAGCAGTGTTCTCACTAAGACAAGTGGCCTCTAAGCTAAACAAAGAAGCAATTCCAACCCTAGAAACTACATATATCGTGGAAAGAAAAACACACTCTATTGATGGGTGTGAGTTAGGTATCTGTCTATGGAGCCAGAGGTTGGGCGTTCAATTCATTATTGTGGATCCTAGAAGGGACAGCCTGTGTGACCTTGGGCAAGCTGCATAGTCCCAAGATGCTCAGAAGAAGGAAGTGGTAAATTACTTCTGAATATTCTCTATCTGGAAAACTATGAAAAGGGTCTCATAAGTCACAACAGACTTGATGGCCCATGATTATCATTCTACTAGAGTAGAAACAGCCGTTGCCATTTTCTTCTAAATATCTTACATACTACCCTGATGCATGTACATGTATCAGATCCCTGTGTTCGTAGTCTGCAGTCTAATGTCCTGGCTTAGCAAGAAGCTCAAGGGGAGCAGACCAAAGCAGTGACCCTCATTGATTATGGCTCCATAAGAGTTGGAAAGGAGCCCTGTCCAGTAGAGCTGGATCAGACCCACAACATCCATGGCACAGCAAGATAAATTACCCAGCCCTCTGGACCTCAGATAGGATATGGTAGCAGAAAATTGTAGTCTCTCCTCACTGGAAGAGCTGTTATCCCAGCAAGGGACTGCGGCAGCCTTTCGAGGGCTGGCTGGCTGACCCAGATCTTTCAAGGGTTCTCACCCTTGAAGGATGATAATTGCCATGTTTTTGCAGGGGAAGTTGTGGAAGACTCTTCCTCAAGAAAGTTGATGCGCCTAGAAGGTGAAGGTTACACAGGTTTTCTCTCTGAAGTATGCTTACCAATGGCTATCATGTTGGTGCAACCTCGAGGTTCTGATAAATTTCAGAAACTGGGGTGTGCTATCCAATTTGGCCTTGTTTTAAGCTACCTCTGGATTCTTAACGTCCTCACTTCCCTTGTCTTCTTTCAGTTTATTTCCTAACAAAAGCCTTTGCTTTTCCTTTTCCTGGTTCATTTGCAGAGTTTCTTCCTACAGCAAGTAGCTTTCCCTTTCTCTAAAATAAGCTGTATTAATTCCCAATATCCTACTGCAGATGTCCTTCCGTTCAGCGGTTGGGATTTCTACACATCTTCTATAACACAGGATAATGATTTTGGTTCTAATTGACAAATAGTAATTTCTACGTTTAAAAGAATGCAAATGCAAACCAATAGGAATTGGGCCCTTGCCCAGTGCAAAGAACATTCTGTAAATCTTTCCTGACTCTTGAAGTTCTGGGGAAGGAAGGCTGAAGAAATAACTACACAAAAATGAAAGCAACACAAATAAACAAAAAACAGAAACAAATGAAACAGAAACAAATGAAGCAAATGAAACAGAAACAGAAGCAAACCACAGGAAACAGGTAAGGACGCTTTGATTCTACCAAGCCAATTCTGGGTAGGGGGAGGGAGTCTTTTCTTCTTCCCCTCACAAATCTTTATTACATCCTTCTTCTTTACTTTTGCTCTGTGAGACTCAAAGGAACTGAACAAAAGGTACAGTTCTGCAAAGTTCTTCTGCCAGCCTTTTCAGTGTGGTCTAATTTGGATCTCAGATGAGAAAAGCACATTGACACAGCTGGTCTTCTCTCTTCTGAAAACAGTGTGATAAGTCAGCCATTTGTAACATGAGTGATACAAGAAATTACATCTTTGTCTCCATTCCTACACTCAGCTGATAAACGCCTTTTGTTTGCCAACGTTTAGACGGTAGGTGTTTTGGTTTTTTTTGAACTAAAGGATTGGAACATCTCCAGAGAACTAGATAATCTTCTGCCAAGAACACAGGGGAGAGTCCAGTTGCCTTTTAAATTATTTTTGTCCTGTGAAGACATAATCCAGCAGCTCTACGGGCACTACAAAAACTTTACTAAAACCCCAAGGAGAAGGACTTTAAATAATCTTTGAATTTGGCTTCATAACAAAAACACAGACATTGCATCAATACTGGAAGAAATTAAAGAGATTTCTTGATTCCTGTTTAGCATTAGAAGTATCCTTTATAATGTAGATGACACTGAAAGAATTAAGTGTGTGAACCATGCAGTGGGACGTGTGTGTGTGTGTGTGTGTGTGTGTGTGTGTGTGTGTGTGTGTGTG
>JAHTLZ010003526.1:19645032-19665031 GCA_023846285.1 Phrynocephalus versicolor | reverse complement strand
TGTGTGTGTGTGTGTGTGTGTGTGTGTGTGTGTGTGTGTGTGTGTGTATAAATGTATACAGATACATAAATCTAGGAAAGATAAATTTTATTTGCGTATTGATACAAAAATTCAAGAAAGAAAGAAAGAAAGAAAAAGCACAGACATAGACACAAAGCTTTGTGTTTAAACTAAAAAAAACCCCATTGTTTAAAAATGGTCCACTTACCATCCAGAATAGCCCAGCAATCCACATTGGCCACACACATCTACTTCAAATGCGTCACTTGAAATCATAAGTCTTTCCAGCAAAAGCATGCTGGCTCCATAACCAATCAGGCAATCTCTCTCCATTTCACCCAGACGTAATCCTCCGTCACGGGATCGGCCTTCTGTGGGTTGCCTTTCAAACAAACACACAGATCCACTCAGGAAGATACCTACTGAAATGGAGAAGGTTCTCCTGCCACAGATCCACATAGACATGTTGAAAGGTTTAGCAGCCGGTACATAGTATGTCCCTTCAAGCACATACTTCCAACAAACATCTAGAGATGATTAAAAGCTAGCGATCAGAGAAGCAATGTAAGTCCCTCTTAAGCATGCAGTAGTGCCAAAATAATCCTCAAGGAATAAGGCTGGCCTAAGAGCAAGCACATTTAGTTTTAAGAGAAGGCTTATGTTTCTTCATGGCCCCCACTCACTGATTTTGCGGTGGTTAGGAAAAGCAAAGCAAAGCGAAGAAGAAGAAGAAGAAGAAGAAGAAGAAGAAGAAGAAGAAGAAGAAGAAGAAGAAGAAGAAGAAGAAGGGTTACACGTCTTGGTCTTTGATCTCCCTATTTGCTTTAATTGTTTTTAACTGCTAAACTGTTTTGAAAACAGTTTCAAAACATTTCCCTTGTTTTAAAGCATTTGACTCATTTAGGTTCTTTTGATGTGGTTTTATTGATGGTATTCAATTTCAGATCTGTTGATTTGGGAAGACTGGAATGAACACACACACATGGGGGAGGGAGGGAGGGAGATGCATGATTTCTGAGAGGTGTTGCATATTAAAATTAAGAAAAGCAGCAAGCAACTTCCCCATGGCCTTTGCACAACTGACTGCATCGTTCACACCACAGCTGGAACTGGAAACACTTTGCCACTCTCGGTAAGCCTATGTAGCAGCATAACAGCTGAAAAACAGAGATGATCTTAAAACCAAACATCACTTGAGATCCGATTGTAATTTTGTGTTCCTGTTTCTGCCATACCTGGTTAGGACTGCTCTTGGTCCTCGAGCTCTTGCATGCATCTTATCCAAAACCATGTGCTTCAGCTTCTGATAATAGACTGGCCCAAAATAGATGTAGGCTTCCAAGGGCTCCCTGAGAAAAGAGATTGTCAAAAGAGTTCATTTCTGAGAAGGGAGCCTGTTGTCAAAACAACCAAGCCAGCCAAGACCTTAAAGTTTACCTTAAAGTTTACCATGTACAATACTGTACATAAGGGGTTTTCTTGGGGGAAAACCCCTGTTCGGCTGATGTATAAAGAGCTACCCTTCATCTGCATCATGGAATAGTTTAAAGAAGATGTAGAAATAACTAATTTACACCTTCTATTTCATGATGCTCCTGCACAACTTTGTCTGCATCTATTTTTCTGGAATTCGACAGGGTTAACCACTCCCACCCCCTGGCAAGGAAGCAGATAATTGATACAGTTCATCCAATTCTCCCAAGAAATGAAAAGAGTTAACAGGAATTTCCTTTAAAACAACAACACATTCATACAATAAATAAAACAAACACTGATATCTGAATGTTTTTATAGCAAGTTGTTGAGTTAAAGGGAATCACTTGTAGGCGTCGGACTGAGGCAAATTAGGCAGCATCCTAATTATCCCAATCAAAATCATGCTATTTTCTTTATAATTAACATATCTCCCAACACTTGCATTTTCAAAGTATGAAAACAGGTTCTTAATTAACATACTAGAGATACCTGCTAAGGACTTTGATGTAGTTATTAAAGCAAAATAAAAGGCCAAGTGGAAAAAAAGGGGAGAAAATTCTGAACATATGGTACATGGAACACAAAGAGAAATGGCAAGTCAGTTTACCCCCTTCTCTGTCCTTGATTCTATGGTCAAAAATGCTGTAGGGTTTGAAGTCTTTTCCCCCTCCCATTTTTCTTCTTCTGTGATTACAGAGGGTTCTACTTTTTTCATTTAGCTGCATCAAGCACCATGTGCTTTCACCATCTTTTATGGATGAAAGGCCCTCTAACTTATGAGGGCAGTTGCCCCACACTACCAACTAATTTGAAAATGACTAAATTAACTCAAGGATTACGACGTTTGGGGCAGCTACTTTGCAGTGAGGATCTGAAGTTGGGCATTTTTCTACAAGCCAGTCTCTTCAAACAATTCCATTTCATAAGTTGTCCTGCCAAGTTACTCCGGAATCCTTGAGAGAAATACTTATAAAACTACTACTATGTGTGTGACAATTTCCCTTGCAAGATCTACTTGCAAGAGCACTCCTCTGACTGCAATCAATGGAGAGTGTGAGAGAGGAAGCAGTTTTAGATACCCCAGCAAATGCAGGCTAATTAAAGATGAAAAGCACATTGGTAGACAAAAGAAAACATTTTCACACTCCAACAAGCTTCTCAAAAGGAGTGATATTTGTAAAGTTATTCAGAGCATATTATTTTCAGAGCACATTGCTCTCCCCATCCTTAGCAAAGAGCAAAGCTTGCTGAAGGTAGAACAAAAGTAATTTATAAAAGGTTTATAAATCAAACAGATGGAAGATGTTAGTGGACCAAAATAGGCTGGTGTGTGGAACGTAGGGGCAGGAAACAAGGGAAAAATTAGAAAGGTAGGATTAAGATGCATTTTTAAAACACAGACATGTTGGGCCATATGGCCTTGGCCTGTTCTTAAGCCATCTCATATTCCTTTGAACTCCCCATCTCTGAAGACAGGAAGATCAACACAGCAGGAAGTTAACAGATCAGGCAACGATGCCAGACTGACTCCATAATCGACAAAAGCCGCTCAGAAAAAGTCCCAATTGAAGAGCACCTGCCTCCACCACCACATTTTGCCCTACTGTCTTCATTTGAAGGCTCTTAATCTAAGAGTACAGAAGCCTTCTGCAGAACCCGTTTGAAACATTAAAGAAACAAAACAAAAATAAAAATAGACGAAGCTAGCTGCTTAGTTTTGTTTGATGCTTCAGGGCAGGTTTTTTTTTTTAAACCAGACAGCATTCAAATTATGTACCATTAACCATACTAATATGCCTTAAAGTCAAAACAGGAACAATATATGAAGAGCAGAGAAATGTATATTCCACTTGAAACTTACCCCGTTATGCCAGATGTTACATAGTCCTTCCCCAAGTAATTATAGCCATAACGGATGAGATCCTCACATACATCCTTCACTTTACTGCCTCCAAAGGCTGTTCCGTAGTGAAATCTACCATCTAGGACACCAGCTTTTCCTGCCAGGAGCTCAATTAGTTTTCCCACCTGTGCCACAGAAAAGAGAGATATCTTTTAAAATATTTCAATGGCTTGAATACTCCTTGGGTATTTATCCCTGAAGAGTTAACAATATTTAAAGCTAAAAACAATGAGTATTCAAAGGTGGTTTATAATTAAAACACAATAGTTAATAGCTAACTTCTCATTCTACCTTATAAAGAAAAAAGGCAAAGTAGGAAAGCATTATTTGTAGAAAAAAACCATTGTAGATAAACAGGCAATTTAATTCTTAAATAGATGAAAATGCATTAAGGTGATACTTAAGTTATAAATGTATGGCATTACAAACCGTCATACGCGATGGAAAGCCATGGGGATTCATAATAATATCAGGACAGATCCCTGTGTCACAAAATGGCATATCTTCTTGGGGCACAATCAGTCCACAAACACCTAGAACACAAAATATTTTTTCAAACGAGCAATTCATGTTGCAGAACCAACGTTGACCACTTTAGTCTTTATGTTGTCCAGCTCACGTCCTAGTGAGGTACTTCTGGGCAAGAGCTAAATTCTATATTAGCTTATTGTGTTATAAGTTTCCTCAAGAATTACAACTATTTTACCACATTTGTACCTAATAATGCCACTATCAATCTGACTTAGATTAAATTAAAAGACTACGCTTTTAAAACAAAGTTGATATTTTGCAATGACAAAAAACAAAACAAAACCAAAGGCTGGCTCATTTCTAAGAGTCAAGTCATTGTAGAACAACCATACTGACTGGGTATTCATTCTGGAAGCTGTAGGTATGACATCTAAAATATACTAGAAGATACCACGTTCCTCTATGGTAGGCACCCATTCTATACTGTGTTCTATTTTGGGGAATTTAGTCCAACATAAAATGGCAAGAGCTTTGAGGCAATGTAAGGAAATCCTCAAACATTTTGTGGCACTTCTTTTTTTTTTTTTACTTTTTTTTTTTTAATAATTTTATTATAAAACAATTCACCAACACCCCAGACGAAAACAGTGACCCCCAGGCATCTGATACATTGGATATACATTGATAATAAAACAAATTCAAATTAACAATTTAACCATATGTACATCTCTATATAAATTAACAATTGACAATCCACAAGGTTTACTTAGCTTTTAACGTTTTAATTACCCCAAATTGGTCAAACATACTCATATAATTCGATAACTTCTCAAACCATTCCTCTTCTTTCTCATTGACCTTAAACCCTTTCATTCTGCGTATCTTCATAGTTAGGTATTCTAAAATTATAATATTATTTAATTTCTTCCTCCATTGATTCACCCCTAGCTCTTCTGCATTTTTCCAATTACTCGCTATAACCTGTCTAGCTGCAATTACCATCAGGTTTACCCATTTGCATTCCTCTTTTGTTTTTAACTCTGTGCTACCCAGGTTAATGAGAACCATTAATTTAGATATTTCCACTTTCCTTCCAACAATTTTTGATGTTTCTCTTCCAATCTGTCTCCAAAAATTATTAACTAAAGGACAATCCCACCACATATGACTGTAGGTTCCCATTACTCCACACTTCCTCCAGCAATTTTTACTTCCTAACTTTGTAATATGATACAACCTTACTGGTGTATAATACCATTTTTGTATCATCTTCAACCCCTGCTCCTGGATTATCCTAGAAGTCGTAACAAAGGGCGGTTGTTGAAAAATTCTATCCCAATCTTCATCTAAGATTGGTTCCTGGATATCTAGCTCCCAATATTCTTTTAAACTTTCCTTTAGTGATTTCCCCATATTTAATAAAATCTTATACAATTTTGAAACTATTTTGGTCCTATCTATCCTGTATCCTTTCACTAATTCCTCGAAGGGGGTAATATTTCTTTTACCACAATTTTTAACTTCATTCTCCTTCAACAAGGAGGAGATTTGTTTTTTTTGTAACCAATTAATCTTATTCCAAATTCCACTTTCCTGTTCCATCATTTTTTCTGTTTCCCAGATTTTATCCATATTCTGGATTGAAATCTCTTTCAATTTATCCCCTACCTCTTTTGGGATGAGCTTCCTTAATGGGGCAAATTTATCATAATACCATAGTTTGGTAAGTGGAGAGAGGTCAGGAAAAAGCTTTTTTTTCCACTTCTCCCATACCAAAAGAGGCCCCATAAATGTTGATAATTTTTCTTCTTTTCTTTTCTTTATCCTCCTTTCGAAGATTCTTATTTTCCCTCCAACTGCTTCCAAATTCTCCCGCTCTATACATCCCAAATCTTCCCCCTGTTCTCCCTCCAACCAAATCATAAGATGTCTCAGCTGATAAGCTTCATAATATAAAATCAAATTGGGAATCCCCCATCCTCCATCCTGAATCCTATGGTACCTATATCTACCAGCTGTCCTTGGTTTCTTGGATGCAAAAACAAATCTATCTATTGACCTTTGCCACCCCTTCAAAATCCGTTCTGGTATGTGCCAAGGCAACACATAAAAAAGGTAAGTTAATCTGGGTAGCAAAAACATTTTAACTAAAGCAATTCTTGTGCTAATTGAGTCCTTCCTTTTCTCCCATGTTCTCAGCTTTAATTGAATACTACTCCAAATTTTTTTATAATTATGTTCAAATATTTTCTTCACATTTTTAGTTATCATTACCCCTAAATACTTTACCTTCTTATTTGCTATAGGAATACCCAATGATTTAGAGGCTTCTAACTGAGTTTTAGGTTTCACATTTAAGCACATCATTGATGATTTAGAAAAATTAACTTTTAACCCTGATATTTTTTCAAATCCTTGCAAAGTTTCTTTTAATGGCACAATTGCAGTCCCCAGGTCCTTAACTGTCACCATCATGTCATCTGCATACATTGTAAGAAGCTCCCCTTCTTCTCTCCCTTTCCCTGATGTTTCAAATCCTTTAATCTCACTATTCTTTTTAAGTTTAATTGCTAATGGTTCTAATGCTAAAATAAAAAGCATGGGAGAAAGTGGACAACCTTGCTTTGTACCACTTAACACTTGGACACACCCCCTTTCTGACCCACCAATTCCTATCATAGCTTTGGACTCTGTATATATTGCCTCAATTATATTTTGAAATTTTTCTCCAAATTTATACTTTTTAAATATATATTTCAAATAATTCCAATCCACCGAATCAAATGCTTTATAAATATCTAATGACAGGAGAGTAAGAGGCAGATCCTTATTTTTTGCTAAATATACCATACCCATTACCTTCCTAACTGCATCCACCAAGTACTTCTGGGGCATAAACCCATATTGATCTTCTCCCACTAATTGTGCAATACATTTTTTTAACCTGGTTGCCATAACTTTAGCAAATATTCTATAATCCATATTTGTAACAGATATTGGCCTATAGGAGTCTGGCAGGGTGTGATCTTTTCCCGGTTTGGGAATCAATACCAACCTTGATTCCAACCAGGTAGGTGGAGTTGGAGCTCCATTCAAAATACTTTGGTACAATACAGTCATATGTGGCACCAATATATCCTTAAAATGCTTGTAATACACCGCATTAAACCCATCCGGTCCGGGTGCTGATTGCACATTCATAGAATCAATTGCTATCCTAACTTCCTCCTCTGTTATATCTTTATCTAGTTCCCTTCTGTTTTCTTCACTTATTTTGGGGAGCTCCAATCCCTCACAAAATTCATCAACCTCTTCTTCCTTAATTCCTTTATTTGCATACAGTCTGTTATAAAATCCTAAGAAGGTCTCCAATATCTTCTTAGGATCTGTTTCCAATCCCCCCTTATTATCTCTGATAGCCCTAATATTTTTCCTCACCTGATAATTCCTAATTTTATTTGCTAATATTTTTCCTCCTTTTCCTTCAAATTCATAATATTTTTGTTTGCTATACCACATCTTTAATGTGGTTCTATTAATATCTAAAACTTTCAACTCTTCTCTTTTTTGGTCTAATTTTTCCCTATCCATCTTTTGCTTAGATTTCCTGAATTTTTCTTCCAATAATTTAACTTCTTCTTCTACCTCCTTAATCCTCCCATCTTTTCTTTTTCTTAAAATTGCCAGACTCTGGATGCATTCTCCCCTAAGTACAGATTTCATTGCTTCCCATTTTATTGCTAATGAGATATCTGGGTCTTGATTCTCCTCAAAATACCTTTCTACTGCTGTTTTAATTTTTAATTTACTCTGTTCATCTGCAACCAGCCAAGGGTTAAACCTCCAAGAGTAAGACCTATTAATATGACCTATTTGAAGATAAGCAGATATGGGGGCATGGTCAGTAATTTTAATCATTCCAATATCCATCCCCTTCACCCAATTCCTAGCCTCTTGCGATATTAAGATACCATCCAATCTTGAAAATGTTCCATGTGGGCTAGAGTAAAATGAATATGAATAATCCTTAGGGAACAACTCCATCCATAGTTCCAATAATCCAAATTTCTCACATTGTTTTTTAAACCTCAAAACCTTATTCTTTTTGGTGCTGTTCCCCCCTTGCAAATTGACATTAAAATCTCCCCCAATAACTTTTGTATAAGGCGAGAATTTATCAAGCTTCTGTAAACACTTATAAAGAAAATCCAGCTGGTGCTTGTTTGGGAGGTAAATTGATGCTAATGCTACCGGCTCTCCTTCCAAGCAACCTTGAACAAAAATAAACCTTCCGTTCTTATCTCTTAACACTTTATTCTCAGCAAAGTCCACCTTGGAGCTAATTACTATTCCCACCCCTCTACTTTTTGATGTTCCAGGAGCCATAAACTTTTTCCCTCTTCCAAAGCCAGGAAAATTTACCTCCCTCTCCCCACCATTATATGATTCTTGCAGAAAAACAACATCAGCCTTCAGTTCCTGAATATACTTCCCAATTCTCACTCGTTTCACCTGATTACCTAAACCTCTAACATTAAGAGTTGTACATATAATATTCACATTCTTCATTATGTCTTTCCCAACCATCTTACTTCTCTGTTTCCTTCCATTTGTACCATACCAGCCTGGAGATAAACCCAACCCCAACCACCATCCCACTCAGCTCTACTGTGAACCCTACGCTTCCATCCCAACACAAAGGTCCAGGTAAAAAGAACAAGAGAAAGGGTGTATGCCATATTGCTGGGCATACCTCTTGCACCTGGAGCACAACCCAATATCATTCCATACATTCTCACATTTACTCCTCCAACCGCTCCTCTCCTCTGTCTTCTTACTACTTTCAGACCATCCATATCCACACACACACAACACACCCTAAACATATTCATTGCTCTACATTCACCCCCACTCACTCCCCTACTTGCCCCCAACAACATAACATACCACACCAAAACTATTCCACTATCACTCATCCAACCAACACTCACTCCCATATTGGGGGGGGGTAAGATGGAAGGGAGCTTGCAAGTTCCCCTAAACCTGAAGAGGGAAAGAGACAAAAAAAAATCAGCCCAGCTGAGCTGCTCCAGTTCTTCTTCCTATTTTCCTTCTTCTTTCTTCTTTACTTCTTCACTTCTTATATTTAGCCCTGTCTCTAAGGTCCCAGGATTTTTTCTCAGTCTGTTTTTCTTTCTTCTTTTTCTTCTGCCCTTGAACCTGAAATTGTTCAGTCTCTTCTCTTAAGTCATTTTCTTCCTCGGAGTTAGGAGTCTCTTTAAAATCCTTTGGCAACTGCAATCCCACATGGTTAAATAGGACCACCATCTGCTGTTGATCTTTGGCAATCAATGTCTCTCCTTTATACTGCATTCTCAAAGCAAATGGTGCTATTCTCCAATTATATTTAATGTCCTTCTCTTGCAGCACCTTAGTAAATGCCCGTATATTCTTTTTCCTTTTAATTGTTTCCTGAGACAGGTCATCATAAACCATCACTTTCTTGCCATTATACACCAATTGATCAAGTCTATCCAAAGCTTTCAGTGCTTTGAAAACCTGCTCTCTCTGTGTATATCTTCCAAAGCACATGACAACATCCCTTGGCCAAGCTGGTTCATTTCTTTGCTTCCCAACTCTATGTATACGGTCAAGGGAGTCTTTGGAGATTCCCATATCCGGCAACAACTTAGCCATCCACTCAATAACTTTGTCCATGTCTTCTGACTCTGGTACATTTTTTAAACGTAAATTCGACCGTCTGGCTCTATTTTCTAAATCCATTAACTTATCAGAAACATACTTATTGTGCATTTCCAATTTCCTGGTCTGCTCTTGCAATACTTTAATTCTCTGTTCGTTTGCTTGAGCTATTTCCAAGGTAGTATTAAGAGTCTCTGCCATAAGTTCTACTGAGTTGGCTAGCTTAGAAAGTTTGTCTTCAACTACCTTTGTGATTGCCTCAGTAATGCTGGTTTTGGCTTCTTCCACTGCTTTTTTAATTTCTTTTTGAAAGTCCTTAAGGTTAAATACCTCCATCTCACATTCAGCCTCCGAGTCTGTAGCCGCCATTGCTTTCACTTCCAAGCAGCACACAGAAGCAAATATTTCTCTTGCTCCAACTCTTATCAGTATTGAAGACGCTTCCTCCTCCACCTCCCAGCAGACCAGGTCATAAACTTATCAGGGCTTTGTTATTTTTCCAACCTTGTCATCAAAAGGAAGGAGTTTCTTATCCTTTTCTTCACATTTCACCGGGAGCTCAGCAGAGACGCGTCTTCCCTCTCAGCCAAGCATGCCACGCCCCTTTTTGTGGCACTTCTTGATACGTAGAACAGCAGCAATTTTAGGTTACATTGGTCAAAGTATGGCCCTCTTCTGAAAATGACCTATATTTATGAAATATGTCTATGAAGATTCTCAGTCATCCAGGTGAGGTTATCTGGAAGTTGAATCATGGCAACTGGACTTCTTTTCTTGTGAAATTGAAGGATTTCGCTACTCATGGAAGCAGCTTCGTCAGTCTGAGGAAAGTTAGTTGTGAAGCCCCCAATTTATAGCTCACTTTGATTTCATATCACCTTGGCCTGAGTAGGCTCATTAGGTGGACAGTGGCTTGAATAGGCTTGTTAGATGTACAATGGCCTGGCATGCATGAAATTTCCACCTATTGCCATGACTCGACTTTCATATATACTTATGAAACAGAGTGGATATGCATGTATGACAGAAGTTTGCACTGATTCCTTCTTGTGAATGGTGGCCAGCTTTGTCCATGAAACCCAGTTATTTAGATGATGAAGAAGAAAAGCGAATTGGCAAATGCACCAATCAAATGCTTTCAAATACTTCCCTGTCCTGAGAACACTTCCCAACATTTGTATATTAAAATGTATAACACATTTTACAATCTCGGAAAAACTGGAGTGAATAGTTTTGGCCTAAAGGGGACTCGGCAATGACAAGACACTCTAAAAATGGATTGAGTCAACCAGCTGATTTTACAATTGTGGCAAGCATGAAGAAGTGGTAGGCAAGAATGTGTGTGTGTGTGTTGTGTCATTACAGTCGTGTCATTACAGTTGTGACCGACTCTTTGTGACCCCATGTCCATGGAGTTTTCTTGGCAGGAATACTCCAGGCGCCTGCAGCACCTGGTATTCCCTGGTGGTCTCCCATCCAAGTACTAACCAGGGCCAACCCTGCTTAGCTTCCGAAATCAGGCGAGATCAGATGTGCTTAGGGTATTTAGGCAGCTCAGACAAGAATAATTAAAAAAAAAACTTATTTTAAAAACTGACTGGATATATGGAGTGGCTGAGAATAGGCAGGGTAGTTGATTCTGTGCTAGCCTAGAACTGGACAGGAGAGGCCTAGGAAGGAGGAGTTGCAGAGTACAAAGAGTAGGGGTTTCTATGCAGTTTTGCTTTTAGTTGGTGATTCAGCACCCCTCCACAAACCACAATAAGCTTAGTTCTCCGTTTAAAGCCTAAGATCTACAAAACCCATTATAGCAAATTTCTCTCATACGAAGAAAAGCCAGTATATGTATTACACAATATTTACACACGGACTAACACTGTATAACTTATCATATATCCTATCATATCGCACCACATGCTTGAATGAACACATATACACAAATTATGGGTCTGTCCAAATGTATCTATCTCTTCTTACAGGGAAAGTGTGTGGTGGTACTGGGACGAAAGGGCACCTGTAAGCCTAAAATTAAATCTGTGCTAACTAAAAATTACTTGAGGGGCAGAAGCCCTTTTATATGCCAAGACGGTTCCCATAGCAGACAGCCACTGTGTTGTTTGTTTTGTGTGAAAGTGAATGATAAAAGATCCATGAAATTGACACAGAAAGGCAGAACAGCAGAAAGAACCGAGGCCTCTCCATCATAGCAGCTTCTACCCTTTGCTGACTTGTATAACAATGGGATCGAGACGTCCAACTGCAGATCTAACACAGCTGTGCATTTCATTAGATGAAGAGCACTAGTGACACAAGTAAATAATTAACTTATTCTGGTCCGCTGACTGTGCTTATGAGACCAGTCATAGCTGACAGATTTTAATATAAGTGAAACACAAAGGGAGCATAATAAGATTAGAGGTTAAAACAAAATATTTAGAACGATTCGGAAGGGGAGGACTACAGTACCCTCACCAGGCAATTTAGAAGTTCCGATTTTCAAAAGTAAGTTAAGAATTGCAACAAAAATGTTTTAAAGTCTTAATAGGGAGAGGTGTGTGTGTGTATGGGGGGATATAAAAAGCAGTGATCTCTTTAGAACTAAAGGAACAAAACTGTACTCCTAAAATACATTTTTACCCAGCACACTCAGAACTAATTACACTAATTTAAGTACAGATATACACTTTCTAATCATTGGCTTATGATGTTTCTTTCAAAAATTCAGTGTACGCATTATCATATACTGCACTTAATGTTAATATTTTAAAACACACTGTTTTCCTTAAATTATAGAAAGCGGAAAGCATTGGCATGTTGGACATAACCATTTCCAGAACTAGTTTTAAGACTTGCTCCTCGAATTGACATATAGGTATAAGAATAAGCTGTCCTAAAGGGGCAACCACCCTATCGGATTAAGTTCCATTCAAATGCGTAGTAATGATTTTTAAGTACATGCCCAGGAAGAGGTTGTCATCCTATTTAAATGTACACTCCTTTTAGTTATTCAAAGCTCTAGATAATATAAACACATATACTCTATCTGACACCAGTAAGTTCAACATTAATTCTATTACAAAAATTAGCTAAAACTGAAATAAAAAAGCCTGGTTTTTCAAAAAGTACAAGATAATCCAGTTTTCCTAAATTACAGATTTTACTTAGGAAAGATTACCAGATATAAAATTAAATAATAAAATTTTTTTATCACATCTTAACAAGATTTAAATTTATGGTGCAGAAGACTTTCCCTAGGTAAACTGCTCTCTCTCTTGCATGGACAATGCGATCTTTTAAAGAAGACTTTCTCTCACCTAACCAGGTCTTGAAAAAGTTACTTTCCTCCAAACACAGGTTCACTGAATTGGATCAGTTACAGCATACTGAAAAGGGGGGGGGTTATGATAATCTCTCACACTTAACACCACAATAACTGCATTATAAATACATACATATACGTATATATATTTGTTAAGAGTAATAGTACCTTACATGCTGTTTTTTGCTGGTGTTATCTAATCCTTCAGGATTATAAAAAACACTCCAGCAAGGTAATTTTGAGTTACTCATAAGTTACATTTCTAGACAAATCTCCCATCATTCTTCAGAGATTCTTTGGAGCTGTCATCCAAAATATGACGTTTTCCAAACTGTGATTAACACTATGCTCCTATGCATTTAGTATGGCACCTGCATGTTATTAAATGATAATCCAGTCAGGCTCTTGGTTTCCAGTGAATAAATTTGTTCTGTTCCATAAGAAACTTTTTAAATATAAAGATCACACTTCATGTTAAAGTATTTTAAAATAAAGAAATGGAGTATCACTAATTATTGTCAGCTTTGTCCTACTGCAAATTATTTTAATGGAAATTAACAAACTGGTGAAATACAGCATGTATTAAAAATCAGCAAAATCCCAAATATTTTAATGAAGAAATATTTTGACAAATATAATAAAGTGACTGTGAACAGCATTGTTCAGTTGGTATCATTTTGGTCACGAAGTTTGTAGGGCTGTTTGTGTCTAAGTACAAACAAAATTATATCCATAAAATACATTTCATAATGACAAAACTCTTACAACTGAAAAAAATAGCCCATATATACTCAAGTATAAGCCAATCTGAGTATAAGCCAAGGGCGTAATTTTACCCGCAAAATTGGGAAAACGTACTGACTCAAGTGTAAGCCAAGGGTGTTTTTTCCATTATACTCTAGTATCTACAGTATACCGGCCGAGCTCTAAAGGGGCTGGGGATAGTAATTGACAACATGTGCTGGGAGTGTGGATGCAATTAGGGAATTAATACCATAGAGTAAACTCCCTGATTGCCTCCAGTCCCTGCACAATTTCCAATACTACCCCCAGGCCCTTTAGAGCTTCATAACTAAGTCCCCTTACCCCCTAAATCTTTCCAGATTTCAGGGGGTTCCCTAAAATCACTTTGGGATCGTACCCCTACTACTTTGGAGTCCCAGGGTAAGTAAATTTTGATTGTGTACTGAAAAAATAATTTTGAGTGCATATTTTTTTAAAAACATGCACTCAACAATTCCTTACTTTAGGGACACCAAGGTAGCAGGGGCACCTTAAGAAAGTGATTTTAGGGAACCCCCTGGAATTTGGAAACATTTTGGGATAAGGGGGCTGAGTTATGAAGCTTCAAAGGGGGTGTCCCTAAACCTTCTCATTGGAATATATGGGAACTGTTCACCTTAAGGCTATGGATACTATTGTCTCCCTAACGAGCCTATTTAGGCCATTGTTCATCTTATGAGCCTAATTCAAGTCAAGGTGACAAGAGGTCAAAGCTGACTATAAGATGGAGGATTTGCACTAGCTGTATTCAGACCGATGAAGCTGTTTGGATGAACAGCGAAACGTTTCTATCTCTCAAAAAAGAAGTCCAGTAGCCATGACTCAACTTCCAGATAAACTCACCTGGATGACTGAGAATCTTCACAGACATGGGAAGTGGAGGCACCACTATTTCTCACCAGATCAGGACTTGCCCTCCGCTGCCCTCCCAGTACCTAATTTTACCCTCCCCCCAAATTGGGAAACTTATTGACTCCAGTATAAGCCAAGGGTGTTTTTTAAGCCAAAAATAAGAGCTGAAAAACTCAGCTTATGCTTGAGTATATAACCCTATGTTTTCAACCCGATTATGCTTTGTAGTGTGTAGAGTGCAAGCCAGGCCACCACCAAAGGATCAGAAGTAACAGCTGCAATGTTTCTGCTGGAAAGATTAACAACAGGACCTGCCTTTATGACCAAGAGTCTTGTTCTACATATTTAGCAGGAAATAAACACCCTACTAGCAGTTAGGATATTTCGTACCATGTACCTATGTCCCAGTAAATGTTACTGGTACTACTGAGATTTCAAAATAAGTGAAAGTGGTTTTAATTATGTATTTAAAAGATTCATCTATTAACTGTTACTAACTCTTCTCAGTGACTGATAAAGGGAACACTGATATTACTCAAAACTGGACAGCCTCATTTTTATTTTAACCTTGTTAATTCAGAAGAGCATAAGAACATGGGGGGAATCCTGTTTGTTACTTGAGATAAGCAAATAACTATATATAAAAAGTATAGCAAATGATCCAAGGCTGCCCAATCAATGATACTCTTCTCCCGAACATGCACAACTACAAAAGCATACAAAGTAATTTTAGTGCTGCTCTATATCTAAGTTGTTTGCAAATCTATCATATCACCCCTATATTCCATTTGATATGGACTGATTTAAGCTTTAAGCAGATAAACAACACATAAGCAAAGTTGATTAGCTTCTTGATTAAAACTATTCTAAATTAGGGAAGGTGCTAGAAGACAATAAAGCTTGTATACCAGTTTCCCATGAGCTGCTGAATGGCCTGATGTGATAAATTTGCATAGTCTGAAGCACACAAAGAGCTGATTAACTGAAACCCTTACAATGCTTCTGGAAGCAAGGGTTGGTAAAACAATAACCCTAGGAACCTGACAAAATAGACATAGCGGAATGATTCAAGAGCTTCAGAGAAATGTATTTCTAGGATATCACTCTTTGGAAATAGAATTCGGAACTGTTTTTTAACTATTGGAGTTTAGAAGTGAGCAGCAAGGGAGGTGGAGAGTAGACTTACTGAAAGGGTCAGAAGGTTACCTGTATGCTCTTTGAGTTAAAATGCTTACTTGACTATTAAAACAGCAAGTTAAGCAGACAATTCATTTAAGAACTTATAAATTTTGGTATGTAATGCATTTTTTTTAAATGGTTTGATCTACCTGGTAAAGAATAAATTTTGAAGGGGGGGAAATAATTTTTTTCTTTTATTTTAATTCAAAATGTCATGTTCTTCAGGAATATCACTCATTCATTTATTTGATTTATATACTATCTCATTAGTGCAAGCACTACTCTGGATAGCTGACAACGCTAAAACTTGAACCCTCAAAACCCTACAATAACAAATAAGGTGATCCAGGTTTGAGTTTGCGTAGGATATATTTGAAAGGAATAAGCAAGTTTTCTCCAAAATTCATCACCTTACTGCAAAAATACAGGACTTGCTTTTTCTGTTGGATAGTTATCCCATAAATTTATTTTATTTATTTATTTAGAGTATTTTTACCTCACCTTTCTCCTTGGAAGAGGACCCAAGGCGGCTTACAGTAATGAGGGACAATATACAGTTCAGTACAATTAAGACATATTCGGTGAAACAGTGTAAGAACAACATTTGGCTCTGATTTTTTTTTAAGAAGCAAAGGAACATGATTCTCTCCCCTTGCATCAGTTACAAGAATTCCTAAATTCTTTAATTAGCGCACAGGCTCCAAATCTGGGCTAACCCAGGTGTTCTTGGACTGCAATTATGAGAAGCCTGCACCATCAGCTGTGCTGAATGGAATTTCTGGGAATTGCAGTTTAAAAACATCTGGGTTACTCAAGACTGGGGAACCACCAAATTACAGCCATCATTATTACCTTGCAAACCATGGATTGATTGGTTGTAGTTTTCCAAAGGAATCGTAAAACTTTCATCCCAAGAAGTGACAAAGAGTTATCCAAAGCACCAGCACGTAACAGAAGTGGCAAGATCTGGCATGATAATGAGTTTTGTTTGTATTCAGAAATGGGGTAGGTGGCCACTAGGTACAGGGTCTCCTTAAGAGTGGCACCTCTTTCACAAGTTTCAGAAGAAACTTGCCTTTTGAAGGATAAAACTTGCTTGATCAGCTCACTGTTACTTGGTATGAAGGGATAAAAACTGTTTTCTATACTGTACTACCTTTTAGGCTTTCAAACATAATGAATTACCATCTTTCACTGTATGCATAACTGTTGTTGATCAGTACAACTGTTGTTGAATAGTATTTTAACTGAGAACCAATTCTACTATTGGTTTGAAAGATGGTAAAAATTCATCAGTAACATTTACTTCTGGCATCCACAGAATTGCTATTTCAATTAGCTTTTTATGTAAAACAAAATAAATGGTAAAAGTGGTACTTCACAGGGTCTTCAGATGTGTTCAACGTAATTAGTAACAACTACTTATATACTTATAAAAATACCTACCTGCACTGTGTCCCTAAGTCAGTCTGAAAAAACTATATTTTTGTACACTAATAAGAAAACTTAAAGTATATTGCAAAATAATCCATATTCTCTACCTCAGTGTGTGCACACAGTTCCAAGACCAAAACCCATAGAACTTAGTCATCGAAAGGCAGTACAGTATCTATCAATTTAAATAAGTTTCCTTGTTTTTAGAGGTATCTTTAGTGGAGCTACTTCAAGAAAAGTTTAAGCCTTTATCTGGGATCTCTGGATATTGAAACTGCTCTGTTTCCCATTTCAATCCTTCTTGCTAAAACACAGATCTTCCACTTCAGGAATACTGCTCAGCATTGCTGCTTAGTTCTGTGATCAGCAAGACCTTTGTTGGAGGTGTTAATCCTTTTTCACATGAGAGACTGCGAAACGTTCTTTCAGAGAAGTGATATATTGCTGTTTTTCACATCAAAGGACTCTAATTTTTCCCCTTCACTGCGACTTGTACAGAAGCAAGAGGAAATCTGGAAATATAATGGTCTAATGAATATAGAAGTCAGAACTTCTGTTTTCTTCCAGCCCTCTAAGGAATTAAGAGATGATTCCAGTTTTGAAGATTTTCGGAAACTAAGTATGGTAGCTACATACTTTTCTACCTTACGAATTTGAGAACTTCTAAGTCAAACTAATATAACAAACAGGATATCAAAATGCTCTCAAATGAGGTTTGATTTGTTGCTTATCCCTCTAAAAGAAAGGAACATATTCTCTTGGAACAGTTAAAAGTTTGTGCTTTCCCAAACAATCCAAAATACAGAAACATAAAAATGGGTGGCTGCCAGCTGTCACTTTTACTGAACAGAATATGGTACCACAAGTCTTTTTAATTCTTTATTTTGGAAGAAAAATGGGAAAATTGTTTAAATAAATACATAGCATGTTTTGAAACAACAATTTATGATTGCAGCAACATTTTTCAAAGTTTTCATAATCAGTGAACATATTTTGTCCTGCTTGCTGCAGAAACCACATGGGTGCCAAAGATTCCTGGCATGTAGAGATGGGCACAACTAAAAAAAAAATGGTTTTCGTTTTTCGTTGCGGGGGTCCGTTTTGGTTTGTTTTCGTTTCATGAAGTTTTTTCCAAAATTTTTTGTTTTCGTTTAGTTTTGTAACAAAAACGAAAAACAAAAATGAAAAAATTGTGTTTCGTTTCCATTCAGTGGCATTGAATGCTATTTGCTCTAACAAAAAATGAAAACCTTGATAAATTCTTCGTTTCGTTTCTGTTTTCGTTTCATTTGGGAGTCAAAATTCGTTTTTCGTTTCGTAACGAAAACAAAAATGAAAAATCGCTCATTTCGTGCCCATCTCTACTGGCACGTTCTAAAAGATGAACTCAGTTCAGACAATTCATGCTAGAACATGGTACTCACTCACAGGAAGTTAAAACACTTTCGATATGCTCTCAAGGAATCTCTCCGGTCACAAACAGCAAGTTAAAAACTGAAGTTATGAGCAAGATTTCAATAAGGTCTTGCAGACCAGGGAAGAGGAACAAACCTGTACTGGACCTATCCATTAAGGACAATAGTTCCAACCTTCCGGAAGATGCATTTAGGTTAAATAAGGATTAGCCCATCAGACTAATTTCAACAGTGAAATAGGTTGCCAAAGGATGTGTGGCACCTCCCACCTCAAGACAAGAGGAAAAACAAGAGATGTAGAAAGATTTGTTTGGGATGATTTCAGGACAGGAGCTATGGGTTGGCAATCTCATCTCAGAAGACTTCCAAGTGCCATATCTATAGTTTTAAGATCAATATATTTGGTAAGTCACTTTGTCAAGCATACAGTATTGAAACCACTGTAAAGATTTTGCAGAGGGGTAGAGAATATTGATACGATATGCTTCGTAACCAGGAAATTTCATATTTTCATTTTTCAAACACTGACTCCAAAACATTATTTAAACATATATCAAGCAGAATCATTCTAAAATAGCCTAGGCTCCAAATGAATCTTGTTGGGTTGCATTTCTTCTGTCAGAATCTGTGACCCAGCTCCCCCTCATCTTAACCTCTAAGTGCAGAAGAAACATGAATCAGGAAACTAATAAATGATGCTGAAAGGTTTAAAGACAATAAACATAGCTTCTGAGGATCCTAATACTTAATTCTTTTGTATTAGGGTTCCAGTTAAATTCTCTCCAGTTTTTCCTATCATGCATAGAATCACAGAATCTATGGGGCAATGCCAAGAGAAAGATGAGGGGCGTGAGACCAAACAATGCAGCGGAGCTGAAGGCCGCTGTTAAAGCATCCTGATCTTCCAAAACACCTCAGCAGTGCCACAGGCTGATAGCATCCATGCCATACTGCATTGAGGCAGTAATTGATGCAATAGGGGGCCAAACCAAGTACTGAGTACATATGTATGCTTATACTTTTTGATATTGTTCTATTTCCAATCATTGTGTTATTGATGTCACGTAATATTCTAATTTTCTGAGATTGTGAATTTGGGGTTTTCATAAGCTGTACGCCAGAATCATCACCAAAGGAAGTCTTGAGTCTATCTCATATATTAGTTTCACCATTTGGGCTGACTTACTGAAATAAATGAACATTTGCACAGTATTCTAACTTTTCGACTTTCACCTGTGTATCCTGAAACTACACAAGTCTTCATGAGCTTCCACAAGCTTTTAAATAATGGCTAGAAAACCTAGGATGCTCTACAGCCTGAGAGCAGCCACTGAAAAAGCCCTCTTTGGCTTCTCTGCAAAACATGCCTCTAAGAGTGGCAGGAACAAGAAAAGAGCTCAAAGCCCAGGCAGTTACTTCTTCTACTGTACTCTTACTGCCACTATCATCTTTTTCCTCATCTGG
>JAHTLZ010003526.1:19609831-19644992 GCA_023846285.1 Phrynocephalus versicolor | reverse complement strand
AAACCATTGCCCCGAGTCCTAGTCTCTGAAGCCATGGAAAACAAACCCGTTCCCTCTTCAATACGACATCCTTTCAAATATTTAAACATAGCTATCATATCCCCTCTCAGTCTTCTTTTTGAAAGGCTAAACATTCCCAGTTCCCTAAGCCGTTCTTCATAAGACATCTCTTCCAGGCCTTCAATCATCCTAGTCGCCCTCCTCTGCACCCGCTCGAGGTTGTCAACATCCTTTTTAAAGATGCCCTAAGCACATCCGATCTCGCCTGATTTCGGAAGCTAAGCAGGGTCGGCCCTGGTTAGTACTTGGATGGGAGACCACCAGGGGATACCAGGTGCTGTAGGCACCTGGAGTAGGAACTGGCAAGCCACTCCAGTATTCCTGCCACGAAAACTCCATGGACATGGGGTCACAAAGAGTCAGGCATGACTGTAACAACACAACACACACACACACACACACAACTTGATGGAACATAATTATTATTAATATTATGATTATGTGTCTGCATGAGGAACCCCAAGTGGTCCACATCTATTCATCTGTCCGCCTGTCCATCCATCTAATTCAACGTAAGCATTTTAAAAGCTGGTAATAAGGTATACCTTTTTGTCCATGACGACTGCTAAATTTGTCTCCAATTTCTGGACGTCTAGTTTGTCTTAGCAATATTTTGATCAAAAATGCATCCTCTGCATTTGAAGATATCATGACTTTCTCAATGTATGAATCAGTTGCACCTTTGTAACTGGTGAATAAATAGAAACAAATATATATTTCAGTTAAAGAAAATAAAGACAAGCTTAGTCCTAATAAATTGCCTGAGGGACATCACATGCTTCAACTTCAGGTTTTTCTTTAAGAACAACAAATATTCTGTATCAAAAGGTACTGCTAAATAGCAGAATTAAAATTTCATAACTGGAAACCTAGCAAAAATATTTTATTTTAAAAGTGACGGCATCAGCATGGAGTCTGAAATTAACAATAAAATCAAGAAGCATATGCTGCAATCCAGCATTTCTATAATAAACAGGATTACTCCTGTTTATATTAAAATAAATGAATTGTGCCCAAATATGTGTTCAGTAACAATATGATTTATTCCACACTTATAAGTATCCACTACACTTCCTTATATAAGCAAGTTTGACTGGTGCTGCAGAAATGATGATTTGCACAACAAGTAGCACCGGAATCCAGATTGTCAAGGCTTGCAGAGGGTTCTGCTTCACTAAAGCACAATTAGTGTGGCTCGGAAATATTCGACACCAGAGATATTGTACAGATGGCTCGAAGGGTTGTGCACAGGCCTATCTATTTCTGAATCCCAGGCTGACTCTACATCCCTTCCCCAACTGTTGCTGACAAATTTACCACTATGGTTCAAGATAAGAGGAATCCTAAACACTTCCTGGAGTGCTAATTCGCAGAATCTTGATTTAAAGAAAGGTAAGTCCGGCAGTGAGTCACAGGGGGATTATGATGGGCCATATACTAGCGTTACCCTCTCCTGCCCTGAAGAATCAGGAATACTATATGCAATGACCTTGGTCCAGGGAAATTTCTAATTTGGTTGCCATGTTCTTTCCACCCTCTCCTAGTTCTAATCTTTTCCTACAATAAATAACCTACTGCTCTTTATTACAGGCATTAAGAATTTCTTGGATTATGAGTGTAACAAATGAAGAAGTACCAACGTGGATTAATAAAGACCAAGAAAGCAAAGAGCAGATCAACTACACAAAGCTAAAATCCGTTGGTCATTTAACAAATGAGAAACAAAAAGTACACATTTTCATAGCTGATCCTTCTAGGTCAAGTAAACACGAGAAAAATTTATTGGCAGAAGAGCCTTGGATAATAGTTATGATGCATTACCACTTCAATGTTTAGAGCTGCTACATTTGAGGTCAAACAATCTTTAGGACATCCAGCCTCCAACAGGAGAGAACAAGAAAAATCTACTTTGCTTTCTTACAGATTTTCTCCAATAAAATATGACAGCATAACATACGTCACTGGCACATCTTTATACTGTGGTTCCTGTGCTACGCTGCTCCCTTCCAGAGGGGTCTGTGTCACGGTTGGCATTGATTTATTAACCAGCACCTGCTTGTTCTCTACCTTTTCACCTGTTAAGTAGGAGGAAAGAATAGAACATATTTGGTACTCCAGGCAAGACTTTTGTCAGCAGCATGAATTTTCTTTTAAATCTTCAAATGATGAAAAGACTGGCTTTGAATAGATTATGAGTTTGTTAAGCCGCATCTTCTACGTGGACTGTTCAGGCTATTAGTAAGTACTTTCTCATGGGTGAATGACTATGGAATGTTCTCTGCAGGGCTTCACACCTAGACTGGTATATTTTAGGCATCAGCTAACGCATTCATTCAGATATTGTTGTTTAATGTGATTTTAGGCATCAGCTAAGGCATTCATTCTTGAACTGTTGATGGTGTATTCCATCTCAACCATCAGATTCTCAGCGCCTGATAGACAACATCCTCTATCAAGATTACATTTCTGGTACAATGCTTTGATAAAGATAGCAAGGTGCTATCCAAAGCTTAGCTTACATTTTTTTGTTTTAGTAGTGACCAATAAAGGTATCACCTAGTCTACTTATGATGCTGTTGTTTAATGTGATTTTAGAACTTTCCTCCTAATTCTGAGATTTGGATGTTGTTAAATTGTACTGTTTTCTAGAAGGCATTTTAAAAATTTAGCTTAAAGATAGGACAGAAATATATATATATATATTAAATCTCTGTTTAAGAAGGCCCTACAACAGAAGACACACGGAAATAATTCAGATCTCAACTGATGACAATCTTGTACATAAGCCAAATAAGTAGGTGTGCTAGTCTATTTCAGCATTTTGGCAAAATTAAAGGGCGGTGGGGGGGGAGAGAGAGAAAAATACAAAATATTATAGCTCTTTAAAGGCTAACACTCTTTATGTTTGAAGAAGTGGAGCCTGATCCATAAAAGTCCATGTCAGAATGTATTTGTTCGTGTTAGTCCACATTACTTCTGCCTTTTTCTTGCTCTCTTTTCATTTTCTCTTTTAATTTTGCCAGTGTACACAAACCAATACCCCTTTCTGTGCTTTGTAAATGATGCTGCGGTGTGCCTTGTTTCAGTGCATAAAATCTCTCTACTTTGCACTTAAATATGGACAAGTGTAATGGTTAAGCAGCATACTTAATCCAACCTGATGACGTACCGTGTTTCACCGAAAATAAGACACTATCTTATATTTATTCTTTCTCAAGCAAATACACTAGGGCTTATTATCAGGGGATGTCTTATTTTCAGGCAATCTTCCCTCCATCTCTCCCTCCCCACGGTTGGGAGGTGGAACACAGGTGTCAAGTTTTATCCGGCGCTGCCTGGGACAGGAAGTGCAACATGCTAACGCGCATGCACACACAAAAAACAGAGCCAAACATGCACGCGGACACACACCTCTTTCTACTCTCATCCAGCTGGGATCCAGCATCCAGCTGGGATCATTGCTCAGCCACTGTCCTCAGCAGCAGCAGCAACAGGGCCCAGGCAGCAATGTGCTGCCTGAGGTGGGTGGGGGTGAGGTGGGTGGAGGGGACGGCAGTGGCTCAGTACTCCCTGGAGTGGCGCTAGCTGAGAGGCAACACAGCGCGCTCCCACTCAGTGCCTGACAGGGACAGGAGGACGGCAAGAGAGAGAGAGAGAGAGGCAAGGCAGAGAACACGCCATCCTGGGTTTGAGGGGCGATCAAGGGGGCAGTGGCGAAGGAACGATTGACAGACAAAGTGTTCTGCTTATATACTGCCCCATACCACTTTAAGTAGTCTCTGGGTGGTTTACAATTTTTTAATTACAGTGTGCAGGCTACACACTGCCCCCTCCCCCAGCAAGCTGGATACCAACCTCAGAAGAATGGAAGGCTGAGTGAACCTTGAGCCTGCTACCGGGGATTGAACCCCAGGTCGTGAACACAGTTTTACCTGCAGTACAGGCATTTAACCACTGTGCCACGAGGCGCTTGTTTGCCATGCCCATCAATAGGTCTTATTATCGAGGTAGGGTTTATAGTTAACAAATGCATTAAAATCCTGCTAGGGCTTATTTTTTTGGTAGGTCTTATTTTCGGGGAAATGGGGTATCTTAAAGATCTGTGTGGACATGCATACTTACACACACATCATAACATAGGGGACTTGAAAATGCACAATCTATTTTCAATTGGCATAATACAGAATTACTAGGAGCAGAGTTCTTCTTATGGGAGGTTTTCCTGCACACAAGCCATTTCCCCAATTCCTTCCAAGCCTTGCAGGATCAGTATCTGCTGATCCACTTATCCACTGCCTGAAAATACTAAAGAAAAAATATCCCAGGGTGTATTTAGCAGACCTGGCCACTCAAGACAAGGCAATGTATAGCATTCCATACTTTCACGTTTTCAACATCCATGGGGACGGTGGCAGTGGCTTGGAGTTGATCTCCTACAGATACCGCGGTCCTTGTAATTTAGTTAGGCTTCTTTAGACTCTTGCAGGATGTTTGCATGAAATTTGCATGACCTAATGCCATTAATTGGTGAGATCCTAAGGCATGTCTTGATTGTATGCCTGATCATGTGCCCAACTGCAAAACAGAGATGTGTCCTGGCATCTTGTCAATTAGCTTCAAGCAGTTGTTGTGAGTTACACAAACGTTGGGAAAACACCAGTCAGATTTTGGCCTAGCTTTTTTTTTTTAAAAGTCAGCCTTATTTGCAAAGTTTCTTGTGTTCACAATAGCTTAATCTACACTATTACATTTCACTGTAAGTTCTGTCCCCTTTTTCTTATACTTTTGTTACAGTGACTGAAAGCTCAGTGCAAGGACAGACACTGTTTATGGTCAGTCTTACACTTTGAACTTAGAGAAAAACCGCAGTTTAAGAATTTTTTTAACTATATGACACATTGTCGCATATACCTGGAGAACAAATGCCATCAGCATCTAAAACTTCATGGCGCCAGATTGGCTTATGCGTAGCAGCATCCAGCATGGGCCCCATCACCTTGTCGAAGGTCTGGTTTGTATAGCGCTTCAGAGTACACTTTGCATTTCTATACACAAGGCACCTTCCAAAACCTTAAAAAAAGAAAACAAAAAAAATCAATCAAAATTACAATTACAGTTATCCAAGATTATTGCCCAAAAGAATGAGTAATATGTTTCAAATGCAGAATCTAAATATGGAACATAGAAGAGGGGTTTTGCAGGACTCTCGTGTCTTCTGCGGTTAAAACTTAAGTCAAACTTTTCATAGCTTAAGAATGGGTTTAAAGACAACTACATTTTCAGTAATCTAAAAGGCATTAAGATACTACAACAGAAGCACGACACCTCATTACACTTAAATTTTGCAAGAACAGTGAAATCTTTTTGATGACAAAAATGCTTTTGTTTCTTTTCCAGTCCTCAGATAAATATTTTAGCAACAAAAAGACACCCCAAATGATGAACTAGATTTATTTCCTCCATCTCTTTCCCACAGATATCAGAGAAAGACTCTAAGAACTTTCATGGTCAAAAACAAAACACACATATATTCACGGGATTACATTCGTAGCTAAAGATCTTGCTAAAGCATAGCCAGTATTTCTGAATATAGGGATAATATCTTTTCATACATTTCAATTTTAAACTGAAGCAGAATTTTAAGTGTTGTCGAACATACTGTATCTATATCATTTGGTTATACTAAGTAGTTCTGAGCCGTCTTTGATTCCCCCCTGATGTTACTAGTCTACCATAAGGAAAACATTCTGCTTTAAATCATGTCTACTATTGTTTTAGAAAAAAAGAATAAATTAAGTGTGCAGACATTAATGCCAAAGATACATGTCTAGGAATAGCACTGCTGTTGCCTGGCAACTAGTAGGAGGGGTGTTAACTACAGGGAAAGTGTGCTGGAGTGTATCAGTACAAGCTAGCACAAAAGTTTTTTGGCCACATCGAGCAAACCTCAGGAACACTACAACATTACACATTTCTCAAGGGAGTTGGCATTTTTAAAACAACTGATAGCAGAATACATGCAGCATTGTCATCTAAACAAACCTGGTTCAAGTTATATAAGCAATACTTTTTGAATGCTCCAAATTGTGCCTCCCACGCAATCACATCCAGTATGTGATTTTGGTCAGGTGCCATTGCTGCTTGAGAAAGTGCACCCCGATAAAGTGCAGTGGTTTTAGAAAGCTAGCCTTCTCCATAAACGAGATACAACTCACAATTGAGGAACCACACATATTTGTTAAGCAGTGCTAATACTGGCTATTTTGCTGTATTTTTATTGTGCTGTGTTTTGTTTTGTTTTGTTTTGCTGCAACATGGTTCTTCTGTAATTAAGAGACTCAAAATGGTCTTGGACTTGTGCCCTTTTCCATCAAGAGATCAACAGCCACTGGTTTTAAATGATTCAGTGAAACACTTAAAAGTACCAATACCTTCAAAAGCAGAGTTAAACAATTACGTATTATCCCTCCCACTGAAATAATTTTAAATACCTTTTCACATTTAAAATACAATGGTACCTTGTGTAAAGGAATTAATTCGTTCCAAATGAAATTATGTTAAGCAAATTTTCCTTTATACAAATTTCCCATAGGAATGCATTGAAAACAGAGTAATCCCTAATTGCGACCATTTGAATATACAAATAAAAGCCCTTTGGCTGGTTCACTTTCCTCCTGTTTTTCCAGGTCCCAATTCAACCGCCTTCTAAAATATGTTTTCTGTGACAATTCCAAATTCAGCATAGTTATATGTTATTTTTTTACAAATATTCTTCATGTGAGGAACTATTTATCTAAATGTAAGTTTTCTTCATTAAATATATGGGTAAAAACTTAAATAGAAAGGTCTTCAATAGAAAAGTCTAGTTTACACATAACAATAAATGAGTCTATCATGGGTAATTGCTATAGGTTTTCCACTAATATACCAATAAATATAATCTGGCTGTCACAGGTTCCAAACCTGTGTTAGCCAAATATAATGAACCTATCACATTAAATAATTGTTAACTTTTCTTAACCATGATTTTCTGCAATTTCCTCTGTTGAAAATATCAGTGCCATCAGCTTCTTCTTACCTCTGTCTAAAGAAGCTTTATTTAGGACAAGAGCATCTTCGATGTCATAACCGCTATAACTCATCACAGCAACGGTGGCATTCTGTCCCGCTGGCAGTTTCTCGAAGTCTATGAGTTCAATGGTTTTGGTTTTAACCATTGGTCTTTGTGGATACGCTAACAGATACATAAGGGTATCTATCCTGTTCCTCTGATTATATCCAATGGTACCTACAATTAGGAAGACAAAATTATAAATCAAAATCTTGGATGAGAGGCTTCATGATACAGTACTACAATTTGAAATTATCACTCACAGTTGGTATGGAAAAGTCATCAGAAAAACCTGTGGATAGTCTGAAAGCAGACACTTAATGGTGCTTTATATTGTACATCACCAATTTCTTATAGCTGGTCAAGTCTGAACTGCTAACCACAGACTTAGCCTTACTAATCAAATGAAATACAGTAGTGTACAATACAACCCACTCTTTCCTATTTTTTATCTTACCTAAAATTACATTAGGAAATGACTGGATCCTATGAATATATCTCTGAGGGTCTGAGGACATCTGTCCACTTTAAGCAATCCCTATTTCAATATATAGTCAAGGATTTCTTCTAAGCATTTATAGGCATGCGGCAAATTAACTGTAAATCCAACAGCTATCCCAGTACAGCTATCAAAGGTAACAAATGAGTGGCAGTAATATAGGAGTATGGCATATAAAAAAAGGAAAAAAAGAAATCTGGTTTAGGTACATAACAGGAAATACATTTCTGTAGCTCCACAGAACCTTTAGATAGCAAACCCATGTATGTCCCGAAAAAGCAAATTCCTATACAGTGGTCCCCTGCCCTTTTGCGGTTCATATACTGCGGTCCCAATATATGGCAGGATAGCAGGACAGTGCAACAGGAAAGGTGCCATGCCAGGGCTCCAACTGATTAGCACTGGGAATCGGGAGAAAAAACTTTATTTCCCTACCCCAGCGCCAATGAGCTGGAGCCTGGGGCATAAGGAAGGGGGCAGGGAAAGGCTTTAAAAGCCTAGGCTTTTAAAAACTCAATGCCTTCCTGGGCTCCAGTTCATTGGTGCTGGGGTGGGGGTGGGGAAATATTTTTCCCCCACCCCAGCGACAATAAGTTGGAGCCCTGGCATCGCATGCCGCTCCCCGTGCCAAAAATAAGGTCTGAAAACCTGGCTTATGTCCGAGTATATACAGTAAGTATGAAAATATGTTCTTCTAAGATATGAAAGGAGATATGAGCTATAATGGGCTGAAATGTTGGGAAAATATTGTGATTGACCTATGTAAAACTACAGGTGATGAACAATATATGTGTTTTAGTGTGTAGAAAATAAATAACTATTATATATACACACACACACACATATATGCACTAGTGTATCTTTCAAGATACTTACACCAATATTATTCTACATAGCAAATAATACACAGCCATTTGAAAAGCCTATGCCAACTGTCAGTTTTTAGGCAACAATTGCAACCCTTACAATATTATCTATGAAATATCCTCGCTGTGAGCATGGGCTTGCATATGCTCTCTCTTCCATTCACAAGAAAGAGAAATATGACACTAATATTTGCAACACAGCTAGATTGCCGTTTTATCTAAATATTAAAACAGCATTCAGTTAGTTAACAATCTTGATTGAGAATACTGTAGTCTTTATTCAAAAACTGTGGTTTGGACAAGGGGCACTCTCTCACATTGAAACAAGACAGGCAAATTGAGCTTGATATGAGTCATAAGCAGATGACTTATTATAACAAATTCCCCAGGTGTTCCAGCAGGAAAAGCCAAGGAGGTCCATTCAAGCCAAAGGCTCTTGTTGCAGCATTATTGGCTGAATTCCTGTTGCTTAACATAGTACCGTAAGTAATGCTAGAGCAGTGCCATGGAATCAGTGAGGATTTGGTGATTCAACTCCTCTGTATGTTTAACTGATTGAAATGAATCTACTTGAGTTGCAGCTTACTATGCTAAAATAAGTTATGAATTGAGTACAACAATATGCTAAGCAACAGGATTTCAGTTACTGTGTATTGTCATTATACTGAATTGTGTAATGCCTGCACTTAAAACATTTACGGTCAATTTATATCAGCTCCTTCAAAATTTGTTTCAATTTTGTTGCCTCTACAAAGCAGATTCATGTGTTCAAGTAATCTTATAGGTCAGTATCGGCTAACCTATGGCACGGGTGCCAAAGGTGGCACCCAGTGTCCTTTCTGTGGGTACCCAACATTGCCCCTTCACAGCCAACTGCATTCAGCTTAACTTGCTGTATGGGCACTTTGCGAAAAATTAGTGGGATTTGAATTGCAGTTTGGGCACTCGGTCTCTAAAAGATTTGCCATCACTGTTATATGTCCTTATTCTAATTTTGTCCCAACATGGTGCTGCTGATGGTCACCCAAATTTCAGAACATATTGGCCAGCAAAAGCTAAAAGCAGTAAAATATTTCAGATCACTGAAGCAGAGTTGTGAAATTGCTTGAGTTTGGAGAATGATCAAGAACTTTCTTTCTGAAGACCTTTGGATATGATATGGGAAGTAGAACTACAGTATTTCCTTTAGGCTGATTTGAGGATAAAGGAAAGAAGGTAATTTCATTGAGATTTTGTACTCTCTGTTGGTTTTTGGTTTGGATTTAAATTGGGAAAATAAGGTTTGAAGAGTACTGATGCGCTACTTTTTAACCCTGCTGGAATGTACAAGTTAATAGACTATAGGAGTTGACTGGCTGGTTGATTGTTTTACCCCACCTTTTTCCTAAAAAAAAAACAGACCCACGGCAACATACGTCATTGAAAAACACAATATTAAAAGCTATAAACAGTAAAATATTCAAATATTTAAAAATAATTAATAACATTACAGTAAAAGGTTAGGTAAACGCATTACTCAAAACAGGTTTAGAAGCAACGAAATATAAAAACATCTTGTTTACTGTTTCCCAGACTCTTAGTCACTAAGGAAAAGTTTGCCTGGAGAGAAAGGTCTTCACCTGCAGCAAAAACGGGGCCAGTCTGGCCTTCTGCAGGAGAAAGTTCCAGAATCTGGGAGCAATGACCTCTCCCATGTCTCTCCCAAATGTATTATTCAGAGACAAGTTTATTATTGTGTATTTGATTGTATAAATAATTGGCTCACAGGTCTTCGTACGATAATCCCTTTAATTATTCTTATCTTTCCCAAGACTGTCATTAAAAGTGGAAAAGAAAAGAAAGAAAAAAGTTGTGCTGCACACCTAGGAACGGTCCCAAAGACACTCTTGATATTCCTTTACAATTAAAAACAAGACCAGTTCAGGGCCCAAATAATGTTTTAAATTCATGATGCTGAGGAACTGTTAATGCCAATCAAACTCTCAACCTGAATAGTGCCTGTATGGGGAGACCTATTTCCTGGGAGTCTCAGGGAAGCAATGTTTTCCTTGTCTTGAACAAAAACCTAGAGACATTTACATCAGTTTTTTTTAAAAAAAATTAGAAGATCCTGCAATCACTTAGGCACACCTATTACTTAAAATCAGTTTTCAATACAACATGTACCTACAGAATATTTCCAAAAGATATTTCTGGCATTTAAAATCAACAGGAACACCTAAATATTAGCAGAGGCAGGTAATACTATGTTTTTGGACATTAGTTCTCAGTATCTGACTAGGACTAGAGCAGGGCTGTTCAACTTTGAACAGGCCAAGATCTACTTTTTCCGGCCCAAAGTGCCTGAGGGCTACAACACTAAAACCTCTATTTACAAATTTTATCTGTTCCGAGCACATGCTCATAAGTAAAAACTTTTGTAAGTAGAGCAGCAGTTTCCCATAGGAATGCATTGAAAACCAATTAATTTGTTCTGGAGGGAACAGATTTCAATGTGCCATGGCCCTTGAATTGCCCCGCTCGGCTGAGACAGTGGCCTGGCAGACCCAGAACTTTGCTGGGGCAGTGGTGGTCCTTGGGATGGGGGAGGGAGGGGGGAGAACTTATCCCCTCACTTTTTTATTGATGGCCAGTGGGATACTTTTGAACCCTTCACGGGCTACCAGTAGCCTGCGGTCTACCTGTTGGGCAGGCCTGGACTAGAGCATGTTAGGTGGAAATTCTAAGATATATGACTGCAAAAAGTTACTTTTTCAAGGTCTGTTTAAGACTCATCCGTTTTCCTCACTCTAGTTGTTCCTAAGCTAACAAGTGGCATTTCTGAGATTGCATGAGCCTTTAAATGATCAGAAAGCTGAGTAATAGGACCTTCCTACGCAGCAGGGAGCTAAAATGCTATCTCAATAATCCTAAACTCTTGACAGCCCAGGAAATGACTAAATGGACCTGAACATGTATCTCTACCAGGACAATACCGAGACAGTTAATGGCAGCAGGGGGCGGGCAAAGACAACCCTAGGGAAGACTGTTATCTCCCCACCACCACCCCAGCAAATATATTCGGCAACAAATCATAATGCAGACAGATTCAAAACTGTCAATTCATAAGGTTCACCATAAGTTTAAATTTCTGCAAATACTACTCCTTTTATACTTTAGAGAACCTAGCATTGTAACAGACAGAAATTTCCTACTACAACAATCACAGAAGCTCTACACAAAAAAGAAAAAAACACCCAACAGTCTTCAGTAAAAATTCAATGCATATGAAACAAAACAAACAATTGCCTTAAATAAGCCAACTTTATAAATGCGCTTTTATCTTTCTACTCTTTCCTGAGAGTCAGGTGCCTTAATAGCACACAGACAAAGCTTTTTAATATATATATATATATAACTAAAGATATTCAGCTGCTTTTGTGTTCCCATCGTCAGCAGTAACGTCAGAGGATTGTATCCAAGGAGCTAAATGTGCAAGACCTGGGGTCAAAGCAGCTGAATACACCAACCTCAGAAAACACAGACAATGAATTGCAAATGACACTGAAAACAAAACGAGAAAAAAAAGACCTTCACACAGAAAACTACAAAAGAACTCTACAGATACTGAATTGGCTTTCTGTACACACTGATCTTGCTTAACTGTGTGTGGTAACTAACCAAACCTTCGGAGCCTAATAGCCCTAAAATAGAGTTGGGGGGGGGAGAAAAAAACACAACACACATGGTAAAGAATGAGGGTAGAAATGAAAGTAAGGGATACATATATTATTTTATTTTATTTAAAAAATTGTCACTAAGTGAACAGCAAAGATTTTTTTTTCTGTAAAAGGGGGGAAAACCCAGAAAACTACAACTACTCCATTTTAGAATTTATTTAGAGATCACATTTCGTTATCAGAATTCATACTGAAATTATAATATGTATGAGTTAGCATTTATGTACCACACAAGATTTTTTTTCTTGAACAACAATTGCCACAATAATTGGGAACATAACTTTGGCCTCAATTCAAGTGCTGGTACCAAGCAGAGTAAACCCACTGAAACTGTGGGTCTTTCCTAAATGCTCAGCATGTTTGATTAAAAATTGGATTATGCCCTCTGGCCCTGCACCAAAGAAATATCTAAGGGATTGTATCTGGAATCTGATGGAAACAGGCATGAAATCACCATGAAACAATTATCTGAGTAGACGGTACATGGAGAACATACCTGCACGAACCTATATAGTAAAATTTCCTTTGGCAAAACTGAGAAAGTGATAACTTGGCTTCTTAAAAATTGCAAGTGTGCCTGTGTGCTTTAAAAGGGTTACCAAAATCCAGTGATGCAAAGGGGAAGATGTGTACAAGGCACACAGAGAGTGCACCATTTATTTCAAAGGAAGACGCAAACCCATGTGTGCAGAACAGGCCATGTGGCCAGAGATTCAGCATTTGCAGACTTGAAGCTCTTATGCGTACTTGAAGTAGAAACAAAAATTAGTACTGGACTGAGATAAGAGGTATTTTACAAATGCTCACAATTTATTCATCTATAAAGGACACACCCAGCACTATAAACTATTTGAGGTTTTTATGCCTTAGATTTTCTTGCACAGTAACATTATCAGATTTTAAGAAATATTAGCAAATGTTTGGCTATTCAACTAAAGGGGATAGAAGATATTCGGAAGGTAAGTTTGGACGGCATGTTTACATATAAATATCAGTATGTCCTACTTCCCATTTAGTGCACTTAGAATGCTAGCAGTATTAGTTAATGACGTGTTTAGAAACCACAAATAATTTGTGACTTCCAGCATCTGTTCAGAAAGAGACAGGGCATTATAGTTATATTACCAAAGGAAAAAGAAAAACACATCTTTTATTACTTTTGTACTCTTGTTATCAATGTTGCAAAATAGAACACTTTAGTTATTTGCAGGATATATCCTGTTCATCTCCTGTTTCTCTCCTGGCATTGAGTCTTTATCTTTCTTTTAAAAGGCAAAGGGGGCACAAAACATTGTAATATAAGAAATAAAAACATTGATTCTACTAAGACGTTGAAAAACAAACATGCACAATAGCCGTGGCATCCGTGATGCTGGTTGGAGCCCAATGTGGTTTTAGCTATCTAATGTGCACAAAAAAGAGGATGAACAAGCCTGCTAAATCCAAAATCCTAAAGATTTTGGAAGGGTGGCTGGTGGATAAGGATAAGCGACATGTCCCTCTTTCACTAACCTCTCTTTTAAAATAAGATGTTGATTCCCAAGGAGAAGAAAAATCATACTTGCATTTCCCTATCCCCATTCCAGAGGGGAAAGAGGGAGGCCTACTCTCGAGAAGACCCAAAGTTTATCCTTGTCTATTGGCCTGGAGCGATAAGCAGACAGAGAAGAACTGTTCAAGTTCTTCTTTATGGCTCCTGGGATTTGGTTTGTTATGTATTTAATCAATTTATATTCACATCTCTCTCCCAAGAAGAACACGACGGCCACAAGGCCCACATCCTGACGGTGGTATAATATTGCTTAACCTGCAAGGAATGAAAACCACTCAGATCGGAGGCATAGGCAACTTACCCATAGCTTGCTTCCCCATGGCACACTGGTAAGTGTTCCTTGGAGATTGGTTATGATGAGGGTAAGGAATAAGGCCAGCACACACGCCAAGAAGAGTAAAGGGTTCAATTTCTAGATGTGTTGTCTCTCTTATAAGGAGAGAGAAAAAATGACCAAAGGTGAGATTTTGTGACGCTTAAAGCCCTCAGAGTTACAAACTATTTAGTGAATAAAATAAAATAAAATAATAGAGCAGGTATAAAATTCAAGGGCAAAGGAGAAAATGACAATTTAAATGCACACTAAATTGGTCAAAAAGTTCATCTTTTTTGTGAGCCAACTGTATTAGACCTACAGATGCCTTAAAACCTGTGAACTCCAGTAAATATTAGATCTGCTATGTATAAGAACTCTCATGCACCAACAAGTGTCTAAAGTACTACAATTACTGAAAAATATAAAAGCTTATGATATAACTAACTGGCAAAGCACCCCCGCCCATGAATGCATTCTCTGCCTGCAGAGTTCTTCAAGAGAATGACTCCAATAAATACTTTGGTGAAAGAAAATGTGGCTAGTTTGTAATAAATATGTGAATATTAGCATACCCTACCTACAGTCAGTTACCTATGCATATACACAGACACACATATACATACACATAGGCACATACATGTTCACATGCACATACATACATATATGAGCTGCTTTACTGGATGATGCTGGGACAGTCTATGTCAGTGGTTCTCAACCTGTGGGTCCCCAGATGTTCCTGGACTGCAACTCCCAGAAATCCTGGCCAGCTCAGCTAGTGACAAAGACTTCTGGGAGTTGCAGTCCAGGAACATCTAGGGACCCACAGGATGAGAACCACTGGTCTTTGTGCTGCTTCTTTTTTCTTTTTTTGCACCAGTTGCTTTTGAATATTTGTATGGGTCATATGATTGCAATAAATGTTATATGCTCAATCTCTTTACTCCATCTCATAAACTACCTTTAACACAAGCCATTTTTCCTGTGCCAATAACATTAAAATATGAGAAACTCTTGATGGTAGCACTTACTTATTAATTGAATGTTCATACAGTGCAATGTTGCAATCATTTTCCTCATTTACATCCAAATACTCAACAAGGCTTTCATGTAGGAAGTCTTCAAAATTCCTGTAAGGTAGAACATTTATAATTCCACATTAAGTCTGTAGAAACTGCTTACAAGTGATAAATAATCTGGTTCTTGTATGAGTATGAAGTAAGAGAGATCTTACATTTTCTAATATAACACTACACATAGCTGCTTTGTAGAGAAGCAGACAGTTCAGTAGTATCTGGGCAGGCTGACCCTGAGACCTTCTGCACACAGAGCATCTGTGCTGCTCTTCTCCCCAAATTGGGTGAGGGGCATAGAAGATCTAATTTTTTATTATGACTGGAGGACAATGTGTTACGTATCCTAATTTTTGCATTGCCATGGCTAAAGAAAGAAGCAAGCATGTAGAATCCTGCCAAGGTGTTTACCTATAGCCTTGGGCAAGTTCTTCCATATGCTTTTCAGTAACAGCAGGTTTTTGCTTCTTCACGATGATGTAGGGTCTAGATAAGGAGAAAGGAGGAAAGTTAACAAACGCACAGCAAGCAAATCACACTGCTCTCTTCACAGAGGTGGGAGCAACAATGACATCATCGATAGTTGGGGCTGTCTCCTTGAGGAATATGATAGGTCACTATAGTCAATGAGTGCTGAAGCAAAATGGGCTAGAGATTCCCAGCTGTTTGGACACAGCCTGCCTTTTTAGGAAAGACCAGATTATCATAACAGGATAGAGCTGAAATCTAAAACATCACTGAAGATTATCGAAGGCACTGTGAAAGATCAAGTACACGAAGAAAAGCTGTATATTGGAGAAATATGAGGCTTCCAATTCGCACACATAATGAAGGGATTCCTCTTTAATGTTAATAAAATACAGTGGTACCTTGTATAAAGGAATTAATTCGTTCCAAATGAAATTATGTTAAGCAAATTTTCCTTTATATAAATTTCCCATAGGAATGCTTTGAAAACAGAGTGATCCCATTTTTATGTTGTACGGATTTGCCCCATAGGCGATTATGTTAAGCAAATTTCCCCTATCTCTCGAATTTTTATGTTGTACAAATTTTATGTTATACAAACTGTTTGTTATACAAGGGGCCACTGTATCCCCATATACTGTAATTCTCACAGAACTTGCAGGAATCTTTCAGCACTAAGGATGAGTCAGTCAACACTCACACAAGAATTTTGTTTATTAACTGAATCTAAAGGGCATTTGTGCAAACTGAAACACATAACCTTGACCTTGTTGGTAACTAGAAAAGATCCTAAAGAGTATCAGAGTGCTACTGGAAACCAAAATCTTGGTCATTCATACTATCACATCCCTGATTTCTATACAGGGAAGTGACAACTGGAGATTGAAGAAAAAATGATTCATTCAGAATGTGGTGCTTGAAGACAGCTTGATGGATATCATGAACCACCATCACAAAAACACACATAAGAGGAAAAATATCTCAACTGCAACTGTCATATTTTGGGCATGTCATGAGACAACAAAATTCACTTGAAAAGACCATAAATAATGCTGGTACAAGTTGCAACTTGCAGAGAAAGAGCAAATTTACAGATTGGTTAAGTCAATCAAGGACACCACCACATTCAGTTTTCCAAACCTGAGTTTGATAACAGATGGTAGAACCTTCTGAAGATCACTAATGCATAATGTTACTGTAAGTCACAAGTGACTTGACAGCAGATGACAACAACACCCCAATTGACTCAGTGGAATGCCTCACTGACTTTAATAGGATCTATCCACCATGAAGTTATTGTGTGTACTTCTGATGCCAGCTTTCCAGAATATATTTCAGGCCTATATGTAGCTTTCATAAGAAAAATACTCCAAAAATCTTTTTTTAATTTTCAAGTGACAAAATAAGCGAAATAATTTATAATAATATGTATATATTGCAGAATGCTATGCAAATTGTTACTAATGACTGGAATGATCAAATAATGTAGACTATTCAATCAATTAACCGTCTAGTTCTGAATCAATTAACAATTAAATCCGAATGAAAGTGCTTTTTGCAGGGGAAGATGGCTGTAGCTGAGAAGTTGGTTTCCCATCTGCTTGAAGATAAAATAAGTTTTCATTTACGCTCATCTGAGGAAACAGATTTATTTAATCTTATACACAAAACGATTAGTTGAATCGAATCTCTAATATGACGGAGAAGTTCTACATGCCAAAACAAATACTGCTGTTTACAATATAACTGTGTGTGTGTGTGTGTGTTGTGTTGTGTCGTTACAGTTGTGACCGACTCTTCGTGACTACATGACCATGCTTAGCTTCCGAAATCGGCCGAGATAGGATGTGCTTAGGGCATCTAGGCAGCTGGAATACAATAACTAAACAATATCATTTTGTGAATATGAAAAGTGTAACATACTGACTAAAATGCTGTTGCTTTTTTACACATGCAGAATCCAAATGGCATCACAATCACTCACCTCCAATTGGTAATTAATAAGACCCCACTATAGCTCTGAAGTGCTTGCAGGCGCCCCGTAGATTCACAATCCTAATTTATTAACCAATGGCTAGAAGCGATTGAGTTATATACTATCTGCCTTCTGCATTTCTCCTAGGTGCCCAAAGCACATCCGATCTCACCTGATTTCGGAAACTAAGCAGAGTCGGCCCTGGTTAGTACTTGGATGGGTGACCACTAGGGATTACCAGGTGCTGTAGGCGCCTGGAGTAGGAACTGGCAAACCACTCCAGTATTCCTGCAAAGAAAACTCCATGGATGTGGTGTCACAGTCGGTCACCATTGTGATGACACAACACACACACACACACACACACACACACACAGAGAGAGAGAGAGAGAGAGAGAGAGAGAGAGACAGACAGAGACAGAGACACACAGAGAGAGAGATCTGCCTTCTGCATGCATAAAAAAGCAACAGGATTTCCACCACTGGCTAATTATTCAGTAAGGGGGGCTATAGAAGTCCAATTCCATACTGAAGGAGATAAAAATATTTACCATCTGCACATTGAACTACAAAACTGAGCTATGAGTTTTCAAGCAACATCTAGGATTCCAAAGAGTTCTTCTCCACTACTACATGGAAACACAGAAACAAAGAATGGCATGCACCATCCAAATATCATGGCCTGTTGCTGTTTGCACAAGATGCGCTTGCAGTGTTTAGTAAATAACTACAATATACTCCCAACATTCCACCCCAAAGAGCTCAACAGTTTGAGCACTAATTACCTCTTACAAAACGCTGAAGAGGAAATCTGAACAGCAAAAGGATTAAAGACTTCAAATAACCACAGCTATAGCAAAATGGAGAAGTTATAAACCTAGTGATCATCCAATGCTGATTCCACTGATAATTTCCTCTTTACAGCTGAAACATGTTATGCTAGATGGCCAATTTATACATAGCCTTTTTGGGGTCATCAAGTAATTGTTTCAGCAGTCAACTTCTGGACACCTTTTCCTCTCCTTAGAATCTGTCCTTGAATATCAGCTGAACAAATATGACAGTGTATGTGAAATTCCTTATTGCATGCATGTATAGTAACTCAACATGACACCATTTCAAGATGGTTACCTGCACAGTCTTCCACCATCAGAGGAAATATATACACATCGGTCTGTCAGATTTGTGGAGATCGAAACAAATTCGTTAATATAACCTGCTCTACGCATCACTCGAAATGTGTAGACCAGTTTCTGATGGTCTCGGATAACACCAAGGATGTTGCCTATTCAAGAAAACAATTAATTACATTATGCATTTTCATTTTTGTTTCCTACAGTTCACCGCCATTCCCTTTGGGATGGAGAGGACCACCAGAGCTACAAACACCTTATGTTGTTCCCTGCTTTAGATATAATAACATCAGTATGTTGCCGATCTCCTTTTTCTTGGATTTCAAACTTCCCCGGTTTAACAGGGAGATCTATGAATTAAATGTGTGGAATCCAACCAGTTTTCTGAATGGGAGATAAATCTTGTTTGAACATGGTGAGAATATTCCTTCCTCCAAAGAAAACCAGCTTGTCTCTGGTTCCGAATGGCTTGAAGCCATTTAGAAGAATGTACTGCACCAAAATACTCAAATATTCAGCTATGCTACACAGAGTGTGCTTTAAGCACAATGGGTTGATATATAGTCAGCACACTTTGCTTTTATACTGAGGTATAAAACTAACAGAAGGGGGGGAATATTCTTTTTAAGAAAATGTCTAAAGCCCTTTTAAATCTGCCAACAAACCAAGGAGTTCACAAACAATTTTACAGTATTACACCTCCACCAGAAAAACTACAATTTGTTACTTTAGGAGACTTTTAAAAAGCTGAAATAGCTATTTCTACAACAAAGATTTTCCGCCACTCTTCTAGTGCTAGGGATTATTTTTTCAAGAAGGTTTTAGTGGGGAAGGAACTGCACAGAGGAGAAAAGGGGAATACTGCACATGAGGATACTAGAATCTTGTAACAATAAACCAAAACTGAAACTGAAAAAAAAAATGGCAACATATTTAAGAAGCCCATTTAGCTTGTCTGTTTCAGTATCCAGGGCCATTCTATTAAAATATCATTTTATGAAACAATACTCTGTAGATTATTAGATTAAAGAAAGACAGACAGTTTTGTATTTATATTCATCTTCCATCTATATCTCAAGTTTTAAAAAGCAAAAAGATTTGTAGAAACGTCATACCATTAAGGAAAACAAGGAAAACGTTTGGATATGAAAGTTCTTCTCCACACAGAAGGTTTACATCTTCTACGCCCAGGTTGCCAGCTAATTTAATAATTGGGCCATCTTCCATATCAGTAGTAATGTGAGTCATCAGTGCCAGGTTTTTAACCAAGCCACAGGCCTGGGGAAAAAAAAGAAAATATTTTGAAATTGGAAGGCATAGACCAGTCCTGCCCAACAGGTAGACCAGGGGCTACCAGTAGCCCGCGAAGGGTTTAAAAGTAGCCCGCCAGCCATCAATAAAAAAGTGAGGGGATAAGTTCTCCACCCCTCCCTCCCCCATCCCAAGGACCGCCACTGCCCCAGCAAAGTTCTGGGTCTGTCAGCCCACTCTCTCAGCCGAGCGGGGCAGTTTAAGGGCCATGGTGTGGTCCCGTGGTGCCCCCCCCGCCGGCCAGGTGATCAGCACCTCAGCCTGGTCAAACATGGACAGCCCTGGCTTAGACAAACTTCTTCCTGATAATGAAATAGGAGTCCCTTATAACATGTTGAAGTTTTACATGCATATAAAAAAATGACCAGTGCAAGTATGCTATACATTGTCTTATTTTCAATGCATTCCTATGGGAAACTGCTGCTCTACTTACAAAGATTTTTACTTATGAGCATGTGCTCGGAACGGATAAAATTCGTAAATAGAGGTTTTAGTGTAGTAGCCCTCAGGCACTTTGGTCCAAAGAAATAGACCTCGGCCTGTTCAAAGTTGGACAGCACTGGCATAGACAATGACTTCACATTAATTCCTTATAGTGTTTCTTTTCATTTTAAATCAACCCACTCACTGATAGTAAATTTTAACACAATGAAAAGGTCTCCATGTCAGAAACACTGACAAAATATTTTGGTCAGTATGCAGTGCACACTTTAACACTAACATTAGCTTCTGCCATATGTGATCGATGGTACCGGATTTTGTTGAGTTTGTTGTAGCTAAGGAAGCAGAATGGGACTCAGAACCTGATTTTATGGATATTTACCCAGCTGTCCAGCAAATGGAGTTCAACAGTACTTCCTCTCAAGGAACAGCATATATGTATGCAACTCAAGTAACAAAAAGTTATGTTCACATGATTCCCATTGCTCTTAATCTCAACTAGAATTTTGGGTAAAACCCAGTAAGTTCAGTTAACTCAAAACTACTTTTTACTGGATTGTAGCCAAGGTGAAAAGCAAAGAGAATGAGGTGACATTGGAGAATGGCAGACATTCTAGCAAGACTTGTTTGGCATTCCAAGGCATGCATGTTGGGGATGGGGGAGATTCTCCTATTTTGGAGGAAGGAAGGAAGTGGAACTAGAAGACAAGGTATGTAAATGCAGCAAGAAGTTGAACATGAGACAATGACGTTTTTGGTACTTCAGAAGATATTAACGACATGTTGAACTGTACTTTAAAAATGCTTCAGTTAATACATTATAGGGTGAAGATTAGCAGTACATAGGCATTATATAGATTATTTCAAAATGAAGGTCTTAATGCTGCATTAGTACACAGTTGCTCAAGTATAACTTACTGTTCAGAAATAGCACATTGGGATAATTCCCACAACTTAACTTGCGATATGTGTGGAAATCTTGATTTGCCATAACTAAACAACATACTTGGGCACCACACTCAGTCATTCCTATTTGCAGGAGTGCCCAAACCAACCAGATAACAGAGCTTTGGATTACTTCTTTGCTATGTTCCCTCTCAAAAAGCCAAGCAAGTAATCGAGGGTGGTGTGCCCCCCCACCCCCCCCAGTTTGTTAGAAGGGGGCAAAACAGATAAGGTAATGACAGAATAAACCAATGGTGGTTCTCTAGGTAACAGTGATATGGTTGCTGTGAAAGGGTGGGGTAGTAGGGAGGAAATTAGGTTTTGCAGTGCTTACCTCTCCTTCTGGAGTATCCGAGGGGCACAACATACCCCACTGAGATGGCTGCAAAGATCGAGGACCACTCACTTTTCTTGTTTTTTCAAACTGAGAAGAGATTCTTGTCATCATTCCCAAAGCAGATATGTAAGACAAGCGGGACAACACTTGAGTCACACCCTGACGATCCATCTTGAATCTCTTCAGTGACCAATTCCCCTAAAGATGAAGAATAATAAAAGTCTACCAAAATGCAGCACAAGCTGTTTTGAGATTCCAGTGAGTTGGAACACCTAGTTGTGGAGCTAGAGATGGGGAGTTCAGTTTCCCACTATGTGTGTAGAAAAGCCAGCCTGTCTGGACTTAGGCAAGCTGCACAGTTCCAGAACACCTTGAGAAAAAGGGAATAACATATCACTTCTGAGTACCGTAACCCCCCGTCCTTTTGCGGTTCATATATTGTGGTCCCGGTATATTGTGGCACCACAGTATATGAAAAAATAGCCCCCTGGGGTAAGCTGGAAAGGCCTGTTTCAGGCCTCCTGTATTTACCTCAGGCCATGCGCTGCCCTGAACGGGCCTCTGACAGCCTCCCTGGCCCGTTGGAGACCCCCAAAGTGCTTTCTACCAATCTGGAGGTCACTTCTGGTTCAGCGAGAAGCACTTTTGAGGCCTCCGATGGCCCGGGAAGACCGTCGGAGGCACATTCGGGGCGGCACTAGGCCTGGGGTAACTATAAGGGGCCCTGAACAGGACCCCCAGTCATGATCCGACCCTACATCCGCATATCATGGACTTTCAATTATCACAGGTTGGGTTGGGTCCCTAACCCTTTGCTCTATATTTAGCAAACCCAGGTAATGGTAAACTTAAGGTGGAATGAACTTGATTCAACTAGAGTACTGGTTTAAAGGCTTCTGTTTCCATTCATTCCCAAACTTTTTGTTAGAAAAATGTGGTGAATGCTTGCAGGAACATTAACAATAAATGAGCAACAGTACTAAGATTTTAGAAGAAAAACCGGCAAATATAATGCTTCCAAAATGTTGAAAGCATTCATGGAGCAATACACAACGCTGGCTTTAAAACAGTTTTTGACATAGATGTTTATAATGCCTTTTATGCCACTCTGTTGATTATAAACCCAATACCATTCTTTCCCAAGGGTACGAATTTCCAACCAAACTTAGCTGATTTCTCCATGGGACAGTGGCCCCCTATATTTTCCAAGAGCAAATGAAACACTTACAGTGGAGATGGCATTCACCATACCATTGGTGATTTGATCTTGCCGCATATGCTTAACAACATCAAACTGGGCTGCCCTTTGCTTGGGAATTACTTGATCAGCAATCTTTTTTAATTCCGAGTTAAATTTCTTGAACAAATCTTCAAACAGAAGGGAAAGAAGCTGGAATGATAAAACAGGAGACAGAGCTGTTACAAGCCATTTAACAACCAGAGGCATGGTTTAAATGGATGAACTGGAAGACAGCTACTTTATATTTGTCTTCCTGCTAAGAAAACGTCACCCTCCACATACCGATCCATAGATCACCGCAAAGCAGAGATGAGCTAATCCTGTTGCTGCATAAGAATGAAATCAGACCTTAGAATTGTGAACATAATAAAATCAGAAGTTTTAATTTTTATCCTGGGCAACAGTGAGAAAATAGAATTAGCATAAAATTTTGTAGTGAATTGCCACCACCTAAGAAAGCTCTTACTCCAAGGTTCTGCTCCAAAGTGTGAAACTTGTCAGCCAAGAGCAAATGGTATTTTGCTGCTGGGATTTATGGTGGTTGTATTATCCCAACCTAAAGATGCAACAGAAACAACTTTTGAACCAAAGTAGCTAGCCCTATACTTAATGACCCCAGAAATTTCTACCAGAAGACTCATGAGGATTTCTGCAGTAGCAAACAAATGTGCCAATAACAGAATAAGATCATTCACATTCCAATCCTTTTACAATAATCTTCTTTTTGCTCCCATACGACAATTTGTTCAATTGTCTGGATGTAGAATTATTTTAAGAGCTGGATCGCATCTCTGTACAAGAAACATCCTAGCTCATGCTTTATCTTCAGAAATGAGGATTTACAGAGAAGCTTCAACTGCATCACAAACATAAAAAATGGACACTCCCAAAATACTCCCCCCCCTTAAAGAGCCACTAAAATGACTACCCGGTATTTGTAAAATAGGATGGCTATTTCCAATGTTTTTTTAAAAATTGCTTTTATAATCAAAAATTTCCTTCCAACCCTTTTTTAAAAAAATTGTTGGCCTAAATCCAACTGCTAGGACCAACTAAAGTAGACCTATTGAATGAGTGGAAATGTGAGCTCAACATGTATGCCAATCTCCACTGACTCAGTAGATCTATTTTAGCTGAAAGTACAAACTCAATTTAGGTCATTATTTGTCATGCTTATGATCTTAATTTGTTTATCTGTTACCCCATTCACACTTTTCTCTGCTTCCACTAGTAAACTTTATTATCGTGTTATCACACCACAATGTTACAGAGCAAAATATTTGCAGAATTGAATATTTCCCCCTAACTTTCTGTTTTCCTCATCTCCTTAAAATATCCACATACTTGAGAACATTCTTTTCCAAAAATTTGGTTTTACAGCCACTTCAAATGTCAGAAAGACTAAAAATAGAGCTGCCGCTCAAAGCCAAAAATGCATGCCTTCAGTGGACAACACATCAAGCGCTTAAACAACTAGGTATTCAAGTAGGCCCTGTTAAGACATTCTGGAGTCCATTGCATAATTTAATTCCTGCATGGAATGAGGCCAAACTAAAACTGTCTCCATTTTCTTAGAATACTTTGTTAAAGAGCATTAGCACTGCTCCTCCTCAGTTGGCTGAGGCCGCCTCATTCATTTTGCCCTCCGAATGAAAGTATCCGTTAACTATTTGCCAATCCTTCTGTCACCATAAAGTTCCTTGCTGGTTTGAACAAAGCATAGGGCACGGCAATGTCCACTGCTTTTCATTTTATGGGGACAGTACAGTAAAACTGAAAACATGTATCAAATCTGAAACAATGTCCCCCACCCCCTGAAATTACAACTTAAATCCAGTCATCAAAAACAGTAATCAGGTGTAAGTCTATACCCATTATATATCGAATTAGTCAAATATAATTTAAGCTGTTTTATTAAATGAAGAATTAAGTTTTTAGGACTGGGAATATTGCTAAGATTAAACTAGCTAATACAATATTGTAATCTACTATATGTATCTTGTGTACTGGATGAAGACAGAGATAAACAAAGACGAACATGATATTGATGGAAAAACATTAGAATATTAATGGTAAAATATTTAGCAAATACGAAATGCATTGGCAATGCTTTTCAATGGAGAAGGGACAAAAAGTCTCGGGTGGCGCGAGGCAGCCGCCGGCGCACACCGCGATCACCCCCGCTCCCATGCCCCCCGCCCCCCACCCACTTCCGCATATCACGGATTTTCATGGTGGGTCCCTAACCCCCACGATTGGCGGGGGGTTACTGTACTGCGATGGGGGTTCCTGCATGGCAGGGGGCTGGACTGAATGGACCTTGAGGTGTCTTCCAACTCTATGATCCTATGATTCTAACTCAGTACTTGATTGGCATCACCTCTCTAAGGTTTCAGGAAAGTGAATTTCCCATCACTATCTCAAGAAGATGGGGACATAAACTTGAATATTTTTGTATGCAAAGAATGTACTCTGTCATTGAGCTTTGGTCCTTCTGCCGTAGTTTTCCATCTAAATACCAGGGGACTATTTCCTGGTGAAGCATCAAGATAAGCATGAAGTCCACACTAGAGAAGGGTATGAATTGTTTCAGGGTCCTTTGTATGAAGCTGTCTGTACAGCAGCACAGGGCCCTCACCCCTCGCCCCAGCAGGGCTGCCCCACTCACAAGTCTTGGTATGGCACCTGGGTCACCCTCTGTTGCTGTCTTTCCATTCTGGGCAGGAGCCAGGCTTCCCTTCCCCACCTACTCTGGCCGGCAACCACTCTGATGAGGCAGGGTGGGAATTCTCCCTTCCTGACCACTGACCGGTCAGACCCAGAAGGACGGGGAGAGGGAAGGGAATTCTGGACTGGAAAGCCTGTGACAGAGAACCCAGGTGGCACCCCGAGATTCGTGAGGGGGGCAGCTGGCCGGCGGATGAACACCACTTCTGCTGCTGCACTTACAAGCTTTGTATGAAGTGGCATGACAATTTGTGCCCATCTCTAATTTACACACAAACATCTCCACACACTTCAGAACTGTCATCTGTATTTTGTTGCAATTTGACATAGTCAAGCTAAGTACAGTGGTACCCTGACTTAAGAGCAATTCGACTTAAAAGTGGAAAACTGTTGGCGTTTTAACTGCCGCTGTACAAATTTTAGATATGGTCTGCTCGACGTACAAATATATTGTTTCTTTTTTATGTTTTAACTTATTTTTTCAATTTTTTAGATAGGTACCCTGACTTAAGAATAGTTCGACTTAAGAACATGCATTCGGAACGGATTAAATTCATAAGCTGAGGTACCACTCTAAATACAAATGGCTTGACTTCTAGTCTGAAGCATTTCTTTGGTAACTTTTCTACAGTCACAAGTTTTCTTTAGGGAACCCAGCAAAGTTTCACACAAACCATTTTTAGGTCAAAGGTAAGTGATTAAAAAGAAACTAGGATGGAATGCCAGTGATAATATTCATTGCATTTTATAGTAAACCCAGGGTATTTCAGATAGGAGCATTGAAGAGCAAATTACATTTGAGGCAATTGGGGGGGTGCATAAGGGAGAAAAGTGACAGCTCATCAATAGATTTTCATTGAAAATCCTTAGGAAAAAAATTAATAAAGTAACTAAGCTGCTAAAATACAGTTTCACCAATTAGCTTAATGTCAGAGAATTCTAATTAGGTGCCTTGAGATTGCCATTTAGTGTTTAAGGCTTTAGAGTGCCAAATTCTCCTTTTCACACAAACTGGTTGCAAAATTAAAGACATTAGGCAGCCTTAATTATATTATCAGAACAGCTGGGATTAGTCAATCTCTGAAGTCAAGGCGGTTTTCTTTTGTCCCAGGGTAGAAATCCCTTGCTTTCCAGGGTGCCGGATTTTGGTGCTGTTCCATATCTCACCCATACAAAGCTAGCTGAATTAGAAAGAAAAAAAGGGGGGAAATGCCAAACAAACCCGGAGGACAAAGACGAGGGAAATGCTCAGAAAATAATAAACACATTAAGGGAAGAGAAAAGGTAGGTGAAAAGATTAAGCTTGGATTCGCTAGGTTTCGCTAACACCTCTGCTGGCACCTGGCCTGCCAAGCCTCTAGTGGGCAGAGAGACGAAGACGAAGCTCTGTAAACCAGCTTGGCTGGGGGAAACCACTGTTATCTAAAGCTAAAGCACATTTCATATCCTCTTGTCCCATGGGGTGTGAAATTAGCGGCTATTGTTTCCCCACATTTTTATAGACACAATGCCTTTTATGTCTTCACATTGTGTAGACGGGCGATGCTTTCCCCCCATAGACAGGGACAGTCTTTTTCATTCAAATTTTTTTAAGCAACCGGATTTTTAGCTCGGAAACACGGCCACCTGAAAATAAAAAAATTAAAATATCACCGGCCATTTGGACAGCGCCACTCGCTAATGGAGAACACTAAGCAACAGGCTTAAAATGAGTTGTTTTATTAATTTACAAAATATCCCACATCAGTTGTTTTGCAGGACATCCTAAGGCTTATCAGCACCACATCCTGCACCTCAGTCTAATCCCGACAACATATAGCGCCTGCACTTTATACTTCTACTGTGCACTTGGGGGTGGGGGTGGACATACACAGAGGATAAATATGGATAAAACAAATCCATCCCAACTCTGTTGCAAAAGACTAGTAAGATCTTTGGTGATACTAGCAGGAAGGAAAGTAGCTGAGCCTTGGGTGTCTTGGTGGCAGGGCAGCCCAGGAGATGTGTGGTTGGATCAGGTCAATCACCGGTTAACTCGGACTATTATTGTTTTTTAAATCAAGCCACAAAACTTTAATCAAGTGATTGGTCTAATTAACAAATTAGTAGGCCGCTTCTACCAGGGGAGTGAAAGCCAGTGAGGTGTAGTACAGTTAGTTGTTGGCTTAAGATTCAGGAGGCAAAATCAGCTATGGAAACACCCTGGGAGGTGGCAATGATAAATCACTCCTGGAATACATCACATATTTTGAATATCCTATTAGGGTTGTTGTAGGTTGGGAGCAACTTGACAGAACATAACAGGCCGCTCTCCTAATAATGGTCAGAATTAGGCCTGCTAATGCTAATGAGCATCATTGTAGGCACTTGCTGCTTAAGACAAACAGACCAAAAAAGAATGGTGACTCCAAATTGCTCCACACCACAGAAAGCTCGGTGAACCTTTTTAGCATACAGAGTCAAAACATTGTGCACTTACTTGTCCCGCTAACTCCAAACGCTTGTTCCCATAATAGTCTCTGTCATCAACTTTATTGTCTCCCTGGGCTAGAATAATTCTGCGGACCATCACGGCTGTGTAGATGCATTTGGAACGGAAGTTGAATTCTTTGACCTCAGAGAAAGATAACAGGGGTAAATATTGGTGAAGAACAAACTAATCCTTGCTCCTGGATTATACTAAATAAATCTACCGCTCAGATAAACTTATCTTTCAGGGATGCAGCAGTCTCAAGTTGCAGAAGACAATCTTATGATTTCACCACTTGAATTAATCTTATGAAACTTAACAAAGATGTCACAGTAATTCAATTTCAAAAAGGGAAAGCCGTGCGCAAGTGATTATATCTTGTACGAAAATATCAGCTGTGGCCAGCATACAACTACATCTCTACAGTCATCTTTCAAAGTACAACCCTATATGTTCAAGATTAACATGATTCTAATGCTATTTAAAAGTTTCCTTTTAAATAGCAGTTGTTAAAAGTTCCTTTTTATTTATTATAGATTATAATCCCCCCTAACTTTCCATTTAAGATTTCACCACACAGATGTCACATCTTCAGCACCAGGTTTGCTTCCTCAGCAGACTCAATATATTTCAAATATATAGCCTGATAAACCAAGCCAAAGTTGCACAGTAACTAGTGACTAGTAAGAAGAATACTAAAAACATTGTCCTAACAAGATCAAAACTAGGAAGTACTGAATATACTCGAATATAAGCCTAGTTTTTCAGCCCTAATTTTGGGCTGAAAAAAGGGGCCCTCTGCTTATATTCGGTTCAATACTTTTAGCCACTGAGGCAAGTCAACTGTGGCTAAAAGTCATTTTAAACATTGCATGCCACTTCTCATGACCCCCCCTCTGCATCACAGGGGAGCAACACACAATGTTTAAAATGACTTTTAGCCACTGACCCAAGTACTTGCATCAGTGGCTAAATTTAAACATCACACACTACTCCCCCAGCTCACAAAGGAAGAGTTGCCAGGCCCTGCTGCATTTTCCACCCTAGACTTATACGTGAGTGAATACATTTCCCCAGTTTTGGGGGGGTTAAATTAGGGGCCTCGACTTATACTCGGGTCGACTTATACTCGAGTATATACGGTAACTGTCCTTGAGTTCCCCATTCAAACTGAGTTTGAATGATGACAAAAAAGACAGTCACCCTCATAAGTCCAACTGGAACAGTGAAAATCCTTTGCTTTGTGATATTCAGTCTAATCTGATCCCGAGGGCTGGGAATACTGTCTCATTTGCCATCACAAATCATCATCCCAGCCCCTCTCCCTACAAACAGGATTGGGAAGTATCTCAGAACACAGTATTAGAACAACTGACATACAGGGACATGGGCAAGAATTGTGGCTGCTAGCAGCTCTCTAGCTTCTTCCATCCTCGTTTTCTTGGGTCCTCCCCACATTCTCTGTCTTCGGACTTTATTTCCCAAATACTTTAATGCCTGTAAAGTGAAAACCATGCTTAAGTTAGTAAATCATTTCTAGCAAAATGTTTGACTGTCACTTCTCTTTTAAGCTTCACTAAGCATTCTCTTTGCAAATTTCTCCTTTCAAATACTTTTGTTATACATGAATTACTTTTGACAAGGTAGCTGGTCAAGAATACACACACACACACACACACACACACACACACACACAGCAACACAGCATCATGGGGCAGTGGTTAAAACTGCAATATTGCACTCAAGCCTCTGCTCATGACTTGAGTTTAATTCCAACAGATTCAGGTATCCAGGTCAAGACTGACTCAGCAATCCATCCTTCTGAGTTCAGTAAAATGAGTACTCAGTTTGTGTGTGTGGGGGGGCAAAGTCTTGTTTGTATAATTATGGTTATACCCCCCCCCCTGAGTGTTTTAGCACCATGGTGTGGAATACAAAACAAAACAATGAAAAAACAACAAAACAAGATGATTCTCCCATCCAATAACTGATGAAAACAGATTGATTACCCAGTGACCCTGCGTCATTTTCAATCAGAAGGTTTTCATTGACTCATTTTAGCAGAAAATACATCTCCTATTGCATAGATCGGCATTTAGAAGATAATTTCCCCCCTATAAGGACAACCTACTTTTAGAGAAAGCTTGGGAAATGTTGCTTCTTTTGCCTATATCTCCCAGATTTCCCTGCCCCTTAGCTGGATAATTCTAAGGAGATTTTAGTCCAAATCAGTAGCATCTATAAAATCAGAAGCTTTGCTTCTGGCTCACAATCTACAGAGACCTGACAGGTAAAGATCCACTAAGCCACTGTCTGCACCAATCAATGAACAAACAACAGGCAAAAATGGGCAACCATTTTCTTTAGAAATCCATCAGTGGCCAAGGCTTGACATGGTTGTTACACACCTGCATCTGTGTGAAAATCTGAGCCTTCTGACATTCCTCCAAGCTCGGGCCAAAGGCAGCCATCACGTGCTCCTCTGTCCCAATCATCTGAACAATCTCTTGGTCGCTTTCGACACCCATGGCCTGGAAGTGGGAAAAGAAATATAAAAGGTGGAAAACGGGGAAGAATGTGGCCTTTGTGCTAACTCACTGACATTTGCTTATGCTAATTTGGCATTGTAGTTAGCATTACTCCTAAGCAAAGGCGGGTTTTCTTTCAGAAAAAAAGACCATCTGGCTGGCCCTGGCTACAGCCCATACTCAAACTGCAGGAGGAAAACCTTGATCAGCAGCAGCAGGAGAAAAATCAGGCCGAGTAGGCTTTTGATACTAGTTGGCAGATCACCAACAAAGAGGGAAGGGGGGAAAGTAAGCCAGTTTCTTAATACTGACTAATGGCCAGTGCTTTTGCACCTGACAAATGCAAGACAGCAGGCCCGCTAAAAAGCAATGATGCCTTTTACATTCACATATCTGATTGGATGTTAGGGAAACTTATGCCAAATATTGTTCCAGGTGTGTGATAACTTGTTGACTTTTACGGGACTGTCTCTGAGCAAGGTTTGCAGGAGATCCCTAGCGTTTGTGGCTGCGTGGAACTACATGAGAAAGAGGGACACGGTACCACTGAAATAAAAGAGGCAATGGGTTCTGTATGCTCACTGGTGTGGCAGGTGCATAGATTATAATAGCCACACACATCGTGTGGATGCTGCTAGCTATCTGGCAGGAAAATGCCTGCATTGTGCTAAGCTCGCCTACCCTTCCAATGCTTCACTGGGCTTCCAGGTAAAGGCACTGGGTTTCCCTTCCCAGGCCTAGCCTCTGCACCTTTCATTTCAGGTTACTTCGCCAAGATTCTTAGCATCCTTTTCTGCCACCATCTGTCCTGGTAACTACTCATATGTATGTACTTGCATTCAGTGTATAAAAATAATTTCAGTGGGAAATAGATAAACTGTTTTCTAACAAAGTGGTTTAAGTCTGTACAACAGATCTTCCAGGTATTAGTCACTATCGAAATACGTTCCATTTCACACATACAGAAGTTTTCCTAGTGTTTGCAAGAGTGGTGAATGCATGTTGTACTTCTTTCAGAACAAAGGGCAGATGTTATACTTTCAGGGGAGGGGTAGAGTGATGCCCTGTATGTTGTCATGCTTATTTCATTGTACTGCCTCCATATTTTTTTTCATATACATCGGAGTAAATGACAGATTGCTGGCAGTCATGCTTTCAGTAAGGGTTCAGTGTTGTTTTGGATCATATATGGGCTGTTTATGGGGGCCCACATTTACAGAAAGAAAAATTCAGAAACAGACACACTAGATTCGATCACATCACCCCAGTTCTGGCACATCTGCATTGGCTGCCCGTTGCCCTCCGGATAAGGTTCAAGGTCCTGGTTTCTTTCTTTCTTTTTGCCCACGTTGCCTCTTGCTGAGGGTTTCCCCCTCTTTATTTTACCAGTTTTTTTTTTACTTGTTATATACTGCTGGTTTTATTCTCGATTGTAAACCGCCCAGAGTTCCTTCTGGAAGATGGGCAGTATAAAAATGCAACAAACAAACAAATAAATATAAATAAATACTTTCTGCTAAATCACAATAGATGAAAGTATCTCTCTGTAGTTATAGGCATACTGTTTCACCATGGAATTAATGATTGGGAACAAGATGATATACATAAGTGACGTAACTTGCTCCCTTCACCAGCTTTGTTTCAGGTTTACAAACCCAAGCATCAGGGGAGAAGAGCTCAGTGAAGCTGTGGCCTTGCTATCGACCATCCTGTCTGTATCTCAGACTCTCTCGGCTGCGCCCAGTGGAACCCCTGTACTACAAACAGGCTACCCACATTCCAGCCTACAGGATCATATTGTAACCCATCCAGATGGCACCAGATGAAAGCATTCTCTTCAGAAGAGAATGTGTTTGCAAAGAGGTCTGCTGTCCTCTTTCTATGTCTCTCCCTCCCGAGACTACAAATCTTCTTGAGAGTTACAAATCTAACGTGCCACAAAACCTACAGACTATAAACAGGCAAGCATGAACTAAGGTGCGCTCTTACAGGGACATCTTGGTGCCTGCAGCAGGAAAGCATATCTGTTGCATTCCTCATATTTATTAAAATACAGAGGAAAATTGAGTTGGCAGGGATATCATATAGCATCTGAAGTAGCACTGGATTTGTTTGGAGGTGCCCTATTCTGAGAAAATTCTTTTTGTTTATGAAAAGGAAAGCTTGCATTTTAAGATTCACCTGCTATGGAAATACATCTATACAGTACATTCTTAAACCCCACAGACATCCTCTTAGTCCTAGCCCCTCCCTCAACCTCCTGCTGTTCTTTCAAAGCATCCTTGCTGTTATATTATGAGCACGTGCTGCCCTCTTCTGGCAACAATTCTGAAATCTCTTTAAAATATTGCTTAGTAGGAGGCCCTCAATCTAGGCAGGGAATGACATTAAGGCAAAACTTTAATTGCACCAATTGCTAACAAGATGTGTGAAGCCTGACTGTGTTGGTATGGACACATCTTCAGCGCTGATGAGGAAACTCTGTCCAAAAAGGGTCTCATCCTGGAGGTCAGTGGAAGGCCAAAACAAGAATAGCAGACCATACCACCAAGTTGGACAAATGTGAAGAAGGAGGAGGAGGAGGAGGAGGAGAAGGAGGAGGAGAAGGAGAAGGAGAAGGAGAAGGAGGAGGAGGAGGAGAAGAAGAAGAAGAAGAAGAAGAAGAAGAAGAAGAAGAAGAAGAAGAAGAAGAAGAAGAAGAAGAAGAAGAAGATTTTAAGGTAAAACCAATATAGCCAAGCTGATAGTAAGGATACATACAATTGGAGAATCTTCATTTTTTAAAAAACAATATCTGTATGCATATTGGTTTTCTTTCTAAAATACAGAGTTCTAAACTTATTTCTCTTCTAAACTTAGCTTCTGTGGGGTTTTTTGCACCAAGAACTACATCAATTAATATATATATATAAATAAATGGAGACAGAAGAAAATGGTGATCACACCAACAGTGTTATTCATAGACCAAGCTACAACCTACTAGCAATGAATAAAAGTTACAAATACTTTGAGGCAGAGTAACAGCAAAGAAAACAACAATATTAATCATTTCTATGTGCATTTTGGCATATCAGTTCTAGTCCTCAAAATTCCTCCTTTTAGAAGCAAACTTGTTCTTAAAAATTACCTTAAAAATAATTGCAATAGGAATGTCTTCAGACAGGGTATTATGCTTCAAATAAAATCTTCCTTGCTTCACAGTTATATTTGTTCTGCTCTTCTTTTCATGCGTCGAACTATACATTTTAAAGAAGAAATTGGGTTGTTATTAACCTGCATACACTATGAAACATGTAAATTTAGTTCTTGGGTGGGGGTAGTTTTTATGACAAAATGAAGCTTAAGTCTCATGTATCAGTAAACAGGAGTTCATAGTTCCCTTCCCAGGCTATAGGCAACAACTAGTAATTAACTACTGTGCCAATAATGTTTTCCCACTCATATCTGCCTAGATTATACATCTTATAAGCAGGACTGGTTTATCTTTAATATTATCTTTATTTCTTTGTTCTTTGTCACTACAGTTATAATAAATAATGTCTAACAAATTGTTAGATTTGCTTCAGATTGGAGGGACTTTACATTCTCCTAGAAGCTCAACATAGAAGAAAGTAGGCAAATTTAGCATTTCATACTGCAAAATGTTTCCTGGTTTATAGGCCTTGTTTAGTTTGATCTACTGGTTTTAAACTCATTAGGACACAATTTTCAAAAATAATCTTTGATGTATCCTAATAAAATTAGAGACTTGTGGTACTCAGTTGGGATTACATTACATAAATGTTTGCTGAACACAAAAGAAAATATGCATACAAATGCAGGAGTGTTTTTATATAGGTCAGGGCTCAGAGAATCACACATAGGTCTGCACACCTAAGTAACATTTGAGTCTCACTGCTCAATATCTTCTCCAACTATCTCTTCCATTATGCATGCACCCAACCGCACAGGGAGTCACACAGGATATATCCTCTTTACGGAGAGATTCAAAAGCGGAGTTGAGAGGTGGCATTGGGCAGGGAGGCAGTTTGCTATTTAAAGAAGAGAAGGGACAAAACCCCACCCGGCATATCAAAATCTTTGGGCGTGCCTGAAGCAGCTCTTTGTATTCTAGCCAAGCCTGATGTTTTTCAACCATTCTTTTACCTGGTAACAGACGCACCAACCGTCCCTTTTCGGTCAGCTTCCACAATTATTCTGTTTTTTGATAGCTGCTCCTGAATAAGAATGACCTTCTCTACACCTTTGACAATGAAGTAGCCACCTATAAAATGGAGAATGACAAATCTATATTGACCTGTCTTTTATCCATCCATCCATCCATCCATCCATCCATCCATCCATCCATCTATCTATCTATCTATCTATCTATCTATCTATCTATCTATCTATC
>JAHTLZ010003526.1:19564862-19609821 GCA_023846285.1 Phrynocephalus versicolor | reverse complement strand
ATCTATCTATCTATCTATCTATCTATCTATCTATCTATCTATCTATCTATCTATCTATCTATCTATCTATCTGTCTGTCTGTCTGTCTGTCTGTCTGTCTGTCTGTCTGTCTGTCTGTCTGTCTGTCTGTCTTTTATTTCATTCATTCATTCATTCATCAATTCATTCATCCATTTGTTTGTTTTATTTATAGGCCATCTTTTTCCCAATAAAGGCACCCAAGAGGGCTCACAATATTAAAAATAATAGAACTAAACATACAATAAGTTAGTAAGTTAGTTAATAATGTATTGATTAGTAGTCCCATGACCACATACAAGTTAAACATTAAAAACAAACTATATGCTAATTAAAATACAACTGAATAATTAAAAGCAAGTGAATATTATCTTAACTTCAAAAGGGCAGTTTCAAACTTGTAAACCTCTGAATCCTTTAAAACTCCATATAAATGCACTACTTTCCATTTTAGTATGCAGAGATGTCACAATAAGTCCACTAAACTGAAGAAGGAACCTTGTTACATAGATATTTTCACATAGCTCCAAGGAAGTCAGCTGTAGAATTTCTATTGTGATACAGTGGCCTTATTGCTGTCTTAAGGAACATACCTGTATTTTTCCATCTATAAGACACCCCCCATATATAAGATGCCCCCACTTTTCCAACCCAAAATTACAGCTTTGCAACTGCATGGTTCTATCGTCAGCTTTCTTCCATTTATAAGACAACCCTCAACTTTCAGTCTAACAATTTTAGACAAAAATATAGTCTTATACAGAGAAAAATACTTTAAGACCTGGTAAACTCTAGACATATTTGGCAATTAGACAACAAGCAAAATCTGCCATGCACAGAACTACCAATACAGTACTTATGCACTGTCCTTGGATGGGGACATGGTAACTTCTCCGATGATTATTGAAATTTCATTCTTGACAACTTGCTTCCATACTTTGAGTCTTAAAAGCTCTCATTACCTAGTAGTCCATGCTGGTTGTTTGGGTTGCAAGATTCCATTGGTAACGTATATAAAAAGATCTGACTAACAGCACAGAGGTTGTCAGAAACTGAAATTTGTTACCTGGATCTAAGGGGCATTCATTAAGCTTGGCAAATTCTGCTGGAGTTTTCCCAGTAAGAACGCAATTGGAACTGCGTAGCATGATTGGCATCCTGTAATAAATTCCCAACATTAAAATCAATTTGATGTTTCCAAGTCGCCTATCTGTGCTCAACAGCTGCTAAACAGAAGCTTCAAGGAGGATCCTATAAAGGGTAAAGACGGGGAACAGGTACTCCTATTTTATAAACCAGTTTCTGGTCACAAATGATAGTCTGCTTTGAGAGTGTTACGAGACGTGCATGTCGTCAGGAAGCTAATTAATGAGACACAAATGCTGAAAACTTGGTGTGTGTTATGTTGCTTTGGGAGGAAAAAAATCATTATTTTTAATGTTTTGCATATTTCATTTATTTTGTGAACAACAGTTAAAATAGATTGGCCATGTTCCACTTTATCACTCCAATTAGCAACTCAAGAATAAAACCAAGCAGAACTAGAGCTCTTCTCTCTATTTGTGGGAGACAACCAATATTTACAAAACTACATAAAAAGTGGCTGCCTTTCCTTTGTGGGTAAATCATTAGAGCTAGCTCTGCATTGGAAGGATTTTTCTTTCTTTCCCATATTATATTACAAAGCTTAGGGTATGAAATACAGCCTTAATGGAAAAGTTTATGTCTCTGCCAAGATCTGTAAGAATGATATTGAGACATAAAGCATTTGTAAGTACACGAGTTCTTTACACTGAATATGTTAACCATGATGAATTAACCTATTTCCACCTGTTGTACATATACATTTGTAGCATGAAGTCTTTGACTATCTTTGTTGATTGCAACAAATATTTTTTTTTAAAAAAAGTTATCTATTTTTCGCTACCCTTTCGATGCTAATGAACTGCACTTTGTAAATATATAACCTATAATGCCCTGAGCACATCCAATCTCGCCTGATTTTGGAAGCTAAGCAGGTTTGGCCGTGGTTAGTACTTGGATGGGAGACCATCAGGGAATACCAGGTGCTGTAGGCACCTGGAGTATGAACTGGTAAACCACTCCAGTATTCCTGCCAAGAAAACTCCATGGACATGGAGTCATGAAGAGTCGGTCACAACTGTGACGCAACACACATACACATGATTATATATTTTTTTAATATTCTTTTTTTAGTTATAGTTTTTTCTTCTCTCTTCGTGTGTGTGTGTGTGTGCGATATATATATATATATATATCAGTAGTTAGGTAGATGTCACACGTGTCCTTATTTCACCCAGTCATATTCTGTATTTATTTTTACCTTCCCCTTTACTCTCGATGAATAGCTTTTTTAAAAAACAACTGATTATCATTCCTCGCACAAGGATTTAAGTAAAGGGGAAGGTAAAAATAGAGAGAACCTACCTTTTCCGGGAGGCCTTCGGCGATTCCTAAGGTTTTTTTTTTTTCCCCCTATCCCGCCATCGTCATGTTTTTGAACGATAATTTTATCGGATAGTTTCAGGAACGCTATCAGGTTTTAATTGTATTAGTTGATGTGGGTTTTGTGTGTTTTTCAATTGTGATTATCTGTGCCGATTGTGGCTCTGTAAGCCGCTTAGAGATCTGATGATAATAAGCGGGGTATAAATATAATAAATAAATAAGAAGAAATACAGAATATGACTGGATGAAATAAGGACACGTGTGACATCTACCTAACTCCCAGCACCGCTGATATATAAGAATTCTAGATAACAGAGCACGAGACAACTTACTAGCAGAACAGAATGCCTGAAGTGACAGGCACTTCCATAATTATTTCACAGTCATACTATGTACAGAGCCAACATCAAACAGCAGACTTGGCTTCTAGAAATTCCTAGTTTCCCCACCCTTTACCTCATCACCGTGCACAGCAATTACAAAAGATGCTGTCTTTGTTTCGTTATGCTTGAAACCCTGTTTTGGATTGGCCTCCCGCTTTTTAAGCAATGGTATCTTCTCAATTCAGTGCAGCTACTTGGCTGCCCTAATTCTTTCAATCACAGTCCCCTGAGATAGTACGTTTATTTACCCGTTAGAGATAAGTAGCTTTGTTTGTCAATCATTCTAGACCAGTAATATAATTAACCTAATTCCTGAGTTTCTAATTTCAGAAGCTCCAGTTACTTCATAGAGAGAAACCAAGCAGTGTGTGCACATGGCAGTGTTGAAGAGATATCCCAGGAGCACAGTGGAGAGAAAGCAGTAGTCTTGGCTGCTACCTGCCAAAAACTAGTCTAAAACACTTGAGGAAATAGACAAAAAGATGGCTTTATGAAAGAGGATGATGCAACACATGCCAGAAGATATTTTGACAGACGTAGCTGTAATAATAGCATGGAGTATGGTACAAATTCAATTGATAGTACTCACAAATAAGGTAGAATTTTTGAATTAGTGGGATATGTGAAGAATTGCAGACTTACTATTCAGGAACTGATTTAAGAGGTCTCCTGAGCCTGGGACCAGTAACTGGTTTTAAACCTGTGTTTCATAATCACTGTTGACCGAGGCAACCTCATGTGAATGATGTGGTGGTGGTGGTGGTGGTGGTGGTGGTGGTGGTGGTGGTGGTGGTGGTGTGTGTGTGTGTGTGTGTGTGTGTGTGTGTGTGTGTGTGTGTGTGTGCGTGTGCGCGCGCGCGCACATGCGTGCGTGACCCCATGTCCATGGAGTTTTCTTGGCAAGAATACTGGAGTGGTTTGCTAGTTCCTACTCCAGGAGCCTACAACACCTGGTAGGGCTGAACCTGTTTAGCTTCCGAGATCAGGCGAGATCGGATGTGCTTGGGGCATCTAGGCAGCTAGTGTAGTGGTATATAGACACGCTCTAATAGTAATTACATCTACATACCACTTCGTCCACTCCCCCAAACAAATGATCATCCACCCCACTTCTCAAAATGCACAGGTGTCCCTTGGTTGTATAGAAATAAATCACATTTCTCTCCAGTTTGGAAGTTCTTTCTCCATGAACAACCTCCAATTTCAATCATGTCATGCCGATGGAGAACCATACATAAGCATGCATATATATTCTACATTTCAGCTATAGCATAAAAAGAGGATCTGAAATTCAGCTGCCAATTTCCATGTCCATTTTTGAGCTACCACTACTGAGTGTGAACCAAAACCCAAAAGTTTTAAAGTGAATAGATTCCATTCACAATACGTTTATGGCCCAAACCATCTCCATTACTTCAGCAACCCTGATTCTATCTAACGGTATGTAACTTGAAAAATAGTTGTGTACATCCCACTGAAAAAGAACAGAACTTGCACTACAATAGAACCAAGCAGACTGTGTCTTTTGACTGAAAGCAAAATAAGCCCATCAGCTTTTAGCATGGCAATTAAACTAACACTGAATGCAACACAGAAGTGATACTTATCTTTAAGTATCTTTGTCTTACCTGCCAATAGGTAATGCATTACGAATAATTCTCTGGCTACCACGAGTATATTCAATGTCCACTGTAATTGGGGCAGAATAGGTCATATCTCTCAGGCGACACTTAAAAAAGAAGCACCACATAGTTAGATACCTTTCTGGTGAATGTCCTCAACATATCTTCACAGTTTCCAGACAAAAAGAAAATATTTTTTAAGTCTCTGGATTATAGCTAAGAAAGGAAGATTACATCAATGTATACAGCACAAACAAGGGCTCTTTCTTTTTAGGAATCTAAATGTCTACTGCAATGCAACACCACATTGGTCCACTGAAAAAATATGTTTTATGTACAATCTGCATTATATGCCTAACTTAATAGGTCGTGACTAGAGTATTCTTATTTGAATCAACAAAACTTTTCCAAGACTTTAACTTCCCACTCAAGTTTCTTCACCAAATCCCCATGGATTCAGTGGGCTTATGCTAACTGTGATGTATTATACTAACCAACAGGATCTCGGCCAATGAATACTAGTTTTATGTAGTCTATTATTTCTGGAATAAAGTAATGAGGAGAAACACTAAGGTGTAGGTCTTACATCTTAGTGTACATGCGCGTATTTGTCAGTATAGGTGCATACATATGTATGTACAGTATAGAGATTAGGAGTTAAATTCCACATTGGGAGATAATTTAGCCTGTGTAGCCTTGGGCAAGCTGTTCAGTCCTGTAGTGCCACTCAAAGAAGCGGAGTTAAACCATTTCAAAGTACTCTGTACTGAGAAAACCCTGGAAATGGTCATCACCCATTAACTTGATGGCACATATATTCTGTTTACTAATTTTGATGACTTTCCAACAACTTACCATAAAAGAGTTAGTCTAGCCTATGAATCAAGTTCTGATGCCACAAAACAGCTCAAATCAGAGATAAATTTGCAAGCAAACAAGGATAGCACATGTTGCTCTTGTTCCTAAACATAAATGTGTTCGATCAGACCTTTAAAAAAGTTTAGTTTGGTTTGGTCCCATCAATTTTAATCCATAAAATATGAAGATATATCAAAATTTATTTTAGTCTACTAATATACTGTTTGTATTCTGAAGAATGAAAGACAAATGCAAAGAATTACCTTCTTAGTTCTGCAGAGAAAATACAAAATATTCATATTATATGTATTTCAGGTCTCAGGTCACAGTCACATTTTTACAATTAGCAGTATACTCCACAAGACAAAAACATTACTGAAGATTTCTCTCATCTCCTTTATAGTGATTAATTAAAAAGAGGCTCAAATCACAATTAGCTAGTTCACCTAATGCTTCAAAAGTGTTAAGTAAAATCAGGTACCTCATGAGGAGAAACTGGTCTTGTCACATTAAAGCTTTCTTCAACATCTGGAGTACCCACATAAATATTGAGATATCTACAATGTAAGATATGATAAAGCCAAATTAAAACAAGTTATAAGCCAGTGGCCTAAATATGCAATTAAAGTTCAGTGTCATCATACTGTCTTTATTAAAAATCAATCAGGGGCCCAAAAGAAACGACATAAACCAAATGGCAGGAACTTAGGAATGTATTCCACTAAATTACATGTGTCTTCACCAGACTTTATGAAAAAAAATTATGTGCCCAAATCTTCCCTTGCGTTATTAAGAAAGCCCACAAGAGACAAATGGGAACACTTCTAACTTAAATAAAGCAAGATGACCATCTAGGGCAGTGGTTGTGGACCTTCGGCACTCCAGATGTTTTGGACTGTAACTCCCACAGTCCTTTCTCATTAGCAATACAGGCTTGGAATTCTGGGAGTCGTGGCCAGACACTTCTGGAGTGCCGAAGGTTCACCACTACCGATTCTAAGGTCAGGGCACAGAGTGGATCTTCAGTCTCCAGGCTTAAGTTAGCCTGTGGAGGGTGCAAATTCTCACTTCCTGGCCCAAGGTCATCACCAGAGGGGGAAAGGGAATCCTTGACATCTTTAAACACTGAAGAGAGAAAATGGGATGCTTTTTTCTGTTTTCAGCCAGTGGTTCCATGGGTTGGCTAAACCACAAACAGGACTAAAACAGATCCTAGAAACCCAGGCAGTCTTTTATGTAAGTCTTGATCAAAGCATCAAGAATAAAAGTTACACTCATTAAAACCTATCACTATATTGACATCATATGCCAAATGGCTTCTTCTCAGTAAACAATTGATATTGTATAATTTGTGCCATTTTATACAAGATGTCACAACACTGAGGTTTTCATGGACTGAGCTGAAATGCGACACATGAAAATATTTAAGTCCAAAGCACAGGTGCCAGTCATGTGACCATTATGCTTCTATGTACCCACCAGAATCAAAATTAGACTTACTTTAAGTACCACATGGGGTCAGCATCACTTGTAATTTTTTCATTGGCTTTCATGATTTTCTTTATCTAGAAATAAATAAGCAAAGGTTTGCCTAGTTTATAGCTTATCCTCTTTTTACAGACTTTATTCTTTCTGCTGTTAAAAAAAGCTTACCTCCACATTGATGAAATAGTTGAATGAATCTATGTGCTGCTTTACAAGTCCTTTCACCTAAAATAACCACCAATAAAAATTAACAGTGGTTAAGAAAATTTAACGGGCAGAGTAAAACACCAAAATTGACAGACATTTAATTAAAAAGTTTTAGCTTTAGGATTCCCAAAAGATGCTTTATTATGTATTCTGAAAATAGAAAAGTGTTTATCTTTAGTTAGTAAGGTACAAAGAATGAAAATGTGTGATGTTTGAAGAAGGTTTTCAAACTATAAAATTCTACTGTGTGTGTATTAACACTTGAAAGATGTGCAAGTAACAGTCTGCCTTCCTATAAAAGACATAAGAAAGATCTTGCAGAATGAAAGAAGCTGCTACTTACTAGCTCTATACAGTATAGTGAAATAATGACCACTCTTTTTGCAAAGTACATACTGTGTCACTACTGGTAAAAACACTAAGAATATTTCAGATTAATGATTCAGTTTCTTTTAAATTTACTAAAATCAGTAAGCCAAACTGTACAGATAAACTAACCTTCAGAAATGCTGGAAGCAGTCTCCATTTTTCCTTGAAAACAAAAGCACAGCATCAAATGACATTCAGATGACAGAATATATTTTGAAAAGGCTAAATAGAGAGATACTCTTCTAATAAAAATAATTTAATCTTCAAGCAATGACATTAACAATTGTGCTAACACTTTTTAATTCATTCTGTAAATTCTTTAAAACCAATGACTAAACCTGGAGAATGCACGTAGAACAAGATTCCAGCTGAGGTAAGCAACGCTCCATCCTTTCTAATACAGTACAGTATTTAGAAAACTAGTAAAGACAGAACTCGATACAGTAGCCTTAAAAGCAGAATTGTTGAACAGCTAAGTCAGGCATGTCCAAACTTTGGACCTCCAGATGTTTTGGACCACAGCTCCCACAGTCCTTTGTCTTTGGCAATCTAAGCTTAGAATTCTGGGAGTTGTGGTCCAAAATATCAGGAGGGCTGAAGTTTGGACATGCCTGAGCTAAGTGGTTTAGGTATCTAGCTCTGATGCCTGAAGTTGGGAGTTTGATTTTCCATCGTACCTTCTTGAGCTGCACTCAGTGATCCATAGAATCTGTTTCAGCTCTGCACTTTTAAGATGAATTTATTCCCAAATGTCGTTAATATTCATTTTTAAATATTGGCTTTCTTTTCAGCATTTCAAAAATGGTGTATTGCCATTTTGACTGTATTAATATACTGGTATGCTGGGGGAGGGGTTGGGTTTTGAAGTATCTTACTCTGTAAAAAACTACTGGACTTTGACTAATGGGGCAGTATACCAACCAACCAACCAGTCCATTTATATTTCACCATTCCAACATTATTTTAGCATCCCCAAGTGGCTTTTCACTTGGCCCTTGTGGACTGAAACCAGATTACAGTACTGTAGTTCACCTTGATTCTCCATTCCCTTTCCCCCTCTGTGATGTGGTACAGAGGTTACAGAAGTAGCACTGAGTTTTCTTCAAAGCTATACATACTGCTAAAAAGGAATAACCAAGTAAAAGGCAAGGGGATTACGAAAGGGGTCTTTAACGTTATGCTTTATAAGAATAAGGGGGAAAAGCTGTTCTGCACACGCACTCCCATGCATTGGTTTCTAGACAAAGCCTCGAGGGAGGAATCTCAAGATACGTGCAGCAGAAACTCCTGAAGCCACATTCACACGTACAGTTTTGGTTTCCTCGAAAAGGCGGAGCGGAAGGACCAAGGCAGAATCTCTCCACCACTGCCCGCCTCTCACTCCTTTTCTTGTACCCGCTGCTTTCACTCACCTCCACCGTATTTACAGGGGCCGCCAACTGCTCCGGGCTCGAAGCCCCCAGCTCCGCCACCAGCTCGTCCATGCTAGAAACAGAACCAGCAGCGCTTCCTACAGTGCTGCGAGGGAGCCCGTGCTCACCGTGCACAGACCACGGAGTGCGTCGATGAAATCTGCCCCCTGCCACAACCGGTGAGGTGCGCAGAGGTTCCGTCACTGCCTCGGATAGAAATGAGTAAACTCCAAAACTTGAAAACGTTTATGAAGCTATTTAGATGAAATGAATAGCAACGCCACTCGTTCTCTGTCTCATTAATGGAATGTGAGTGTGGGCTTAGGCAGCCTCTTTCACTTACAAGCATTCCATGTTTTTCTATTATTTTCATTGACCTATTTCATTTCCCTGCCATTGAAAACCACTCGCTTCAGTCTACTAAACCCACTATAAGCTGAAATCACCTTGGACGTTTTCAGAAAGTTTCATTAATCGTGTTCTCCCTACGAATCTGGTTTTGGATCAGAATGTGGAAGGCTATTTGGGAAAAATAATTCATTATAGTTACAAGACAACAAAGTATTTGGTTCCCGCTGTAGTTGTGATTTTTAAAATGTGCCTTTTTTACTTTCCTGTTTCTCAAAAATATCATAACGGTTACATTTTTAGATGACAAAAATAATCTGCTAGTGCGTTTAAACTGCCGACTGCTGTTTTAAGTGAAAAAGAAGCAAGGATCCACTATTTTTAAAAAGAAAACTGGCTGGTATGAGCTCGAAGGTATGAGCTATGCAGGAGAACACCTGTTCTTCTGCATAGGACAAGTTTCTGCTTTCCCACAAATTAAAAAAAACAACAGTGCAACTCACTCTGTACCCCAGAGCACAGAGAAAATTGCTAGTTCCCTGAGGTCCTTGCCCTCTGAAGATGTCAGCCACAGAGTCTGGTGAAATGTCAGGAAGAAAAACTTCCAACACAGGGCCAAAAAGCCTGAAAAACTCACAACTATCAGATCCTGGCCGTGAAAGCCTTGGAGAATACATTGAACAGTGCTTCTTAAATATTATGCCATCACAAGCTGTAGTAAAGCCAAGACTCCTAGGGCAAAGGGACAAGAACATTTTGTTTAGCAAGGATGATGAAATCACCAGCCCCTGCCTAAACATCCCTGCTTCCTCACAACTTAAGTATGTTAGGGTACATCCAACTAAGGCCCCTTATTGTTTGAAGACATTTAATACTTCCAGTTTATAACCATAATGAGACCCCAGAAGTGCAATCCTTAGCAGCACTGCTCAGGGTCTGCAAACTGCAAGCTGAAGCTACTGCTATTGCGCCAATTCATCTCAATAAATGATGAGCTGACTTTGTCTTATCCTACCACTTTCACCTTTTCTGAGCATTGTTTTTTTCCAGTGAGCAGCACTGACAGTCCTTTTTGAGTGCAAAGAACAGGCAGTTTCATTCCTAAGCAACTGTACTCTAAGCCCCTTAATGTGTCTGTGAAGATTCTCTGTCATGCAAATGAGGTTATCTAGAAGTTAAGTCATGGCAACTGGACGCCTTGTGAGATCGAAACATTTCAATCTCACAAGAAAAGAAGTCCAGTTGCCATGATTCAACTTCCAGATGTCCCTTAAGCAGACTATGAAAATTTTCATTCTATAATTACAGTGGTACCTTATATGAATGAATTAATTTGTTCCAAATGAAATTCTGTTAAGCAAATTTCCCTTTATACAAATTTCCCATAGGAATGCAGTGAAAACAGAGTAATCCCCAATTGTGACCATTTTTATGTTGTGCGGATACACCCCATAGGTGATTCTGTTAAACGAATTTCCCCTATTTCCGGAATATTTTATGTTGTACAGATTTTATGTTATACAAACTGTTTGTTATACGAGGATCCACTGCATTACAATTATTGTGTAGCCTGCATACTGGAATTAAAACTGTAAACCGCCCAGAGACTACTTGAAGTGATATGGGGTGGTATATAAACAGAACACTTTGCTTTGCTTTGCTTTCTTTCTTTGGGATTGATATGTATATTCAGTGTTTCCAATTTGTGGGCTAAAGTTTTGTTTTCCATAGCTGTTGGCATGATAGATTCAGTGTCTGTAGTTTGAAATAGCTTTATTGGCATTTATTTATTCCACATGGTGAAAGAACATCTTTTCCTTCATTTTGTAAAACATCCAACCCATCAAAAGAATCTTTCTTTGAAGCAGTCAGTTCACCTCTCTTCTGTACAGTTCTTCAGTATATTGCTTATGTCCCTTTTTTACAAATAAACATGATTAGTAAGACATTCATTCACAGTAATTTCACATCTTTGGTTTGAGGTGTGGAGTGGGTTGGACCACAGATTGTCATTCACTTCCCAGGAGAAAGGCAAGTCAACCCTAATGGGGTTATGTGCCCTGCTACCTAACAACATAAGAACATAAGAAGAGCCATGCTGGACCAGGCCAAAGGCCCATCTAGTCCAGCTTCCTGTATCTCACAGTGGCCCCGCCAAATGCATCTGGGAGCACATGAGACTAGATATCTGTCTCCTGATAACACTCACCTGCACCTGGCCCTTGAAGTACCCTGGATTTAAGCCTGGAGATTACACATCTCCATCATGGTTTGTAACCTGTGATGGACTTTTCCTCCAGGATTCTGTCCAATCCCCTTTTGAAGGCATCCAGGCCAGATGCCATCACCACATTCTATGGCAGGGAGTTCCACAGACTAACAACACACTGGGTACCCTAGTTCTGGTATTTTGTGAGAGGGAGAAGAGCATCCCTCTATCCACATTACTCATGCCCTGCATTATTTTGTACCTGTGAGGCCTTGTGTTGTGCAAGCTGTTGCAATCCTAGAGCACTGCTGTAGTCAACCAATTCTATGCACTTTTTAGCCAAGAAAACCCTAGATGGCTTGCCATAGGTTGAAATTGATGTACTGACTCTTCATCACCATCATCACTATTAACAACCTAGTCTAAATTTTCCTTTGATTTCTTCCATCTTATCGAAAATAATTCTTATTCCTTCATTTGGTTGTCTACTTATTTCTCTGCACGGATGATAGCTCTCTTTGTTCCTATGTGCAGAATGCTGAAAAAACGCATTTCCATCGAGGCTTTTCTTTTCTTTTGGCTACAGGAACAGGCAACATTTTCTTTGCATTCTTTGCCAAGTGTACTATTTCAGTCAACAGCAATTGCAGCAGGAGTAGGTGACACTGGTAGTGCATCTTCTACTGGCAATTGTAGTATGATATTCATGCTAACAATACAGTGCAGAAGGAAGAAATGGTAAACCTGTTCTGAAGACTTTAGTCTTCAAAATAAGACAGCCAAGTCTCATGAGTTTTCCATGCCTGTTGGACTGTCTGGGTCCATGCACTTTGCTGTTCTTTGTGCTTTCATGTTAATCTCAGTTTAATCTCCACAACTTTTTTTTAAAACCAAGTAAAATTTAATGAATACAAATAACACACAAACTAAATCATTTACATAGAATACCTTGGGTTTTATTTTTCCATAGTTGCTGAAATTTTCCAAACAACATGCAAGAGGGATGAATTAACTTGGCTAATTAATCTGAACACTGAAAAGGCTACAAACATGAGACATTGAAAGACTATTGAATGGACACACCATGCTATGTAAGATGCCCTTCTGAAGTCAGATTAAAAAAAACAAAAAAAAAACAACAAAGACTGTTTTCTTGTAATCTCCTGCTTGAGTGTTTACAATAAATATTTGGTTGGTTAGAGCCTAATTTTGTAAGTTAGCTGCACTTAATGCACTTAGCCCCCTCTGAAATCAATGAGACCTAAATTGTGACAACCTGTAAAATGGACAAATTAACTCTGTGGATTAATTTGTCCCCTTGATTACAATGGGGTTTAAGTGCAGCTAACTTACAGTCTAGATCTTTGGTTCCCAGCCTTGGGTCTACAGGTGTTCTTGGACTACAACTCACAGAAATCCTGACCACCTCCGGTGCCATTGACTGACATCCCCTCCAACCTATCAAGCTGTAATTCACTCTTCCCCCCACTCCTCCAGACCTAAGCTGTTTGTGCCTTTTTCTTCACTGGCTTATGGTGACCCCCATGAAATGGTCATTTGACCCCCAAAGGGGTCCTGACCCCCAGTTTGAGAACCACTGATCTAGCCATAGGTTCCCAAGCAAATTAGAGTCTTGCAGAGATATAAACCTCCACTTGAGTTCTCTGCACGTACAGAGTGATTAACAAGACAAAAATATATGCATACACACACACACACACACACACACACACACACCATAAAAAGAATAACAATAAGATTTCATGTGGGTCTTTATAACACCACCTAGCCATAACTAGGTCCAAAATATTTAATAGAATTTATTATTTTTGTTCACTATTTAAGAAAATACAATGGTATTTGCTTATTTATACAAGTCAGTTATGCCACAACAAAAGAGTTGCAGACCTAAAACTGGACCCAGTGCAATTGAATGGGTGAAAGCAAACTTTATCAACCTCTCCTTTCTATGGCACCAAGTGAAAATACGACATGGAATGGGCTGCAATCTGGAGAGACTAATCAGCGGTGGTGAACTTTCAACACTCCAGATGTTTTGGACCACAACTCCCACAATCCTTTGTTATTGGCAATACACGCTTGGAATTTTGAGACTAGTGGTGCAAAACATCTGGAGTGCTGAAGGTTTACCACCACTGGACAAGGCTTTCCTTATTAATCAGCACTGGGCCTCTCTGAAAGTAAAATTCTGTTCACGGGAGATGCCGTCACCTGCATTTTGGGGACTACTACTTCCTCCTGTATTACGCAGGAGATTGACTGTGTCAGATTTTTAAAGGGATGCTATGCAAATGAGGGCGGGGTGGGGTCTGCTTCTGCAGACCCTCCAACATTCACCTATAACTGGACCCAATCCATAATTTTATCAGCATACATACTGCCTTGCATCAACCCCCCTCAGTGGGATTTCTCAAAACCCAATCATCTAGAAATGTGACAAATAAATCAATTTTCCTTTTGCTTTGACAAAAGATAAAATAAAACTATCTTACACATAAATCTGAATGCCACCTGAGCTCAAGTAGACCCATTTGGAACCAGAGTTGATCTGCCAGGCCCCCCCTGATTCAGTTAGGGACTAACTATTGGATTTAGCCCTTAGGACCAAATATAAATGGGAAATGGACCCTCTCTGCAAAAGACATATTGGGGGGGAAAACTGACCACTTGCAGAGTGTCATTTGTCAAGCCGTAACTGGTTATGACTAGCACCTCTGGATCTATTGAAACTATGTGACTGCTGAGTTTGCGTTCATCACAGACCTTTGTCTTTTTGCTTAAACCAACAAAGCAAGAAAATAGGGAATCATTTTTCCTTCTTCAACTGGATATTCAATTTAGTGTGAAATAATATTGCAATACATATTTAGTAATATGTTTAAATTACTGTATATATTTCTATAGATTTCTTTTAAAAAGTTCAAATTGCATATAAAACCACCATGCATTTGATATCAAGGTCCTTTTTGAAATCTTTCAGACAGACCCATCAGAAGCACCACAGGGCAAGTGTTACACCTGAAGCGTTCTTAGCAAAAATATATACCTAGCAGGGATATAAAATATCTGGGAGAATTATGTGACATATCTCCCCTGAAGTGTTTTCACTGAAGCGTGTAACATTTGCTATGTAAAGGAACCACAGTGAACCAATACTATACATTACACTTCCTAGAAGCATTTTTTTTCAAGTAATAATTCATTTTGGTACAAATGGGAGGTTTATGTACCCAATGTACTACAGCCCTTCTATGCTCAAACATTTGAAATATGTAAAATACTCTATAGTATACAGTCACCCCCCCCGCCATTTCGCAGTTCAGGTACTGCGGTCCCACTATATCACGGGATCGCAGTAGCTGCGCCTTGGAGCCGTGCGGGGAGGGTGGCATGGAGTGATCGCATCGCTCCCCACCTCCCCACACACACCCCAGAGGCCTCGGAGGCACACGGGGGGGGCAGCATGGAGCGCTCATCCCCCTGCCCCGCTTCCACAAATTGCGGATTTTCAGGCATCGCGGGTTGGGTGTGTCCCTAACCCTCGCGATAGGAGGGGGGTTACTGTACATACATTTGTATTAATAATACTGCAGGTTCTCTAGCTGTCCACTATAGTGAAATGTTCCTTGGACTGTAATCTTGTTGCCTAATGTGCTAAATTGGAACTAAAGCAAATACTGTATATTGAATTAGCATGGAGCTTGGTGAGTCAAATACTGTAATTTACTTCATAAATTCCATTGACTCAATGCATCTAGTTGTGACCTACTACACTAAGCAACAGGATTTCAGCCTCTGTTTCCAGAAAAAAAATAATTTGTACCTTTCCAGCGCTATGAGTTGGGCTTTTTTGTTGTAGCACAATAGCCTGGCATTAGTAGTTGACCTCTTGCTAGTTTGGGATGATAGTTTTGCCTTTTTTGTAGCTCAGGAATAATCAAATCAATCATTTTTTAATCTTTATAATTTGCCACAATGGTTTTGTTTTCATACTTTTCAATTGCTTGTAACTGGTCTGCTGTGAAGACTGTTTAATCTGTGGGGTGATATCTGTTTTCTTTACCCCACTAAACCACCACCACTGCAAACCCAGAAACAATTGAGAGGTGCTGAGGGGAATGATCACAGCATTTTATTCACGAGCCACTTTTGGAAAAGAGGGGAGGGGGTTATCAGTGTAAACAATTTAGGAAGGGGACTTTAACTTTCATTTCATTGCACCTTAGGCTTTGGAGAAAAGCTTCGAAAGAGATGTACTAGTGGCTAACTTTCAAATATTTACCCCATATATGTAGGAGAAAACATTTACATTAAATAAGTGAAATAAATGTTGCAGTCTATAATTATGAACAGAATTATTTCAAACATATATTTTTTAAAATTCAGCATTTTTGCATTGATCCAAAAGGAATCTTTATTTCAGAATCATCTCTATAGACTCTAAGCCATTTAGACAGGCACATTTATCTCTCTCATTATTCATCTGAACATACAACATTGTTGTAGGTTATGCATGTTCAAAAAACCTGCAGTATAAATACTGTAAAAGAGGAAAGAAAAAAGTTGAAATATTTCATTGAGCAGAAGACTCAAGTCCTGCTTTATTCATTCCTGCATCACCAAAAAGCAGTTTCCGAAGAATATTTGCATAGAATGGTCCATACACCTGTTTATTCAAGTTAACAATGTTGGCATACTGTGTTCCAATGGTCTCTATTTCAGTCTGAATCACAGCAAGGCCTCCTGGAATTGGAGGCCTAGCTTTCTGAAGGCAGGGAGAAGCGAGCAAACTTTTCATGTACAAATGAATTCGTTTATCTGGAAATGAACAAGAAAAAAACATTCACATAACTGGATTTTCATCTTCCATCATTCTGCACAGAGAGCATAAAATTGTACAGATGCATGAAAAAGACACATTCAGGTGATAATCGCATGCACAAAACAGGAGAGCTAAATTGTATGTAGGTGCCATTCCAAAGTCTACTGAACAGAGGTGTTTATCTAAAGCTATGTGTGTAGTCCTCTAGCAAATCTACATAAGCAAGGGTAAGCTTACAATGTACAGAGAACTTCATATGTAGGTTTCCTTAGCTTACTTGTCCATGTCTGGCATATGGCCATAAGACAGAGCCCTTTTCTTTGAAATGCAAAAATTCATGTGAATAATGAATGAACCGGGGTTGGGGGTGGGGCGATACTTTCCCTCTAAATGCAGATACTCCATTCCTTTCTATTTTCTTTGAACAATGTTTCATTTTGGGCTTGCAATTGGTTCTGCATTCTTACTACAGACTTCAGAAGGCCTTGACATTTTTCATTTGCTAAATTTACAAGCCAGGTTTTATTTTTCACACCTATACTTCCTGCCCTGAGTTCTGCACTACTGAATTACTCTAAATAGGGTTCTAAGTTGGAGGAACAGCCAAGGGACATCATTCTGTTACTATTACTATTCCCTACTACAATTACATGCTACTTTTTTGTATGCCATTAGAACCAATGTTCAAGCAGCTACAATTTAGGTTGGTTCAATTTATATGGTATTTTCCCTCCCCTATTCTTCCTTGCTGTGCTATAATTGGCACTATTTATGAATACTGTATATATTTTGGATTTATAAAGCATTCATTCATTCATTCATTCACTCACTCACTCACTCACTCACTCACTCACTCACTCTCTCTCTCTCTCACACACACACACACAGAGAGAGAGAGAGAGAGAGAGAGAGAGAGAGAGAGAGAGATGCACAAACAACTGTTTTAGACTACAGGCAATAATAGGGGTATCTATGTTTCCGAGTACAAGAGGACATAAAATGTTGTGTTTTAACCATAATACCTGTCCTCTATAAAAATATATGGTGTACACTACAGTATCTGTGTATTCACTGTAACAGTGGAGGGGTTGGTACAAAAGCCCGTTTCATCCTACCCATGCCTTACTGTGAGCTCCACCATCTCCTGCTGTCATACACCACAGAAATCCAGCAGTACAATAGTAAAGTAGGATTTTTCACCTCTCATTCAGGAAAACACTGAAACATGGTGATCAGGTAGTCTACACCTTGTTTTAGAACACAACTGGATTTCCCAGAAATGTCTAGCCTTTTGAAACCAGGAAAACTTTTTTTTTTTTTTTTTTGGAGGGGAGGGGACCTGTGCCATCAAACTTTGAGAGCAGCAGGGTTATAAAGACTGGAGGGATTGTTTTTGTTTGGTCTGAATTCCCCATTACAGTGTTACCCCGACTTAAGAGTAGTTCGACTTAAGAGAAATTTGACTTAACAGCGGCTTTTTAACTGCCACCTTACAATTTTTAGTTATGGTCTGCTTGACTTATACATTTTTTCTTTTTTCTTTTTTGATTTTTTAACTTATTTTTTCAATTTTTTAGATAAGTACCCTGACTTAAGAGTAGTTCGACTTAAGAGAAATTTGACTTAACAGCGGCTTTTTAACTGCCACCTTACAATTTTTAGTTATGGTCTGCTTGACTTATACATTTTTTCTTTTTTTCTTTTTTGATTTTTTAACTTATTTTTTCAATTTTTTAGATAGGTGCCCTGACTTAAGAGTAGTTCGACTTAAGAGAAATTTGACTTAACAGCGGCTTTTTAACTGCCACCTTACAAATTTTAGTTATGGTCTGCTTGACTTATACATTTTTTCTTTTTTCTTTTTTGATTTTTTAACTTATTTTTTCAATTTTTTAGATAGGTACCCTGACTTAAGAGCAGTTCGACTTAAGAGCATGCATACGGAACGGATTAAATTCGTATGTTGAGGTACCACTGTACTTTTAAATACACTCTTCACGTTCACACAAGATGAATTATACTACTAACCAATTAAAGAGCTGATGGGATTGTCTTCACCGACAATGCTGCAGAGTTGACCCACTAGATTTGTTTCCACTTCCTTACTTAGTGGCGGGAAGCTTCTTTCCATTAGTGACTCATTGATTGCGCTGCATGTCTGAATACCAATTATATTAAGAGCTTCTTTCAGATCAAATGTCCTGCAAATGAAAAAGGGAGCAGAAAGAAGTAAATTAACTGAAGAGATACAGCTCTTTAGATATATTTCTTCTGATTTACTTCCCCCAAATTCCTGAGTTTTCTCTTATTTTGAAAAACTTACTTCTTATTCATCCCATCAAGCAGGGCAAACGAAATGCTCTTTTGTTTCTCAATGAATTCTGGAATGCCCTCAGTTGCTGCAGCCAACGTGTTGCTTGTTATGAGGGAAATACAAGCAATGATCTTCAACTGATTCAGCTTTTCTGATAGCTCTTGCAGGCGGCCTTCATCTGTTATTAGTGTCTAGAACATATATTTGTAAATGTAAGTCATTTGTGCTAATTTAAATGCTGATATATAATTCCATGCCAAAAATGTTTTGCTATTTCCTGGCAAAGGAATCAATTTAATCAAGGCAAAGAACAAAACAAAGCAAAAAAAAAAAAACCCTTTGAAGACTATATAGCTGCCAGGAATCTTAATATTCTAAGAAAACTTCTGTGCCACTGAAATAATACCCATAATCACTTTCCCTGTAAATATTCAGCATTATAGTAGTTAATATGTTTGAACCTGTAACAATGAGAATGGCTTCTCCCTCAACCTTACTTAGCAAGTCAGCTTTTAGTTTTTAAATTTTTTTAAAAGGTTTGTTTGTTTGTTTAAACTTACACTTCATACGTTTAGTGGACAAGCCACTATTCTTGGCAGCTTCCAGAAAATAACAAAAATATGCAGCATTTAAAAAAATGTGAGTGTCTATAAACAAAACCCGTTTGGTGAACCACAGGCCAGCATAACCTTACTATAAAATTAATATTACAAAGGGGTGAGGTTTGTAAAGGCCTGGGTAAAAAGCTGGGCTTTAACATGCATTCAGAAGCTCAGGAGGGTTGGGGGGCCAGTCACACCTCCACAGTGAGGGAATTCCAGAGTAGGGTGGGAACTACTGAGACTTGATGACTTACGGGCCACTCCCTCAGAATGGCCACCCACAACATTAAGGACTGAAAGGTGCAGGTAGGATGGAAGGATGATGGCATTCTGACAGGCAGCGAGGTCCTAAACGGTAAAGGGCTTTAACAAGTTAACATATAAGTTGATCAAAATCCATGCTTTTACCTCAGGAATTGTTTTCTTCTGGTAATCCCACTGCAACAATTTCAAGTAGCTATTTGTTAGCACTGACGTAGGGCTCAGATTTGGTTTACATGTCCCAGAAGCACCAGAAGATGAAGGTGTTTCACAGGAAACAGCAGACAGTTCATCTTGTATTGATTCCCTTATCCATTCTGTGGTCAGATCCAGAGCACCTTAGCATCCCAAGACAAAAGAAGAACATAGCACTTGCTTTATTAAGAAAATTGGGACTTAAAAAAACAAACACAAAGAGGAAACTGAGAACTGGAGCAAACCAGGAACACAGAAAAGATACTATTATTTGACTGAAGTCACATCACAGAGGACTGGTTACGGAATCATGTGTCTGACATTTAAAACTACTGTGATACATAGGAGTGCAAGCAAAGGAGGAAATCCCTGCCCTAGAAATGGAAGGACAGCAGCGATGATGGAACCAAGTCCCAAGTCTGAGTCTGAGTCTCTGGTACCAAGTCCCAAGTCCCAAGTCCCAAGTCTCAGTCTTTGGTATCGAATGCTGAGTTCCAAGTCCTAATTAAAAACAAGCTTTTTTCCCCCTGGGGAAAAAAGGATGGTGGGTAGGTGAGTCAAGACTGAGTCATTTAAAAAAAAATGAGTCAAGTCTGAGTTAGGCTACTGGTGCAGTTTGAGTCTGACTTGAGAGCAAGTCCCATTACTCAAGCCTCCATCCCTGAAGGAGAGGAGGGCAAAAGCATCACTAGCAGCTGGTAGAGGCCCTGCCACCACCCCCAGTATTCCACTCCCTAAGCCAGACACATTACACAGCCTGTAATGTGAGACGGTGATAACACAATCCGGATTCAGAATAAAATTCCTTCCCTTAGATATGGTGTTCAGTTTAGGGACCAAATCCTATTGTGCACAAGTACCCCTTGGCTTGTGAGTTTCTTACACATTGAGTTAACAAACAAGAGACTCAGGATAAAACCTTCCACTCCAAGAGCTAGGGAGGCGCGGAAGTGAGTTACGCACAACTGCACCTTCTCTGTTGTGGGCCCCTCGTTGTGGAACCATCTTCCAAGTAAGCTGCGCCTTGCACAGTCCCTGCCCGCCTTCAAAAAGGCTTTGAAAACCTTGCTTTTCAGGGAGGCATATGGCGACCTTTAATTTAATTTAATTTATTTATTTAACTCGATTTTTTTCTTCCTGCCCCCTGACGCATCTTGCCGAGGGTTTCCCCCCTCTTTTTTATATTTAGTTGTTTTTAACTTCTTGTAAACTGCTAGAGTTCCGCCTGGAAGATGGGCAGTATAGAAATGAAATGGAATGAAATGAAATAAATAAATAAATAAATAAATAAATAAATAAATAAAAGTTCTCTTTCCAGCAATATATTTGGAAAAGTAACTAGAGGGTAGATTTTTAGTTCCTCATCTCTTGGGATATTGAGTGCAAGTCTGTCCAAAAGCTGTTGCTAGGAGAAGGAAGGTACAGTTTTCACTAGGGCACCTCCACTTGAGTAATGTCATACCTACATGGCTTTAGCATCTATCTGTATCACTACGCAACCAGTTAGACCACAGGTGAGTGAAGTGCATCCTGCAGGCCTCAGGCAGCCTACCAGTTACCCCAGAGTCTCCTGTGTTCCTAAGTGCACTCTTTCTGATACACAAATGTGCATGGACATGGACTCACATACCATTTTCTACCCCAGAAACTGCAGTTTCTATGTTAGTCTCTAGACCCCGCCTCAATCCAGGCCCAGTGAGGCCCATTGATACAACTTTGGACCCTAAGCCACCTAAAGTTTCCCATCTTGTTGTTGTTTTAAACTGCCCATATAAAGAAAGAACATACTTGGTGTTTCTTCAAGTATATCTTGGAATTTTGCTCTTTCATATTCCACTAAGTTGCGCTGGAGGTGAGGTCTCAGGTTCTGGATAGTGAAATTAGCCATATCCATTGTCATGAGATCCAGGACATGAAATATTTGCCTGAAAGAATACAAGGCATAAGTTTGTATCAAGGGTCAAGTTTCATGGGTTAGACACTATTTCTGACCACGCAGAAGGCAAATACACACACTTATCTTAATTGCACAGAAGTATACTTTCTTAAAGCAACTACCCCACCCATTGGAAACATCATAGATAAAGTATGGCACTGCAGAACTCCTGTAAGAAACCTGTCCAGTGCATGGTGATCATGCATGTACTGTGTGTGCATTTATTGCTACGTGTTAAGTAGTGCAATTGTCCTATGCAGGCATTGGGTAGTCTAATTTAAGTAAGCAGAGGAAGACAACAGCATGCTCTCCTCACCTTTTTTAATGTCACTCTCCATGAGCAGAGAACCACTGTCTGAAAAAGAGAGCCTCCATTGACTAGGGATCCTTACGGAGCTGATCCAAAGGATCAAGAGCATTGATCTTATAGGATTTCCTGTCACATGAAGTGACTCCACACTTACAGAAAAAAAATCTCCTCTTCATACTAATGCTCTCAGGAAGAGGGATGACACATTTGTCTTTCTTGCATGTTTACCTAGAAGATTTTTTCCTTACATGTTTAGATTACGGAGTGACTGAAACCACTGAAATTACATCCAGAGCCTGGGAATAATGTGTTGATTTAATGCGTTAACATTAACATTGTTACCTTTGTAACAAGAAGAGAATGTTTAAATGCTCAGTGTTTTAAAACTAATAAGTCTAATGTGTTAACATTAACTTCAGAGTATTATTTTCTCAAGAATAGATGGATTAATCCTTTTGAAAGCAAAAATAATATTTACATGTTAAATCCAACACTTCATTTCTAAGCCCCGTGTCTACTTTAATGAACTGCTCAAAAACATATTAAATTAAAACAGCTTTTTTCTATTCTCACTCACTCAACCCACAATTTGAGTGGATGTCACTGAGTTCTGTATTTTGTGAGAGGGAAAAGAATATCCCTCTATGCACTTTACATATGCCCTGCATAATTTTGTATCTCTCAATTATATCCCCCCTCAGGTGCCTTCTTTCCAGACTAAAGAGCCCCAAATGCTGTAGCCATTCCTCATAAGAGAAGTGCCCCAGCCCAGTAAATCATTTTAGTCACTCTCTTCTGCACCTTTTCCAGTTCCACTACGTCTTTTTTGAGATGTGGTGACCAGAATTGTACACAATACTCCAGGTGCGGCCTTACTATCATTTTGTACAATGGCATTATAATGTTGGCTGTTTTATTTTTAACCCCCTTTTTGATGATCGCTAGCATGGAATTAGCTTTCTTCACTGCTGCCACATACTGGGCAAGTCTTTCCCAATTAACCAGAAGATTTTTAGTACATCGGGGGGAGGGGGTTAATTAGTCCTTATATGTTTGATCTCTTTATTTTCTCTTTAATGTGCAGCTTGGAGTAAGAAACTGCATTATGTACGAGGTCAGATTATTGGCCCATCTAAGTCAGTATTGTCTACTTCAAAAGTACGGAAGTCATGGTCTATTGCAACTTCCACTGGCCCATGTCAGCACAGAGAAAGGTGAGCGACAATGAGAGCTGTAGACCATCATCACTTGGAAGGCCACACCTTCTTCACCCCTGGTCTATTCTGACATACGTAGAAGGTCTTCATACCACTTCCTACTTGATTACTGTTTTGAACCTTGCTATTCTGGGGATTGAACCCAAGAACATAAAATGAGTCACTCTTGGATCAAGACAAATGCATCTGTGGTCCAGCATTCTGTTCTTACAGTAGCCAGCTGAAGTCCACGTGAGCCCACAAATGGGACATGATTGTAAAGGCATCCTTCTGCTTATGTATGCAGAAGCATACTGCTTTGGATCCTGGAGGTAAGATACAACTTGGATTTGTAGTTATCTGAAGGCCTAAATACTTCATGAAATTGTCCTGTTCCCTTTTAAAGCTGACCAAGTAGATGACCTTCTCCACAGTGTGTAGTGAATTCCACAGATGAACTAGGTGAAAGATCTTTGGGCTGGGCAAAGTATCTGCTATGGCACTGGTTCCCACCCTTGGGTAGCCCAGGTGTTCCTGGACTACAACTCCCAGTACCCATCCCCATCAGCTGTGCTGGTCAGGATTTCTGGGAGTAGCAGTCCAAGAACCCCTGGGTTACTTCTATACTAGGGCACTCTGAACTGCAGCACACCCTTGAATGAGTAATATGCTAAGGCCACCTTCCTTTCTTAGAAGAACAGTTCACAGAAAGCACTTGAAGAAACACACTTTTAAGAAGACCAGCATACAGAGAACTGTAAAGATTATTTCTAGAATAACAGAAATTGTTCTAGAAACAGCAAAACGGAAACTGAACACAAAAATGTTCCTGACTTGGGTACACTCTAAGTTCTGATTCCTTGGTTTGAATCCAGAAAAAACAAGTACGATTTTTTTTAAAAAAATCAGTGCTTGGGGCTACCAAAGAGTAATCGAAAACCAACCTGAACAATGCAACGATATTTCCGGTTGCTTTTAACTGGTTCACATCATTATCCCTTACTGGAGCGCACAGTTTTCCCATGGTGCTGATGATGTAGTTTGCGAGACCCTGGATGTCCACTGCATTGTGCTCTGCCTGCTGTCTTATGAGGTCTGTGTCGAGGACTTCACAAATTTGACTCCGCATCCTGTTCGCTCCAGGGTTCAAGAAAGAAAGAAGGATCTGCAACATTGAGAACACCAACCATCATGGAGGCACGTATAGAGGCGAAGGAGCAAAAGAAAAAGAAAGAATGGGGCTTTTGTGATCCCTGGGCTTGTACGTTAGGACTGAGCCATATTTCTTTTAAAGATCCCAACTCACAGAAACCTCCTACCATCATGGCCGGCGGCCACAGTGGCCTGGGTATTGTGAACTGTACTTCAAAAGAGCAACTTTTCCATTCTATAGTTAGAAGGGTATTGACCAGGTGTGGCATTTTTTTCCAGTTTTCCATGTCATGATGGCCCTACTGAAGCCCCATTTTAAAATATACATTGGGTTGGCAAGAGCTAATTAAAGGAAACAAGTATTACCATATTTCCATCTATATGATGCCCCCATGTATAAGACACCCCTTCTTTTCCAACCCAAAATTACAGTTTTCCAACTGCACAATTCTCTCCTTGGCTTACTTCTGTGTACAAAATTATCCTCATTTTTTAGTCTAACAATTTTAGATTAAGGGAATACCAGGTGCTGTAGGCGCCTGGAGTAGGAACTGGCAAGCCACTCTAGAATTCCTGCCAAGAAAACTCCATGGACATGGGGTCATGAAGAGTCGGTCACGACTGTAAGAACACAACACAACACACACACACACACACAGAGTCTTATACAAGGAAAAACACTGTAGTTAATATTCTGTCTAATCATATGCATGCTCTACGGACTGCACACTGCTTTGAAATTATATCAAATGACAGACACCATTATAATGCTTTAGAACTGTGGACCAAGGCAAGAAAGACCCAGATTACAAAGCTTACTCAGCAATGAAGCTTGCTAAATGGGCTTGGACAGATCACTATTTTGCAGGCTAATAAAAGCCACAGAGCTAAAAGGATGGCCCCAAAGGATAAAGTATGTTGTTCTGATCTGTTTGGAGATGAGTAAAATATAGAGATTAACATAACAATTGCTAATCTTACGAATACCACCTACTAGATCAATCAGAATCTGATGTCACAGATCAAGATCAAAGACCCCAAGGCAGGGCACACTGATAACCCCGGAGTATAAAACCCGATGTTTTCAGATAAGATAATAACTTTTCTGCTTTCTTGGAGCATAATAACAGACTGGAAAGACCAAAAAAAGTTTGCTTCCAAGTAAAAAACTTTAACACATAATAAAAAACCTTTGGCATAGAAATACACCCTGCCACCTTCAGGATTACAAATGGCATATACTGGCAAATACTATTGCATACAGTAATATTTCACAGAATGTTCAAGTAGACTAGTTGCTTAATCACCTTATTCCTGACCTTATGAGATTAATTAAAGGCTGCCCAGGGCTACCTCAAAACTGATGCTTGTTGTAGGGCCACAATATCATCATAACACCAACAGCTCCCCCCACCAACAATCCAAGACTTTTACCATCTCTACGTATCATGCCTTGAAATATATCATGTCAAATACTTTTCTTATTCCTTTTGTTAACAAACATTTCAAACTATAGTGCTTACAAGTTCACAGAATCAATGTCTCGGCGTATCAACTCAATCGTACAGCTGGAATTAAGCTAAGGAAACAATCATCTTAGCAGGAGAGAGGAAGATTAGTCACCCACCTCTTTAATTTCCTCAAACAGCTTGATAGCATGCTCGTATTCTGGAGGATCTTCATTCAAGTCTTCTTCGAGACGATCCCAGAATGCTTGGTGCACAACTTGCTTTACCTTCCCAGGCAAGCTATGGTGGGGGGAGGAGAGAAAATGTATTCAAAGGAAACTTAGAAGGATGGCTCATAACAGTACATAGCCACCAGTGTAATGCCAAAGGTAGCGTCCAGTGGCAAATTGCCACAAGTTAAGAAGTATGGTATGCATTTTCTATTGCATACTGAGTCATGTAGTTTGTGTGTAAAAGAAAATAACTATACTGACTTCTGAGTTGTTTTAGAACTTGTATCTGAGTACCAGCTTTGGCCATTTTAAAAATGCTGTCTCACTTACCTGTTCGGAGGATGCTCAATGCATTCCAAATGGAAGTTCTCATTTACAGCAATTTCATGTGCAAGTGTCAAGTTTGATAAGTTTCTGGCTGCTGCCATCATTTCATCAAATGTAACTAGTTTGGGAGGACTTGTTGCTGGAATAAAGAAAAGACATGCATATCGGATCTGTCCATAGGGTTGTTAGGACCCCACTCTCCAATTTCTGGAGATTTCGGGACCACAGGCTGAGACACGAGGCAGGCCCAGGTGGTGGTACAGAGGCTGGATGTGTAAAAGCTTGGCAAAGAGAAGACGTTTTCCAGGCTCTGAACTGCTGCTGATCCTGCCAAAGCTTGTGCAATAAGAAGACTTGAGAGTAATAATGCTGGTGCTCCATTCAATGTGTTTTTCCAAATGGGCTGATGGGCCACATGTAACACATTTAAAAGACAGCAGTGAGAGAAGGGGATAGGGAGGGAGCGGGTGCATTCATGCACTTGGGCCCATCATGCCATTTGGACCAACACACCCAAACAGTTTCCTATTAAGCCAGTATCACCCCATGCTAGCTTAGTGAACTGACAAAGATGATGCCCAAGCTCTCAAGCCATTTCTTCTCCTCCAGCGTTACTCAGCCTGCGATTTATCTTCCTGCCTGGAGACATGAAGAAGCACTACAATTCCCATTTGTCGGTCCAGATGAAGAATCTTACTGCATTTCATTCCCAGAATGACATGAAGACCCCCCCCTTTTTTTTTTTGTAATCAGAGCAATACCCCCACAGCCAAGAAATCTCAAAAGATTTATTGGAAGTTTTAGGTACTTTCATTTCTGGGGATGGGTGGGGAATCACAGTGCACAGAATAAATACAATTCCTAGCACGTTTTCATTATAGGATTCACTAGTACAGGACCAAGAAAATGCCAAATGGTGAAATGCCAGATGATTAACTAAAAAGACCATTAAACTATGCAGATTCTTCACTTTTTTTGGCACAGGACAAGAGGCAAAAATCGATCCAAACAAGCAAATGTATAGGAAGAATCAGATGGGATCACATTTTCTTGGGAATCCAGGAAAATGTGCTGCTGCAGTAGGTTGTATCTTCAGGGGTTCCCGGCACAGTGAGCTCCTGAAGAAAATCAATGAAGACAACACATTTTGCAAGTACTTGCCATTCCTTAGTACAAATGCAAATTCTCTCATTAGAGATGAATGTTTAAATTTTATTAAAAGTTTTATTAGTTTTAAAAGGAAAGGGAAAGGGGAAAAAGGAGAAAAGGACAGAAAATAAAACACCAAGAATTACATTAAGTCTATCAAGTCATAGATTATACATATCAGAATCTAATAGAGATGAATGTTATAATTTAAACATAACGACGGTGTTTCTAACCCAAGTGGCAAGGAGAGTAACAAAGTTATCTGTTCTCCTGCCAAGTCCTGGTATTTATCAGTATTAAATGGAAAACCCAAGGCTCCAAAACTCTTCCTTCTTAAACCATATGCAGGCTAGGCAACCCTTCAAATGGAGGATGCCTCCAAAAGAAGATTATACTATTGCAACCTTGCATGTAGAGGATTGCCCTCCCCCAAAGAGGACATACAGCCACCCTGTCACCACCCACATAATCTGACAGGAGACACCGATGCAGCAGGGGAGCTTTAAGTGGGTCTTGGTTGTTGAAAGCCCCCTTAAACTACAGCTCCTCCAGTTTTTATTGAGGAGTCCCCACAGGAAAGTAGCAGACACAGTGTGTATGTGTGTGCATGGGAAAAAGTGGCAATACAAATCACATGCATCTAATATGCTAGTAGTGCACAAAGTTAACTTACAAGCTGGGGAGGTGGACTTGCTTGAAGCGTCACTGGTAAAACTCTGCCTGGAGTAGTCAGAGTCGCTGGAAAAGGAAGCTGCACTTTCAGAAGACCTCGAAGAATCGTATTCATTGTTCTGCTCATCGTTCAGAGGCATTTTGGCAAAGCATAGAAATCTGGATACGGGGTGGGCCCACAATTCCAATAAGTTGGTTTTTGTTTTAGTGGGAAGTCTGAGTTCATAAGAGCCTTTAAAATCAAAGTGGAGGGCAGGATGTTAAAGATCAAGTCAGCATGCACAAAATTGTACCCTACACCTAGATCCTATTAGGCAAAACCCAAAGAAACCAAAGAAGACAAGATAAAAACATATACAGTGGACCCTTGTATAACAAGCAGTTTGTATAACATAAAATCTGTACAACATAAAAATGGGATTACTCCATTTTCAATGCATTCTTATGGAAATTTGTATAAAGGAAAATTTGCTTAACATAATTTCATTTAGAATGAATTAATTACTTTATACAAGGTATCACTGTAGTACTTAAAGACTATGTGAACTTTTGTGGGGAAGTCTTTGAAATGCCACGTTTTGTTTTTGTTGTGTTGTGTTTTTTGGATTTTGCCTGACATGCGTGCACAGACTAACACAGCTTCCTCTTCCAAAACTAGGTTCTATTGTCACAGGTAAAAATATTCCATGTATCTAAAGCAGGGATAAACAATGCTTATCTATCTAAAGACAGTTCACTGGTTTTATTTCCTTGAAGATAATGTGGACAATAAAATTATTAATGATGCTTTGAAATTTTATTACTACAATCAACAGATCAGAAACAAACAACACAGATCAATGGCAAAAACACACTAGAACAAAAACTAACAGATACAAGTACAATATGCATTGAGTATAGCTGAGTCTGAGGGAGACCAATTTCATGAGATAATTATTGCAATTATAAAGCTAATAATGCTTAATTTTTTTAAAAAAATGATAACCTGGTTTTTAGTGTGTAATCCTTCAGTGTCTCAGTAATGGGTGGAATTAAAAGAAAAGAGAAATGAGAATTTTTCATTAATAATCCCAGATACTTCTGTGGGTAGAATAGTGCCTTTCTATGATTCAAATGTCCATATTTGCATAAATAGTAGTAGTCCTCATGGCAGTATGCTATATGTCTATGTAATGTCTTATAGAGTGATACAAGTAACAGATAGGACCCTTTCCCCCAAGGAGCTTGAAGTTTAAAATGGACATTCGGTGAAATCCTGTTACTGGCAGTTCCCAGCATGGCCTTGATTTCAGCACTAAGTTAAAACCCAGCTATTCACTCAGGCATCTGATAGTAACAAAGATTATGGTTGGTTGTTCAGTCCTTCAGCCTGTTGTAATATTGTTCTGGGTTCTAAACTATTTTAAAAACTGTAATTACAAATGTTCAGACTGTTGCAATGTATAGAATTGTATTAGTTCCTTTCAATATAATTTTATTAGCAGGATGGATTGCAACCTACCTTGAGATCTGCTGACAACTGGTGAGTTCAAAATGTTTTAAAAATAAAACCTTACACCACCCGTTAAAAGCAAGCTACTCACAGAATGAAACTCTCACACTTGTGCAGAAATAGATGCCATTCGCCGACAAATAAAGAAAATAAGAATCGGGAAGAAAAGTTACTAGATACCAATACTTCCACAAAGACTGCAGCAATCCTTCCAACATCCCTGTAAGATCTAAGAGTGCTCTCTCTGTTTTGGGGAGGGTGGAGAGGCAGGGAAAAGTCAGAGACACAAAAGCTGGGCGAAAATTAGGATTGGGCACCCAGTGTGGTGTAGTGGGCATTGTGGTGGTCTAGGACCCAGGAGACCTGAATCCGATTTCCATTCCACTGTGGGAACTCTCTGGAGGGAAGGGGTGACACTGATAAAACCATTCCTTAAATATACCAGTTATGATGAGAGGCTTATGTGCAATGCTACCTCATACCATATAGCATGACGTTCAACTGATCAAATACTGGGATGGAGAAGACCAAGTGTTTTGAAAAAAAAAATCACATTATTAAAACAAGGAAATAGCTGGATGTCCTCCACTCTTAATAATGTAATGTCTCAGTTACAGAAGACCCCTTGAGTATTTTATCTCATCTTTCCAGTCTTTTAGCAGCTACTGTATTTTTAAAAAAAGATTTAATCCCAAGCCAAATCATTCAGAGGAATTTCATGAGGCAGAAAGCCAGATTACATGGAGGGTGACCTCTGGGGCTCCAGCAGAAATGATGGAATCATGAGTAACATAGGCTACAGACCTAAACTATATATATACAGTATATGTTTGTGTCTGTGGTCTATATATGTAATGTGCTAAGAAGACTCGATCCTCTATTTTAAACTCTTAGAGATGCACTGGAACTTATACATGTAGGCTACTTCTGCAGTATCCCTATCCAGCACTTTCTCTTTTCCAAAAAAAAATCCACTTTGATCATCATAAGAACAAAAATCTTCTTGAAAAATGTATGTCTGCAAAAGATCAACAGAGTCTCTCCCTGCTGTGAGTTCTTATGAAATGCCTTGCTGTATGCAAGTCAGGTGGCTCTGCACACAAGCCACAATCAAAGCTGAGACACTTTAGTGACTAATTTAAAAATCACTAGTTGAAGAGTCTTTAATTTGACACTAACTGAAGAGTTCCCACTTACTGTAAATTCCAGGTCATGCAAGAAATCATCTGACTTGTGTACAACCAAAACTGCATCAAGAATTATATTGGGGAGTCTAATTACCAGTGATCTGCCACTGTGGTGACACCATGTCAGTTATGCTGGTATAAGCCACATCAGAGGATTTTGGCCAGAGCGACCTAAGAAGATTAAATGTCCTGAAACTGATCTCTCCATGTTGCTTTCTTGATATGCGACTTATGACAATTTATTAGTCTGTGCAAAGATTGCTCCCTTTGTCCTGTGCCGAATACAGAGGGGAACCCTTGGCAGTAGATGACATAAATCACATTAGAGAATGCATGAGTAAACAAGTCTGGGTAGCTGATATTGTTAGGATTCTTAATAGTTCTGCTAGGTTGGATACAGGGATATAAGAGACACGCTCTTCAAGCATGCAGGCATCTAGGATTGTAGTGGGGCTTTGTTCCTATTTCTGCCTCCCTTCTGAGCTGCTTGTTGTATGTCAGCAGTTGTTTAAGACAACTATATCTGGGATGTACTGGTCTCACACCAAAGCCTGGGAAAAGGAAGTATTATTGTCCACTGTAGGTTGCAGATCATTGATGATTGGTCTCATAGCTTGTTAATCCTGGTCAACAATCTAACTCCGTCAATTTGCTTTTCCACCGTACTGAGCAATTACTGCTGTTTAGGAAATGTTTGCTCTATATCAAATAGTTTTGAGTATTTGACGGGATTTTCAGCAAATTTATCATCATCATCATCATCATCATCATCATCATTGGTTCCACAATATAAGATAAAACAAACCCAACAGACAATCAGCAGAACCAGATTTTAAAAACTGAAAGTACAAAAGCATTTCTAAGGCAAGATGGCAGGAGGAAAAAAAACGAAGCTCAAACAGCTAGTATAAAATAAATCAACCTCCTTGATCGCCGAATGTGGCAGTATGTAGCCAAGTTTTTAAAAGCTTCTTAAATGCCAGGAGGGACCCTGCAGCCCTGATTTCACTCCGAAGGTGGGTGCACAGTGTTGGACCCACCACCTAGAAAGTGCGCTTCCGGGTGGAGGTTTTCCGGGCCTCCCGGGGGGTGGCAGCCCAAAGCGCTAGGGACTGTGATGTTCTTTAGTTACCTCAGAGGAGCTAGCTGTATACAAAAGGCTTGGGGGTGAATTTTGGGTAGACGCTGGAGGCATGTAAGTATGTGCAATGATTGGTGGGTTTCATGCATGACTGTAGTGCTTATGTGTCCCTACAGCTGGGCAGTATGTCCAGAAAGTGTATTTGCTATGTAGGACTATGTAGGACTAGACCAGGCTTAGGTTGATGGAGGGATGAAAGTTACTAAAATTATTTCTTGCTATGAGTCCAGGTGATAAAATATGTCCTTAAGGAATCTCAGGTAGAGGAATAGAGAAAGTGTTGCTCCAGGTTCTAGGTTTTTCCCCCCAATTAAACTTCCAGAACCTTCTAGGTGTGGTATTTTTGGTACTACTGTTCAGTAGTTTAACTTTTCTAAGCTCTGGTTTGGCGGCAAACAGTTTTCACTCCTACCCTTTCTAAAAAATAATCACTAGTGTAACAGTAAATTACACCCCAGGTGCTGACCACAACAGCCCTCAAAGCCATGCTGTCAAGAATTCAAAACGTCCACTTAACAGGAATACTGAGCCCTGCCTAGCTATCTGCATATTTTTGTATGTTTGTTTGCATTATAATAAGGATAATTCACAGCAATATATTATTCCTGGGAAAATGTTTTTTCTCTGCTATTGTGCAAACTGCAGCTAAAGTCAGAAGAAACAAGGATTATTTAAGGGGTTGGCAGAACATATCATATCTGCTGATCTAAAAGTCCCAGCAATATGAGCTTGTAATGCCCAGCTTCACTACAACAATTCAAACTATGCTGTAATGAAATTTAAAAACCAGACTGGCACCTACCTTACAACATTATCGGCTATATGAAAGATTTGACAATATTTAACCATGGCCATTTGATTAGGCAGTGAACCAATCAATCAGATGACGATATTTGATCCATCAGTTAAACGGTACACAAATCCAACTGATAGGTCACCTATTAAGTTAAAAATGTTCCATCAAGCTTCTACACTACCACCATTCTTTAGCAATGAAGGTAATACCCTCTTTCATCTTTCGAGAACCAGTGATATGAAAAGTAATTAATAATAATTTTAACCTGATAACAAAGAATAAGTTATTGTCCTGTGGACATAAAAGTGGTAAAAGCAGTTCCTGTCCTGAGGAAGGCCAATAATTTCCAGGGCAGGTGAGGTGACAACAAATATGTACTAGCCAGGTATTAGACTCCACGTGTAGAACAGGAAGCAAGTATGTCACTCTCCCATTTAAAGCTACATGTGGTATTTAAACAGTCACAATGCAATTATTCAAACGAAGTCCTGGCCAGGTGTCAACAGTCTACTTGGACAAAATTCCAGAATTAGATACAGTGTACTGTTTATAAGCAAGAACCTTGTCAAAATCCCTTACAATATCCCACATGGCGGTGAACATATTATATGTTGAAACATGATACATGACAGATATATTTTAGGTCCTAATTATTTTTTAAAATAACATAGCAATGTAGGGAACGTAAACCACAAATCAGGTGCTCTCTGACAGAGTGTGGAAACTTACTTTTTATACTATGGTTCAAAAGAGTCCTCTAGTTAGTAGGATCTAGAAATTCAAACAAAGCAAAATAAAACAAACAAACAAAACCCTTTTGTTTTGTTTTTCTGCTTTTGTTTTGTACAGTATTGTGTTTCTTGTTGCAATGTTTGCACAGACTACCATGGCTACAGCTCCGAAACCTAGTCTAAAACGTTAATCTTCCAAGCTCTTCCTTCTGTTTTGATGTACCTACGTCAGAAGGTCCAAAATCTCTGTCTCAAAACACACATGTTGCGGAACAGAGCAAGCATTTCTTCTTCTTTGCCCATTCCTGGCCTGCAACGTAAGCACACATCACTGCAGCTGCTAACTAACACAGCTCTTCATTGTCATCAACACTAAAGCACTCAGGCAATAACTAGCTCAGCAGCAGCTAGATCAACCTGCAGAAGGAAAGCTGTTGTGACCAAACAAAGCAAAACCTAGTCCTTTAAAAAAGGTCAAGAGAGGTGTCACAACCTGTCTTGTGCCATTTCGTACTGTATGTCTGGAGGAGGTGAAGGTTGTGATAGGGAAAAGATCAATCGGAAACAGAGACGATTAACATGTAAAACGTTTTCCCCAGTGATAGGGAAACTCAGACCCTGAGGCTGAATTTACCACGCCCACCACCTCTGGAGTTGCCCAGATGGTCACGTCTCCTTTCATACCCATCATGGTGGTTTCCCACCACCTGTCCTCTTTTAAAATATTGGGATGGTTTTCTGAATGCTTAACTATTTTTCACCCTGTGACCATTAACCTCACCCATCATTGAAATGGGGTCCCCAAGAACTTACATCAAAGCAAACAGGATTCCTCAGCTGAAAGAGGCTGTCTACCTTTGCTATCCATGCTGCTCTACTAGGCACAGGGGCTTCTTTTTGTTCATGGAAGACAATTTCATTGTGTGAATCCCAGTTTGAAATCTGACATGCGGCATTCCAGACCTGTGCTATCACTCCATCTGTCAGAACACAGGAGGCAAGTGCAAATGTTCAAGTGTTGTGTTCTGATGCAATTCAGGACAGGTACGTATGTGATTGAGTGGAGTGCAAGATGACAAAGTCTGCCATGTATATAAGCATAGCAGAACACTTCATACTTTAATGCACTGATGAGCAAACTATGGACCATCAGATGCTGTTGGACTATGACTTCCAACATTCATACTCAATGCTTATGTTGGCAAGGCCGCCATCAAGAGGATTCACTTTGCCCACTTCTGCGGGAAGGTTACAGATCTGTTTCTAGTGTTATCATGTGCTTATTCAAATGGTATCTTAAGATGTCCACTGGCACCAGTAGTAATAGTGAGTATACAGGGGACCCTCGTATAACAGTTTTAATAACATAAAATCTGTACAACATAAAAAATTCTGGAGATAGGGGAAATTTGCTTAACAGAATCGTCTATGGGGCAAATCTGTACAACATAAAAATGGTCGCGACTAGGGATTACTCTGTTTTCAATGCATTCCTATCGGAAATTTGTATAAAGGAAAATTTGCTTAACATAATTTCATTTGCAATGAATTAATTCCTTTATACAAGATAGTGCTGTACTTCCTTCCAGATATCTGTCAAAGCCATCTGCAAAGTGAGGATCCTGGACATCAATATTTTTAGACAAGGAGCATGTTATTTGTTTTGCATTTCTAAATGTAGGAACTTGATTTGCACTTGACAGACTAAAATATAGACAAGTTCTCGGATATCCTTTCAAACACACCCATGCACAAAATGCTGTTCATTGCTCAAAAATATCCATACAAAACAGACACTTTAGGGAAAGCTATCAACAAGAATACATGTATTTTTTCAATTCACAGACTGGTGCAGATACTGGACGGAACAAAGTTGTGACTGAATACAAGGAAGATTAAGACAGAGAGGAAATTGAGTAGTTCCTCCTCTCCTTGCTGCCAACTCTATCATTCAGCAGAACTCAATACTGTGCTAAATTACAGCCCACATATATTTGACACAGTGATCTATTAAGGCGCTGAAAATAGGTGCAAGGCAGAGGCTGAAAAAAGATCAAGGGCTGTATGTGTTTTGGTTATTGAGCCTGACAGGAGACACAAGTTATGTACACTGGAGGGCCCCCAGTTTCACTGGGAAATCAGATATCCTAGACTACCCCCCCCCCAAAATAAGAGATAGATCTTGAAACCAAACATGACATACCCATCATGATGCTGAGGTTTTTTGTACATAAAAAGCATAATAATGACATTGTTTATATTTCTCAATGTATGTAGATGTTATTCAAACAGAATGAGCAAGTGGTGTGTAGCCATATACAAAGAAAAATACACTATGTTTCAAGGCATACAAGTATGCTTAATATTGGTTTCTAAATCAGTTTAAATTAGAAGCTGAACTGAACTGTCGGTAATTCTCCAACCTTACATGCTCAAAGGGTTGTTCCTCAACAGATTCTGATACAGGTCATTGGAAGCAATACTTTTCGATACCTTGAGCATTTCAGATATATTGGCAAGGTAGTAGAAGACCTACAGGAGGAGATAAACAGAACAAAACAAAATTAATCAGCTGTGTGCTTATTGTGCAATAGGCCTATGGACAAAAGGAAGGCCGTGTCTACATGACGAGGCTAATGGATGAGTTTCAACAGAGGGAAATGTAGGGTACTGCATCTAGACAGAAAAAACAAATTGCATAGATATAGGATAGGAAGCACCTGGCTGGAGAACAGTACATGTGAAAGGGATCTGGGAGTTTGGGTGGACCACGAATTGGATGCGAGTCAGCAGTGTGATGCAACAGTCAAGAAAGCCAATGCGATTCTTGGCTGCATCAACAGAAGCATAGTCTAGATCAAGGAAAGTGATAGTTGAAGAGGGGACTGGTTTGTTTTCCATGGCTTCATAGACTAGGACTCGGAGCAATGGTTTCAAACCACGGAAAAAGAGATTCCATTTGAACACTAGGAAGAACTTCATAATGGTTAGAGCTGTTCAGCAGTGGAACATGCTGTCATGGAGGGTGGTGGAGTCTCCTTCTTTGGAGGTTTTTAAGTAGGGGCTGGATGGCCATCTGTTGGAAATACTGTGATGGGGGTTCAGGCATGACAAGGGGTTGGACTGGATGGCCCTTGAGGTCTCTTCCAACCAGGGCCGGCGCGTCCATTAAGGCAAACTAGGCAGTTGCCTAGGGCGCCAAAATGGAGAGAGGGCGCTGGCTAGCCTGCTGCCCACCTGCCGCCCCCCCACCGCTGACAACCGCCATCCGCCCACCCATCACCGCCCGCCCCCACGCCTGCTGCTGTCCCCCGCCATCTGCCACCACCACCACCCCCAGCCCCCTGCCGCCGCCTCCTGATGACCTTAGCACCCGAGCTGGTCCAGACTGCGAGATTCAATTTTTGAGGTAGCTTGGACGCAGGCCATTTTGTGCTTTGTAGGTTAAAACCAGCACTTTGAATTGTGCCTGAGAGCTGATTGGCAGCCTGTGGAGCTGTTTTAATAGGGGTGTAATGTGATCTCTGTAACCTGCCCAAGTCTGCAATCTGGCTGCTGCATTTTGGACCCACTGAAGTTTCCTGAGACTATCCATCAGTAGTTCCACATAGAACGCATTACAGTAGTCCAGCCGAGACATCACTAGGGCACATGTCACAGAGGCCAGAGCAGGTTTCTTAGGAAATGGCATAACTGGCATGCTAGTTTTAATTGTACAAATGCACTCCTGGCCACAGCTGTGACCTGGGCATCTAGGCTCAAAGATGAGTCCAGGAGCACTCCCAAGCTATGCACCTCTTTTTACAATTGGGGGGGAGCCTCATTCAGTACAGGTTACATCCCTATCCCTTGATCTCCCTTTCAACTGACCAGAAGCATCTCTGTCTTGACTGGGTTTAGTTTCAGTTTGTTCCTCCTCATCCAATTTGTTACTGAAGCTAAGCACTGATCTAAAGTCGAAATAGCTTCATTGGAATCTGGAGGTGACGAGAAGTAGAATTGAGTATCATTGGCATACTGGTGACACTTAACATCAAAACTCCAGATAGTTTCCCCCCAGTAGTTTCATATAAATGTTAAATAACGTAGGAGACAGAACAGAACCCTTAAGGGCCCCACAGGCCAGTGGCCATGATGTTGAACATGAGCCCCCTAATACCACTTTCTTCATTCTCTCCTGCATGAAGGACTGAAACCACTGTAATACCTTGCCCCCAAGTCCCATTTCAGAGATATGAGTCAGGAGGATGTTGTGGTTGATAGTGTCATAAACAGCTGAAAGGTCCAGTAAAAGCAAAAGGGACACAGATCCCCTGTCCATTTCCCTGTGTAGGTCATCTACCAAGGCAGCCAGTGCTATCTCAGTCCCATAACCAGGCTTGAAGCCAAAATGAGCTGGACCCAGGTAGTTTATCTCATCCGAAAACCTCTGGAGCTGCAAGGCCACAACCCACTCTAGTACTTTTCCCAAGAATGGGATGTTAGATACTGGTTGGTAATTGTTCAGTATTCTTGGATCTAAAGGGGGCTTTTTAAACAGTGGTTTTACTATTGCTTCCTTCAAGCATGCTGGAATCCTGCCCTGTTGCAAGGAGGCATTCACTGCTCTTCCTAACCAGTATGCCATACCCTCTCTGGCAGCTTTTATGAGCCAGGAAGGGAAAGGGTCCGACAGACATGTGGTGGCCATCTCTCCAAGGGTCCTTGGAGACTTTGTCTCTCACAATTTCAGTAAAATGAATGCTGCAAGGGTGAAAAGTATAAATTTATTAAACTAATTTGCCCACAACTACAGTAAAGGTAAAGAAATTATGTGGGTAAAGACGCAGATACCAATAATTCTGCAATGTTACAGTTCTACCAGTTGTACCTGGCCAGTGCCTCACATGGCATTACATACCAGCTAATGGTGTGTATTCTTGAAGACTTTCACAGCTGGGGTCTGAACACAGTCAAACAGCCTGAAAAACTCACAACAAGTATAATGGCTTAGTGCTTATTCCTTTTGACAGCATTTCAGCATTGTTCTTGAAAAGTGGAAAGTTCCACAGAAGAGTGCAAATCTGCTTCATTACTTTAAAAAAAGCTTTTAAATTGTCTCTTTATTTTTCATGAACTAATATTTTATTTATTTATTTATTTATTTATTTATTTATTTATTTATTTATTTATTTATTTATTTATTTATTTATTTCCCCCCTCTTCCCCCAGCCTCTTGCCAACATTGTTTTGTTTTGTTGTTGTAGATGCTATTGTTTTTAATATTGTGTAAACCGCCCAGAGTTCCTGTTTGGGAAATAGGCGCGGTATACAAGTTTGAAAATAAATAAATAAATAAAATTTAAAAAAATCTCCTTCTATGCTGAATAATGCAATACTGACCAACACTGGAGACACTGCTACTGGAGGGCTCATAGCCTGTGTGCTTGTAACTAGGTTGACAGGCAGTTCAACTGCACAAGGATAGAATACAGTATGGATTGCCTTGGAGAACCCTTAGAGGGGAGAGTCCCTTTCCCGCTACAGCTAACTAATTTAGTTCCTCCTGGTCTTCCAGGTGAGGAAGACAAGCATCTTAATTTATGACAATATGAATTGATTTGTAGGCTATTTAAAGAACATTCATCTATTAATCAGAGAGGAGGAATGAAGTTTTGGTAAACAGCAGTGTTTCCTAGTAGATAATTAGAGGTGTGTATATTTGTGTTTTGGATTAGCATGTCCAGAACTCTCAGGGAAATTCCTCCACACTGACTGGTGCATTCTGGAAGCTATGGTCTAAATAAAACAAACCTACACAGCTCTCGGGTAATCTGTCAAAGGACATAAGACAGCAGTCCATAGAGCCAATCAAGGATCTGTGTGGGTCCAGATCCAAAAGTAGGTTGAACCATTCCTTCCTCTCTTGGCCCCATCACTCATTCCTACCCATCCTGTTAACAACCAAGAGAGGCAAATTCCTCTTTCTAGAACTGGGAACAAATCACTAGCAAATTAGGCCATGGGGTGCACATAGCATTAACCTATATTTTGGGCTATGGTACATAAAGCATCATACATGAGCTTCAAGGACATTTATAACCTATTGATTACTTTATAGAAGCCATACATTTTACTAGGCTTCGGGTTCTGTCAAGTTTTTCCTCAGTTTCCCTTAGGGCTGCAACACAGTTTGGAAAATCCATAAATGGCTCTTCCCCATTTAAAAGCCTCTGCAGGGTGATGTCCATTTTGTCAGAATAGCAGCACTGCAGGCTTAAACTCACCCAAACCGGTCTGTTTTCTACATTTAAACTCCCACAATTCAGTCTTTCGGATGCCAGTTAAAAAACAAATCTATTTATACAAGCTTTCAGGAATAAACAAGTCTGGTATTCAGTTTGCCTTCAACCTGTGCTTTTATCGTGTTTTTATGTGATTTGCAATTTGAGTGTGTACTTTGACATTTTAAATATGGGTAACTTGTGGTTTTTATACTGTATTTTTATGTGACTTGTTTCTTTGGGGTCTCATGTAGACTCAATGAATAGGCTGGGCTATAAATTAATAACAAGTATTGCTGGCAACTACAGCAACTTTATGTTGTAAGCTGCTCTAACGTGGTGAACCAGAATAGTGCTTTGCACTGAGGGATTAATATATATTTATTTAATAAAAATACTATATAAATAAGAAATAAGAAGTCAGTTCAGAGCAGAATTGTCTGCAATAGTGGTAATGTCTCCAGGGCAGGAAAATATGAATTTAATAAATATGAAATTAATATCTTTCCCAAAGTTGAGCACTTCGGTGTTATCCATCTATATGGCACCTGACTAAAATAAAGCAAGCCTTATGGAAAAGACAGAGATATGCAGAGTGACAAAGGTTGTTACTTTATATGTATCTATGTATCAGTTTCTTCATTTTTATTTTTATTTTTTGCAAGAAAACACTTTTATGAAATATAAGGCTGGCATCTGTGTTACTTTCTATTTGGAAGATTGAACATTGTGATCATACCCACCATGAAATGATTTTAATTTCTACTGAACACAACAGTGTGTCCTTTACAGAAAAAAATGTAGAATTGTGCTGGTTGTAAAGGAATTAGTCACACCTGTATCAAAATGTGACAATGTACATTCACCCTGTCTCCCAGAAGCAGTCCTGTCTTTTCTAGAATCAGCAATGTACCTCCATTTGAAAGACAAAAGGCACTCATTATAAGATGAAGATATATACATATTAGACAGAGAAGATAGGTGGTTCGAGAGAAGGGTCAGGGAAGTCATTCATGTATTGAAAACCCCTCTCTTAACAGATCTGTCTGCTACTTATCAAGCTGAATCTTTCTTCCATCCCCAGACAAATCAGAAGTACTTCACGCCTTCACCAGCAACATACTTAATGGGTTCTGGGAAGGGTTGCATAGGTGGGATTTTCACACACCCTAGGCCACTGTCCACCTAACAAGCCTATTCAGACCATTGTCCAAGTTATGAGCCTATTCAGACCAGGCTGATGTAAATTCAAGGTGAAGTTGGTGAACTATAAATTGGAGGCCTCACCACTAACTTTCCTCAAACTGACAAAGCTGCTTGATCTTTCAAGAAAAAGAAGTCCAGTTGCCATGACTCAACTTCCAGATAACCTCACCTAGATTATTGAGAATCTTCACAGATTACTGCTCAGGTCTCTCGCCTGCAAAATGTTCCTTCAAATTGGGCCAGTCTGAGCATAGTTTGGATGGTTGGTTTTGGAATTTTTTTCACCGCTCCCTTAGTTTTAGATTAGTTTATATTATTGATTCAGGAAACTTCACCTCCCCTTTGTTGCTCCACTTCAACTGGCACTCATCACTTGTACACTAAATCATAGAATCATAGAGTTGGAAGTGTTAATGACTTTGATCTTCTACGTTGAGATCAGCCACTATAGTCAATGCAGGGGCAATTCTACCTTAACATACATCTAAGAAGTCAGCAAATGTTAATGTTAATGTGTGCTAAACATCTCTAGTGGTGGTAGCAGAAAGGCTGAAGTAGAATTCAGAAGAGATGTGCAGAATTGTCAGTGTCTCCCCATGTCATCCCCCCCTCCCTCAAGTCGTCCCCTGCTCAGGGACCCAGCTCTCCTCTTCCCCCGCTAAGCTTTACAGTACTGTAACCATAGCCTTCTACAAGGGAGTTGAAGTAAGAAGGGGAGAGTCGGGAGGCCATTACAAAAATACAAATGCAAGACTAGGCTATCGGGAAGTTGAGTCAGGGCAACTGGACTTCTTTTTCTTGAGAGATTGAAACGTTTTGCTGCTGCCCATCCAAACTTCGTCAGTCTGAGCGGAGTCCTCACCGTCCCCGAATGCCCGCTGACGTTCCTGAAAGCAGAGCTCTCTCTTGCGTGCCGAGCGCTCGCTCCTCCTCTTCCTCCATCTGGTTCAGTTGTCCCCTCCCCTCCGATGTATTTTTGGCAGTTACTCCGAAACACAAGCGCTTGAGCACTTTCGGGTCAAAACAAAGCCACCGTTTCCAAGGAAAGCTTTACAAAACACACACACACACACGCACACACACACGCACAGAGAGAGAGAGAGAGAGAGAGAATGACCAGGCTCACGTTCCCCCTTCGCTGCCTCTCCTGCTCCTACCCTGTCCGGAAAACCTGATGCTGCAACACCCCGAGCTCGGCTCGAAAACACGACAGGCTCTCTAAAAATTGAAGAGCCCGGAGAAAATCGCGGCGGCGGTGGTAATCGGGGTCAGAGAAGAATGAAAGCAAATTAATAATAATAATAATAATAATAATAATAATAATAATAATAATAATAATAATAATAATAATAATAATAATAATAATAATAATAATAATAATAATAAATTCGAGTCGGCAATTGGGCTTGGAAGGACCGAGCCGTCCTCGGTCAAGGGGAGAGGAAATCTGTGCTCCCCCTCCCCACCCCGCCGCCGCTGCTGGTCACGATAAGGCTACGATCCGAGGCACGGTTACTCGGTGTAACCCCCCCCCCCGAAACACTTAGCAAAGCAACCCCAACACGCAGGATTGAGCTCCATCAAAGGTTCTCTACGTTTTTCAAAAGGGGGGGGAGAGGAAAGAAGAAAATGTCACCTTGATTCCTCCTCCCCCCCGCGTGCCGCCTCCACCTTCTCTTCAGCTGCCCCGAATCCAAGCCCGGACCGGAAAGGAGCCGCGGAGTTACAGCCACCCAGTCCCCAAAGGAGAAAAGAGCCAAGGGGCCATTGCCCCGCTTTCCTCCCTGACTCACCCCACGAGCGCTGCCCTGGGAGCCGGGAGGGATCTGCGTATTCTCCTCGCGCCAGGCGGGCTCCCCGGCTGTTCCTCGCAGCAGCAGCTTAGCTGTTCCCACCGGGGGCTTTAACTCGCTCCCCGGTACATTTAGTTCTACCCCGTCCTCGGTTTGTCTCTGAGCAGCTGCCCGGACGCTTCCATTTCCCCAGCGGAGAGGGGGGAGCCACGTCGCACCGCGTCGGGGACCGAGGCTTTGGGCGAGGCGCGTGAGCAGAAGAAGCGCGGTCCTCGGCTGTCACACCTCCCCTCACCCCACCTGAGATAATAATTTAACATAGATAGGTAAAAGGAGTAAACTGGGTCCCGTAGGAACCTTAGGACCCCCCCTTTCCCGGTCAAAATGTCACCTTCCAGCGAGAGGGGAGGGGAAATGGAGCGGTGTTTACGGAAGAGCCGGAGGTGTCCTCAGTGCTCCGCGCCAGCTTTGGCCATGGGTGTCCTTCTCTGGGTTCTTGGGCTGGAGCCAGCCGTGCTGCCAGATCGGCTCCCTGGTCGGCGTCAGTGACTGGCAAAATACTATTATAATTGAGAATCGTGAAAAAAGTACTACTCTCCGAGACCCTATGCTAACATACTTAACTCACAGACAAGGTGTGGGGTTGGGGCAACAGTTGGAAAAACAAATTCAGGAAGAGTGTGATTGTTGGGAACAGGTCTTGAGGTGTGTTGTAGCTGTTATTCGTATGTTAGCTGAATGTGGCTTGGCTTTTCGAGGAACAGAAGAAAGGTTTGGATCATTGCAAAATGGGAATTTTGTAGGACTGCTTGAACTTATAAACCAATTTCATATGTGTACCATGTTAAGTGCAATGAATAATGTAAAAACAAGATTTAGTTCTGCTGAACTTTATAAAATAATTGTAGCAGTCAACGTTGAGTGTGCCTTTCCAAATGTAGACATTGGCTTTCATATATTTTTAACATTAATGATCACAAATTGCTCAGCTGAGCGTTCATTTTATCAGTTAAAGTACACTATATTAAAAATCCCATCAGAACCACTATGCAACAAGGCAGGCTAGAAGCCTTATCTCTTTTAAGTATATAGGCAGATGGGTTCCATAAGATTAATTTTGAGGAACTGATCAAAAACTGGCATTAAAAAAGGAGAAAAGCACATGTAAGGGCTCTTGGCTGTAATTGCTTATTGGAGCTTCAGTGTTTTCAGATACCATGTCACTGAATTCCAGTTGTTGGCCTAGTGGAGTAGGCAGTAATGGACTGTTGACACTTTTTTCTGCCTTTTCTCCAGTAGGTTTACTGGAGGCATCTGGTTGGATGCTGTGGGAAAACCAGATGCTGGAGAGGATTTATGTATTTATTTTGATATAGCAGAGCTCTTACAGAATTCCCAGTCTTACTTTTAAGCCTTACAGGGCAGTTGTTGATGTTGAGTACATGATCCAAAAGTGCTGAAATACAAACATGAAGTGAGCCTCATCAGCTACAACTGGTTGTGATAAGGATACCAGCAGAAGGAGAAGAGTGATGTATGCAACCTTGAGCTTATTAGAGGTGAGGTGGAATAAAATGTAAGAAATAAATAGTGACAGCTATGTGGACAAGTCAAAAGCTTAACCAATTGAGTTCTGTTTGCCTAGTGGTCAACCACTTGCTTGAAGCCTGCAAGCAGAACACAAATGCAATATTGCCCCCACTCTGTTGTTGTGTTCAGCAGCAAGAGATACAGATTAAAAGCCTACCATCGGTATAGGAGGGAATAGATATTATAAGTAGCTAAGGACATGAGACAAAATGTTTCTTTAGTCACAAAACTGGATGAGAAAGAGGCCCCTTCAAGAAAATATTGAAATAGGTGGAATAGGATGCTGCAGCAAAGCAATTGCTGACACAATATAAGAATACACAAAGGATGTGTTACATAACCACATTAGCATTTGCTGCTACAATCAACCCACTTGATGTTCAACTCAATTATGAGTCAGGAGTGTGTAACTCCATCTGCTTGGAAACAGGATGCCAAACTATTTTATCAACATTTCCCAAGTACTGTATCCAAATGCACTCTGGTATTACATCAGTTGCATACAATGTTTGTCTTCTGTACCTGCTGCATCTTATTCTCTATTTTACAGTGCCTTATTATACAGTGCTGTCTAGTACTGTCCTAGATCTACATCACAGAACAAGAGTCAGATCCTGGGGTCACCATCTATTGATCCTGCAAAAGGTTGTACCCATTTCTATGAGCCCCATGGCAAAATAATTAGACTGACAGACGATAGATAGATAGATAGATAGATAGATAGATAGATAGATAGATAGAT
>JAHTLZ010003526.1:19495263-19564852 GCA_023846285.1 Phrynocephalus versicolor | reverse complement strand
ATAGATAGATAGATAGATAGATAGATAGATAGATAGATAGATAGATATGGAATGGATGCTCAAAGAGTCTCAACAGAATCAGAATCCTTTTTGTTGGCCAAGTGTGGTTGGACACACCCAGAATTTGTTTTGGTAAAAATGCTCTCCATATATAAGAAGGAAATATAAGAATCGTATATTCAACAATAAAAACACAGTACAACAACACAATATAACCTATTATTTAAAAAGGAAGAAAAGAAGAAAAAATTAATTATTCAACAGTTTGATAGCACTTGGAAAAAAACTATCTTTATATCTATTTGTCCTAGTGTGTAATGCCCTAAAACGTCACCCTAAGGGTAACAATTGAAACAAATTTATGTCCAGGATGTGTGGAATCTGTATATATCTTCATCGCCCTCTTTTTTTAGCTCGTATGGTATACAATTCCACAATAGATGGCAACACATGGAAATGTTATCCCCTATCCTTTGTGGGGCACAAAGAGAACATTAAAGTAAATTTTAATTTTTAATGTTTAAAAGTTTTGAAGAGTAATACTTTCAGAGAATTTGTGGAGATGGATTGTTTGTTTCCTCAAACTCTCTAGCTGGTGGAGACTTCTGAACATGGCTTCCAGCAAATTAGGTCATTAACTGCTTCAAGAAAATCTGTTTCTTAAATACGACAGCCGTGCATCCTTAACCCTGTGGATCTTTTAAAATAAATCTCTCCTAATGTGTTCACGAAGACATACCTGTATGTACACGCAACCAAAAGTGTACAGGTTGTAGCCAATTTTCCTGTGGATCTTTAACTGGGGGTAATCTGACAATGCAGAGTGTATTATAAAAACCTAACAGAAGATGTATTTTCTCTATGCTTTAGCACAGTGTTTTTCAACCACTGTTCCGCGGCACACTAGTGTGCCGCGAGATGTTGCCTGGTGTGCCGTGGGAAAAACTGAAAAATTTGAAAGAAATTCAACCCAGGGCCGGCGGGCGGTCCACAGCTGGGAGGCACTATAAATAGCATCCAAGGGCCAGCTTGGCTCCTCCCCCCCTGAGGCCCATGGCGCTGGCGTCACTTCTTCCCCGGCTGGACCTGGCCCCGCTCATTCTCTTAGTGTTTGCCCTGTGTCTGCCGCCGCTGCCGCGACTCGCTCGCTTCCCTCTCCCCCCTCCTTTTTTTACCCTGGACCACCACCACCCCTTTCCTGGGAGCCACCAATGGACTGAGCCGCCCGACAGCCCGCCCGCCAACACGAGCCGGATGGAGTAGGCCTCCGCCGGGCCTGGGCTGAGGAGGCGGGCAGGCGGGGGGTTACTGGCACAGCTGGACGGCCAGCCTTTAGCATCCGGGAGGGGAAGAGCCGTCTCTGAGGGGCCCCACGATGGGTTCCTCATCAGTGTGGGGCCAGCGCTGACAAGCTCTACTCTTCCTCCTCATAGATTGGGGTGGGGACGGTTGCTTGGGGTCCTCCTTGAAGTCTTGCCCCTTTCTTTCTGTCTTGGGTCGCCCTCTTCTCTCTCTCTGTCTTTTCTTTCTTTTTTCCCCCACCTCTCTCTTTCCATTCGTACCCTTTCCCCTCTTCATAGAAACGTGCTCATTTCTAGCCTGCATATGTGTATGTCTAGCCTGCCTACTGTAATTAAAACTGTACACCGCCCAGAGACTCCTTGAAGTGGTATGGAGCGGTATACAAGCAGTACACTTTCTGCCTTCTTTCCTTTCTGCCTTCCTTCCTATTCAAGAGAATTACTTTATATATAGTCAATATAGGCACAGAGTTAAATTTTTTAACATTTTCTAATGGTGGTGTGCCTCGTGATTTTTTTCATGAAACAAGTGTGCCTTTGCTCAAAAAAGGTTGAAAAACACTGCTTTAGCATACAGCATTGCCTGTATTTAAAAATGTATTGTATAAGGATAGAACTTTTGCTTTTCAACTCAAACATTTTTGTACCATGAAATGTAAATATCTGGTCAGAGTATTTTGGAAGTACCTGTAGCTGGAAAATGTAACATGTAAATATGTTATGTTATGTACACTCATGTCAGAACTAATAGGGCTTTCAAGGTAGGTGAAAGATTTAAGAAATAGTTTTACCAGTTCCACACCCTCAGTCAGTTTACATGGCTGAATGAAGATTCATACCTAGGCCTCCAGAGTCCTAGTCTGTCATCTTATTCACAACACATTGGGTAGCTTAAAATATATTCTAAATGTATTCCCCTACTACCATGACTCCAGGCCAACACAGGAATTATTTCACCATGTGATAATGTTCCTCTTTTTTGCATCACTGTGTGGATTACTCACACCTTGCAATGCAACAGTACTTCATTAATAAGCAGCATTTTGATAGCATGGCTTATGCAATTTCCTTTATGCAAGTGTAAACTGACAACAGGACTCTGGCCATTGAATTTACATTCTATTACTATTAACGCTTATAAAGTGCTTAGAAGTTTTGACAGCACTGTACATAAGACAGTTTCTGTTGGCAGACTCCAGGTCTTAATTAGACACACTAGAAAAGGAAATAATGAGGAAGGGGAAAGAAAGCATTGGTGCACCAGTTCTTTGTCTGACTAATGGACAGGGATAATGGTCTTCTCAGTTTAAATGACTGTTGAGTTCTTTTTATGGAGGTGTTATTGAATCTATCATCTGTTCCGCTATAACTGTCTGGTTTAGTTCTGTGACTAAGCAGGACAGATACAGACTTCAAAGGATAATTGGAACTACAGAAAAAAATATTGTTACTAATTTGCCATCTATTGTGGAATTGTATACCACACGAGCTAAAAAGAGGCCGATGAAAATATATACAGATTCCACACATCCTGGACATAATCTGTTTCAATGGTTACCCTCAGGATGACGTTTTAGGGCATTGCATACTAGGACAACAAGATATAAAGATAGTTTCTTTCCAAGTGCTATCAAACTGTTGAATAATTAATGATTACTTATTTTCTTCCTTTTTAAATAATAGGTTATATTGTAATGTACTGTGTTTTTATTGTTGAATATATGATTTTTATATTTCCTTCTTAAATATGGAGAGCATTTTTTACCAAAACAAATTCTGGGTGTGTCCAAGCACACTTGGCCAATAAAAGGATTCTGATTCTGATTCCTTTCAGCTCCTTTGGCCAATGGCTAGGACCAGATTGGTTTCTCCTGTGTCATAGTATTCTGTCAGTCAGTCAGAGAATGCAGCCTTTATTTCCTTGATTGATGTTTAAAGCCAGATTGTACTGCTTTCATTTTAATGGCACTTCTTCCCAGGTTAAGTAGATACTGTATAGGATTGCAGCCATCAGTTGTTGTTCTTGTGTGTGTGGCAGGTAGGGATGATGTACTGTCAAGTGTAAAGTTGAGATAAAGCAGAAGGGCCCTGAGTTCTAGTTTAGGAAGGTTCTAGGTGGGTGTGTTCCAGGAATGACTAAGGTTAAAGGCACATATGGGGACAAGGACAGATGCAATTAACCATTTGGCCATTTTGCAAACCTTAGCTCTGCATGCCTGTTCAAGAGTAATCCACTGCTGTACAGTGTTGTTGACCTGTAGAATTGGAGTGATCCGACATCAGAAACCAACTTACCAGTCAGTGTGTGCAGGGCTTTAGATTAGAATTTTAAATAAATGTATCTAGGAACAAACCCACTGAATAAAACTGGATGTTCTTCCAAATAAAAATGAACAGACTGGGGATGCCTCACCTCTGATCAATCCCACAGAAATCAATAAATTCTGAATAGCCTTGTTTCCAGTTAGACTGCTCTTAAGTCCAGGACTTCCAGCGAGTGAAGTAGTGGTGAATGTTATGCATGCAAATTATGATATCCCAGGAGAAAAATTCATGTGGATAATTTTGGCTCAATTGGAATGACTTTCCCAAGGCAAGTTGCCACGTTCAACTATCGCAGCAAAACCCACCAAATGCCTCGTAAATGAATACAAAACAAATTCTTGCAGCACCTTTTAAGATTAATCGGCTGACGATGCACGTATTACAAGTCTTGTGGATTGCCTTGAGACACGTCGGAGGCTAGCCGCTTTGCATAACGTTACTTTTTCAGACAACTCCCGGAAGCTCCCCTTCTGGCAGGGGGATTCTCGGAGTTACAGCTTAGCAAGGAACGTTTCCAGGCTGTATTACGGTATAAATTCTAGTCGCTCAGCTGATGTCCACGAAACCTTATGCTATAAAAGTTTTAACAACAACCGTCTGCCGATCTTTAAAAGGGACCACAAAACTGTCTGTTACTTTCGAGTGAGCGAGGCAGATTCCAAGTCCTATATGCAAGTATCCAAGAAAAAAAAAAATTCATCTGCATTCAAGTTTTATTTTTATTTTCTTTCTGGAGGCAGTCAAAACTCCTTAGGAACACCTTCTTGCCTTAAAAACGACATCCAGACGGAATGCCCTTAAAATGGGCGCCGTTTCACACTGAAAGGGGGCGGCGGGAGGAGTGAAGGAGAAACTCGGCACCGCCACGCTCCCTCCGGAATAGGAGAAGGGGGCTAGTAAAGCTGGAGAGCAAAGCACCTTCAACTCCCCCCCCCCCTTGGGGCTGCTTACTTTTCTCTCGGTGTGCGTGGCAGCTTTTCTCTCCTCCCCAGCCCCGAGGCTTGGGAGGCGGTTCCGAGCAAAAAAGGGGCCGGGCAGGGCCGGGATGGAGGCGCCCGCCTGAATCTCCCCCCCCTTCCCTCTCCTGCCTGCAATTGAATGGGGAAGCAGATGCTATTCGCCCAACTCGAGTGGCCCTAGCGATCCGTCGCCGTCCGCCCGTCGCAGGCTCTAGCGGGCCTCTAGAAAGCCCATCTGTTGACCGTGGGCCGCTTTAGCAAACCTCCCGACAGAGCAGAGCGCGTGAAGAAAGAGAGACCCCCCAACCATGTCTTCCGCCAAGCAAAGGAGCCACAAGGGCAGCAGCAGCAGCGGGCCCGCCGCGCCGTCGGAAAAGGGAGCCCAAGCTAGTCACGCCGAGGACGTGGCAAAGAAGCCGCCGCCGCCAAATGCGCCTCACCCCAAGGGCGGGAAAGGGGGCTTGGCGGCGGGCGGCCGATCCTCCTTCTGCAGCCTCAGCCGAGCCTTGAACTTGGTCTTCTCGCTCGCGTTCTTGGCCGCGGCCGCGCTCTCGGGCTATTATCTCCATCACCTCTTGGGCGAAGTGCACCAGATCGACGTCCGACAAAAGGCCTTCGGCCGGGGGGGGGGCGGGGTGGGCCGGGGCGGGGGCGGGGCCGGGGCGGAGGGGGGGGGGGGGGCCCCCCCCGCGCCCCAGGCTGGAGGAGAAACTTGAACAAGACGCAGCCCGTCGTTCTCCTCCGTCCCTTCGCTCCTTGCATGAGGGACATCCGTGGCAGGGCCGGGGTGGTGGGGCGCGATCGGTGCGTTCCTGCGGTGCAATCTTCTCAGAAGGCCGCTAGGGAATCCGACGGCGCGGGGGTGTCAGCCGGGAGGAGCGGAAGCAGGCGCGGGCGGAGGGGAGTTGGCCGCTAATTTGCAAACGTTGCGAAGACCAAGGAACACTTAAAATACAGGCAGGACCCCTTTAACTGGAACTCCAGAGTCCCCAGTCAAGCCTGCCCGCTGGAGTTTTAGTAAAAAGGAAGGAAGAACTTTCCCAAGCTTTAGGGAGGGGGCCTTTATATCTTAGAGTAGACGAGCATTTTGTAGAATCGGCTTTTGGAGTGAATTCTTGGCCTGAAGCAACCCGTTTGCGCTTTCTATGTATTGCAATTCCTGCTTACTCTGTTGTCTCTTTCGAGGGAGAGGGAATCCGCTTAAAACAACGAGTATGCTTGATTTGTATGAAATACTTTCTGCCAGTGGGTCAGGGAAGTGAAAGTATGGCTGGCATACAGGGAGAGAATATTTTACCTGTTTCCTTCCCGAAGGGGTAATTGCTCCCACAGTCTGCTGTTGCAAACACAATAGCCGGTATTGTTTTAAGCCTTTCCAGTGTGAAAGAGGGCTTACCTCCCGCAAAGCATGCTCTGTATTTCAGCCAGATAGGCCTTTAGTCTCAAAAAAGCTTAGTGGCATATATTTTTATAGACCATATAAGAATGCCATACAGGCCAAGTAAGGGTATGCCCAGTTAATCCACAGGAATTTGATGGGAAAAGAAGGCTAAGCTGCAGAGTAGTGGGTTAGCACAATTTGTAATAGTACAGCACAGGTATTTGCAGTGTTGCATATCTATTTGTGCACAGTAACAGGAATCCAATGGTAACTGTACAATGTGTTATTAATGGATTGCTCTCCTCTTTTACTTTTTACAATATACTTGTTAATACATAAACTATGCAGGTTTTGAATTATCAGTTTTTTTTGATCAAATGAACATTTAATCAGAGTTAAACAAAAACATAGTCCATCAGCAAAAGACTTGAAATATAGCCTGAGGGAAAGGGAGGTGTTTTCATGGCCTCAATATGTACAGCCAGTCAGTTTTGCACAACTGGCTCAAGGGGTTCTGGGAGCTGTAGTTTCATGTGTGGAAGGAGGGGAATGAAATATTAGTGAGCATAAGCAAATTATCTGCATTTTGCAAAATAGCCAGTTCAGCATCAGGACTGCAAATGTGGCCAGCCAGAAGTTCTAGTCACGAGTTTCTCTGAGAGAACTGCCATTTAAATGGTTTGGTTAAAAGCACCCAATTGCTGGGGCAGCAAAATATTCAGTGGGTTAGGATATCCCGTGTTGAAATCTTAACACTGCCACTAACTCACTAGGTATTTAAGATAGGAGGCCAAGTCTTCCTGAAGCCAGCTACTTGGGACTGAACCCTGAGTTCTGAACTCAGTTTCGGCTACAGTACAGTACAGCAGTTTGGCCACTGAGCCAGGAGGCTCCTTATGTTGTTTATTGTTGCAGTTGACCCAAGGGAGGAGGACACTATGCAAATACTTGAAGATGAACCCCTATACGCATCAAAATCTTACTTTTCAGAAAGGGAAACCCTGCTGGATGTGACAAGATGTGTTGCAGGGGCTAATCCTCAAAAAAATCAAATGGAGACATTTTCTATCACTTTAGATGGTAATGTCCAGTTCTTATTACTGATGGAGATTACAGGATTAGGAAGAAAAATAAGAATCGAGGACCCTACAAGTGGAAACGTAGCATGATTTTGAAGTTTATAAAGCAGGCTCTGTGGTCTAAACCAGCATTTTTTCAACTGTTGGCCCTTTGGATTATTTGGATGTCAGTCACAGTTTGGGGAAATTGTGTGTGCATTTTGGGAGAAGGGCAACCCCCAGAATTCTACAGTGGGCATGATTAGGAACTCTGGGAGTTGAATTCTGAAACATCTGCAGGCCTAGAGTTGAGAGCTACTGGTCTAATACAGACATGTACTTGTGTCATCTGTATTTTCACATGCCAGTGCTGCTCATGTTGTCTGAATCTGCTGGGCGTTCCCTTCCCTTGCCCTCATTCTGCTTTGTAAGACCTTTGTAGTCCTTGTACAGATATCCTTATCATGCCTCAATTTATTCATATGCTTATATCTCTTTCAGGTGCATTCTCTCCAGTCTGCCTTTGGAGGTTTTGAATTGACTCTGAAGAATACCCAACAAAAGCAAGAAGTCACTGAAAAGGCTGTTAGGCAAGGGGAGAGTGAAATCAATCGCATCAGTGAGGTTCTTCAGAAACTACAAAATGAAATTCTGAAAGACCTGTCGGATGGTATCCATGTTGTAAAAGATGCAAGGGATCGAGATTTCACATCTCTGGAAAACACAGTGGAAGAAAGGCTTACAGAGTTAACCAGATCTATAAATGACAATATTGCTGAATTCACAGATGTCCAAAAGCGGAGTCAAGATGAAATCAATGAAGTAAAAACAAAGATGGCTTCATTTGGTGAAATGGAAAGCTACAGACAGGAACTCCAGGTTTTGAAAAGCGCTGTGGATGACATGCAAGCATCCATGAAGGCTAAGGAGAAAACAATTGAATCCTTGCAAAGTACCATAGACTTGATGGAATCTGATGTGTTGTCTGAAGTCAAGGAACTTGTCAACCTCAAACAGGAGCATGATAAGTTCAAGGAAGCTGCTGACACAGAACATCTATCACTGCAAGCTTTACAAGCGAAAGTTCTTAAAACAGAAGAGTCCATTGATCATATTCCCGAGGAGCTTAAGAAACTCAGTGAAGACTTGCAACACATCAAGGAGTCTTCTAAATTAGAAAGCTATGCATTCACCAAAGAAGACATTGAAAATCTGCAAAAGAACAATGAAAAAATCGAAATGAGGCTGAGTTCCATAGAAGAGAATATTGAGGCTCTGAAATTGCCATCTGGTCAAGACAGTGAAAAGATGCAATCAGTTCTTTCCAAGTGTGACAGCAAATTAGGCGAGCTGGAGGAAGGTCTTGGCTCTCTCCGTGGGACTGTAGATAATGAAGTGCGTTTTCTTGGGGATGCAGTAAGGAGTCTTAGTGAAGCCAAGCTCTCTATGTATAGTGACATTGATGAACTGAGGAAGCGTGTAAGTGATTTATCCAGCAACGCTGACGCCCTTGATAATATTCAGAAACAAGTTCGTGCTTTGCTGAATCAAGAAAAGGCTTCAATAGAAACGGGGCAGACTAAAGATCATCTAGGAGAGCTCTCCTCTGTAAAGGGTTCTGTCGATGAATTGCGATCATCTCTTGCCCAGGTTGACTCTGACTTAAAAATGCTCAGGACTGCTGTTGACAGTTTAGTTGCTTACTCTGTGAAAATAGAGACTAATGAGAATGATGTGCAGTCAGTGAAGACCTCACTTGATGATATCCGGAATGACCTAGACAGGTTGTTTGTGAAAGTGGAAAAAATACATGAGAAGGTTTAAGGGTTTTATGTAAAACACATTGCAACTTTTGAGCTGCAAAAGCAACACAGATACACACAGAGACAGACAGACAGACAGACAGACACACACACACACACAGAGAGAGAGAGAGAGAGAGAGAGAGAGAGAGAGAGAGAGAGAGAGAGCTGTTGTAGGCCAAAGGGCTTGTGGTGCTGAGGGAAGTAGCATATTGCACCTGAAGCCATGGTCTGTGAGGCTTCTAGATAAACACATTCCAGCTAGGGCTCTATTTTTATTTCCATTTTGTCAATTCCTAATACAAATCATTATTTTTTTGGTGCCTAGCGCATGCAGAAAGGAGGGCAGCAGAAAGCACATCATGGGAAGTATTTCCTTGATCCTTCTGATGAACGAAGGTATTCTGTAATGCACAATGCTGCCTCATACATCTGAACAAAAGAAGCACACTAGGTGTGCGTTGCATGGCATACGTAGATCAGTCAGAGCTTGGAAATGTTGCCTTTTGGACTATAGCTAACCATAATCCCCCAGTCGGCTTTACTGCCCATGCAAATGGGGATTTCGGGTGGGGTTAAAAGTCCAAAAGCCACTGTTCAAATGTATCCGTCAAAATCAATCAGTGAGTGCATGCAATAAGTTTTTTCATACATTAAAGCATGCACAGGGCTCTGTGTATGCATGTAGGCTATACAGTCTATTCAGTGTTCCCAAGAGAGATGTGGAGAAGTATGTTGCAACCAAACTCTGAATTCACTTATTTAAAAATGTATGATTAGGCTTGCTTTCTGCAAGCTCGATAATCAGTAGTGCTTCTCCATTGCAAAACCAAAGAATTATTTTCTTATGCTGGTGCTTTTGAACTGTCTGTGGCATACAAACGTTGGCAACAATGGATTGAATTATGCCATTCTTTCCTTGGAACCACGTACCATGTTATAAGGTAGTGCTTTCAGCTTCAACATCCCCCATTGTTTTGCTTTGAAAGTTTGTAGGAACAAGGATGAGATGAAATGTGTGAAATAAAAATAAATACATGTTGATAAAGGTGCCCAAAGAGTGTGATGCTAAATAGCAAATAGTGCAGAATTATTTATCCCCACAATTCTTTTAATATCTGCCTTGTGTAGTGGTGAAGTCGAACACACTTTAACTCTGAGATCCATACCATACCAAGTGCCTGATACACTTTGACAAAAGGGAACAAGACATCAGACCAACTGGAACAAAAAACTTTGAATGTGGGGTTTTGTGTTGTCAGAATCAAAAGTGTTAATAATATTGTTCATGTTTAAGAACCACTGAATTATGCAACTGCCTGGATTCTTCTTTATCGCCTTTAGGAAGTTTTTGCATTTTGGTCTTTCACTTGAAAAAGGCTTACATTTTTAGAAAGGTGCCAAATTGGGTAAGGCAAGTTTTAGAGGAATGCTATCACATACAGACTTCTTTTAGCAGTTAAACTTTGGAAAAACTGAAGCAACAGGGCTAACAGGAGACAGTCCTGATATTGGATGCAAAAAAGATTTCACCAGCAGTGTCTAGCAGGAGACCTGGCATCTTAGGTACTAGGACAGCTGTGCTGAGATCATTTGATACTTTTCTAAACTGTTCTTCACTGTCTTTCTGAGTATTGAATGACTGTATATTTGACTGTGAAATTAACTTTTCCCCAGTTATCTGTAATACTTAATAAAAGAGTTAAAATGATAATGATAAAATATGTGACCTGCCTTGAGTACTCAGTTTTGTTTACTAAATAATAGCTGGGTCAATGGGAATTTCTGTTGAGAACCACGTGTGATGATGAGATAGCAGATTTAATTTTTGCCTGCTTTTTCAATTTACCAACATTGTGGCCTCTTTTCCCTATATTTGATTCTTATTATCATCCAAATACTTTATAGCATAAAATTCCATGTGTAATTTAAAATTAAAAGTAAACACAAAACTCATAAGACATGAATAAAGGCTGCTCATTACATTACTTAAAAAAAAAAAAGATGTTGGATGTTACCTGTGATTTTGAAAAAACGTGAGAACAAAGCTGTGCTTTCAGAATATGCCTTTAAAAGGAAATGAGAATCAATTCCTGATCTCTGAAACCAGATTCCTATGACTACACAGTCAAAGACCATGGTAATTGCTCTGCTTATAAAAGGTGAATTTGAAGTACAGTGGACCCTTGTATAACAAACGGTTTGTATAACATAAAATCTGTACAACAAAAATTCCGGAGATAGGGGAAATTTGTTTAACATAATCGCCTATGGGGCAAATCCATACAGCATAAAATGGTCACAATTAGGGATTACTCTGTTTTCAATGCATTCCTAAGGGGAAATTTGTATAAAGGAAAATTTGCTTAACATAATTTCATTTAGAATGAATTAATTCCTTTGTACAAGGTATCACTGACAGTACTTTGGCCCACCCTTACAAGAACATAAGAGCCATGTTTGCTTCTAAAGTGGTTTTTCCCCTCTACCAAGGGACAGCATCTCCCTTTTTTCTAGGTGGAATGATTCGAATGGGTTTGTCCTCATGGCTAGCTGATACATTCTGGTAAAGGGAAGGGTATGTTTCATTTGGGGGCATGATGTCCAGGCCTGGGAGAAGACATGCAAAAGCAAACCACTGTGATTATGGCTCACTCTCAAGACTACTACATTTATGAAAATCATTTCTATAGAATGATAAGGCAGATCATTAGATTGTGTATGTGCGCGCACTCAACATGGTGCTTTGACGAAGCATCTTTCCCACTTGCTTCTGGGGGACGAGCTCAAGTGAGAATGCACATGCGCACACGTGCACACACACACAAGCACCACCAGCGCTCACCTCTCTCTGCAAAGTTTTGCCTCCCCCAAGCTACTTTTTTAAACACTTCCCACCCAATTCTACATATTCATTTATTTTTAAATATGCTTCAGCCTGTAAGATAAGATGACTGGGAGGAAGGGTAGCCTTCTTAAAGCAGTTCCTTTGAACTGCGCCACCTACTGCTCATTCAAAGGGAACTTTGTTAACGGGCTGCTCACAGGCAATGTAAATAACCACTAGAGCAGCTTCACTTGTTGCCGATCCATTTCCAGGCACTATTTAAAGAGTTGGCTTTAAGCTTAACCAATAAAGCCTAAAACAGTCTGGGTCCAAGCTATCTAAAAGGCCTTCTCTCTCTTTATCTCCCAAGGTTTTCTAGGGCCTAGAATCTAGGCAAAGGATATTCAGAAGTGGTTTCCTTTTTTCCTTTTTTTGAGTGGTGCTCCGGCATTGTACATCTTACCCAAGAATATAGAGGCTGGCTCATTTCCCAGGAGCTGCTGTGGGGAATGGTCCTCTGAACCCTTAGTTGTGTAGCTAGGTCAGGGGTCTGCAACCTTTAAGACATAAAGAGCCACTTGGACCCGTTTCCGACGGGAAAAAAACAACTGGGAGCCGCAAAACCATTGTGACATTTAAAACAAATATAACACTGCAAATATATTTTCCCCTCCCCTTGCTCCTGGTTTTTGGGCGCTCGCAAGCAACACACTCCCTCGCGCACTCCTTGGACACGCTGCGCCCGGCGCCGGGCTCAGGTGGGGTGGGAAGGAGCGCTGGCGGCTGCGGCTCCTTCGGGCACCCCCGAAGGGCTTCTGAGAAGGAAGCCAATGAAAGTTGCTTCTTCGGCACTTCGGACGCCGGGAGAGCGAGCAAGCGGGCGAGCCCGAGCCGCCTCCGCCTCCCCCCACCCCGCCACCCTGTCTTGAGGGTTTCCATCGAGGCACGCACCTGCCTCAAGTTCTCCCGCGCGTGCAACTGGGGCGGCTGCGTGTCCGCCAGCCTTCGGGAGGGCCGGGCTGGGGGTGGGTGGGCGCGCAGGAGGCACATTCTGTGTGTTGGAATGGAGTGGAAGGCAGCTGCTGGCGGGCTTTCGTAGAGAGCGAGAGCGAGAGCGAGCGAGACAAGCAGGCAGGCGCACAGGCGCTCCGCTCGGCTCGGCTCAGCTTCTCGAGCCAGGTGGCGCGCCGTTGGCCTCCCCGGGCGCCCAGGGGCCCCTGAACAACTTGAGCCCGGCGCCCCCACCCCGCCGCCAAAACCGGCTGACTCCAGGAGGGAGCCGCTGGAAGTCTAATAAGAGAGACCCCTCCTCGGGCCGGGGGGGGGCGGGCTCGAACTAGCTGTCATGCCGCGTCCCTCGACTGCCAAGTTGATCTCGCGCAGGAAAAAGAAAAGCTGACTTCCTCCGTTGCTTCTCGCCTCTCCGCCGCTGCCGCCGCTCCCCCCCTCCCTGCTCCCGCCGCCACCAACCCCTTGCTTGTTGGGCCAGAACTGACAGCACCCGGAAAGGAAGCAGGGTGGCGGCGGCAACGGCGGGGGGGGGGGAGAGAGAAGACTAGCCCTGGCCCCCTCCCCACGCCGCCTTTCTTGAGGTTCCCATTCCGCCCTCGCTGCCTCGTGGCGCAGTGGTTAAATGCCTGTACTGCAGGTAAAACTGTGCTCACGACCTGGGTTCTATCCCCGGTAGCAGGCTCAAGGTTCACTCAGCCTTCCATCCTTCCGAGGTCGGTAAAATGAGTACCCAGCTTGCTGGGGGGGCAATGTGTAGCCTGCACACTGTAATTAAAATTGTAAACCGCCCAGAGACCACTTGTAGTGGTATGGGGCGGTATATAAGCAGAACACTTTCTGCCCGGATCCTGCAGCCATGGTCTGACTCTCCCCCCCCACACACTCCATCTCTCCCTCCTCCTCCTCCTCCTCTCGCCCCCACCCTCCATGGAGGAGGGAAGCACAGCCCGAGTGCATTGTGCCCACACCGCTTCCACTTTTTTGGGGGGGGCAGTTTTTAAAAATCTTCCAAAAAATAGTACAGGAGGGAAAGGAGGGGAATTTCTAATCTCTCTCTCTCTCTCTCTTTTGCGGAGACACGCCGCACGCACGCGCCCGCTCCCCCGCATTTTTGGAGCTTCATCCCGGCAAGTTAGTGCAAAGCCGTAGTTTTTTTTGGGGGGGGGGCTGTAGTGAAGCAAAAGGAGAGAGAGAGAGAGAGAGATGTCAACTGCACATGTGCAATGCTTGGAAGGGGAAGGGGGGAAGGAAGGAGGGTTTTCTCTTCCTCCACGTTGAACCGTCCCGTCTAAACGCTGCCCCCCACCACACACACAACACACACACACACACACACACACACACGTCGCTTCTTCCCCCTCCCACCAAACACCCAAGCAAGAAAGGAAAGGGAAGGGGGGAAGGAAGGAGGGTTTCTCTTCCTCCACGTTGCACACACACACAACACACACACACACACACACGTCGCTTCTTCCCCCTCCCACCAAACACCCAAGCAAGAAAGGAAGGGGAAGGGGGGAAAGAAGGAAGGAGGGTTTTCTCCTCCCGTCTTTTTTTCTGGGGGGTGGGAGGCAACAATCCAGATCTGGGAGGTTTTCATGAAGTTAAAAAAAAAAGAAAAAAGGCTGCCATTCGACGGGCACTTTCCACCACGCCTCCCTCTCTCTCTCTCTTGCTCTGAAGAAGAGGGAGCACGCTGAGAGTGTGGCCGCGCTTGGCTTCGCGCCGCCTTGTGGTACGGGCTGTCCTCGCGAGATTTGGCGCCTTTATATTGAAATTTCTGAACCCTCCCGGAGCCGCAGCAAATGTTCCAAAGAGCTGCATGCGGCTCCGGAGCCGCGGGTTGCAGACCCCCGAGCTAGGTGCTCCTGCTAGCGCATCTCAAAAGATTACTGTTTGAACTCTTAATATTTGAGGATCTGTAAGGAAGTGAAAATGTTCAGTTCTTTCATGTTTCTGTTGCTGTTCTCAACTGTGCAAAACACAATTGTGATTTCTTTTTTAGTACCATCTTGCACACTTGAAAACAGCAACTTTATAAAAAAGGCTGGAACTTTTTGCACACATAGGAAAAATTATCACTGTATGTAGTGATTCTTCACCCCAGAGGCCTTGACTGCAGCCACTAGGTAAAACTGCCGGATTATTCCTAGTGAGTTTTGCTAAATTTTCCCCAACTTTCAAATGGAACACATGCTTTTTGTATCACCTTCCCCCCCCCCCACAGTTCCTCAGGCCAGCAGCGATTTGTAGTCTCAATAGAGCCATATTGGGGGTGGGTGGGCAAAACTATGCTGCTTTGTTCGATATGCTGGGTGTGAAACTGTATCCGGGACTTTGAAGCAGTCTTAACATCAGCCCTGCTTCCTGATACCATCAGAAGGTATATTCCATCTCTCCAAAAAGATTCTCAGTGCCTGATAGACTACATCCTCTATCAAGATCGCATTTTTGGTACAATGCTTTGATGAAGATAGCAAGTTGCGATCGAAAGCTTAGCTGTTTTTTTGTTTTAGTAGTGAACAATAAAGGTATCACCTAGCCTACTTTTGAATTTGTATATAGTGGGATGTCTGGAAGATCTCACACAGAACTGAGCAGTCAATTCATCACAAAGAAAGTGTCTCACACATAATTAGCTAAGGCTGCAATTCTATGTTTATCTACTGGTTGATTAATCCAATTGAATTTACTGTGAGATTTGTGTTTCAGAAGACACATATACGACTATATTATAAGAGGGTTCTTTCAATAATTCTGTATGTTTTATTTTGTTCTTTTATGCAAACATAAGTTATAATGTTAACTGTAATGACTGTTTATGTTATCCCAAAATATATTTTGTATCAATGAAAAAATATTTATCACCTTTGATCCCCTTCTCCCTGAGATTCCAATAATATTCATTCATGTGCTCTTAATCCTGATTTTTCAGGGTTTCCAGGAAGGAATACTATGTTCTTGTAGCACCCTGGGACTGTGCAGATTGCCCAAGGTCACACATGCTGGCTCTACTTGCAGTGGTGAATTGAATTCTCTCCACTGAACTATCCAGCCATCTCAGAAACTGTAGTAAAGAAAAAAATTAACAGTAGATGTGTGCAAAAATAATCTGTGCTGGTCAGTGGTCACTTTTAGAAGTAATTTTATTATGGAGAAACTTATTGCTTGGAAAGTATTCAGGACATTGTAGCTTGATTCTACTGTATGGCTAGGAATCACAGATTAGTAGTGGATAAGAGTAAGAGACTGGGACTCGGGAGTATGGAAAACCCCACTTCACCATAGAGGCGTTGAACTGGTAAAACCTCTCTTTAAAAATCTCACTTATCTTGAAAGACCTGTTAAGGTTGCTGCTGTAAGTCACTTCTGACTTGTGGGTACATAACAACATAAAAATCATTTTTTATAAAAAGATAGAAGCATTTGAACTCTGAATTCAACACAGGAGATAAGAATATATGGGAGTGAGAGAGTGAAGAAGTACCAACATGAATGAATAACACAAAAAATAAGGAAATAAAAGATGTGAAACAAAGTCAGAATATTTCAATCATTTAAGAAACAAAAGTACTAATTATTCCAGCTGATCATTAAAATAAAATAACTGGGAACAGAACTTTAGGAATGAGAACTTCTTGGCTGAACAACCTTAGAGATTCATTTGATGCAAAACAACATGATTTGGAGGAGCTACATCCAAAATTAAACTACAGCGTATGAACTCCAAGGGAGAATAGAAGAAATTGAACAAATCAAGTCTGCCATCTACTGCTGATATGTTGTAACGAACACCTAAAATTTATTATACAGTTGTTGTGATTTTTTGGGGCTGTTTGGCCTTGTTCTGGAAGTTTTTTTTCCTGACGTTTCATCAGACCCAGGGTGGTATCTTCAGAGGGCAAGGAGCTCAGGGAACTAGGAGTCCTCTCTGCACTCTGGGGTATAGAGTGAGTGAGACTGAGGTTTTTTAAGTTGTGGGAAAGAGGAAACTTGTCCTATACAGAAGAATAGGTGTTAGTCATTGTGTTGTGATGAAGGGATTAAGAAGTTTAAGTGCAAGCAGGAGTAAAATTTAATTGTGGGTTTTTACAAGCAAAAAAGTATACAGTATTTTTGTGGTGCTATCAAGCACTGGAATGTACATATAGTTCCTACATTATTCTTTTTGTACTTGCAGCTGTTATATTCAGAGTTGCTCTCTCAGGTGTTGCAAATAATAATTTTTTAAAAAGCAAGAATCTTTTAGCTTTTACTTTTCATAAATTCCTTATGTGTACTAGAAACCTCTCAATTTATACAGCAGACTCAATTTATACAGCTCTTGAGGCCTATAATGAGTTGGTTCAAGAGCTACAACCACACCTAAGACACAAAACTACAACCTCCAGCCCCCCGAGAGCAGCCAAAGGGAATACATGGTTTGATCTTGAGTGTAAGGCAGCTAAAAAGGACTTAATGGCCAAGTACAAATGGTATCGTGAGCAGAACCTGGTCAGAATTCCTTCTGAATGGTTCACTCTTAAGAGTAAATATAAGGCCTTGATCAAAAAGAAAAAACTTCAAGCCCAACGAGAGTCCTGGCAAAGATTGAAGGCTGCAGCCAACCTTAAAGATTCGGCTACCTTCTGGAAGTTAGTGGCAGGGGGAATGAGGGAATATTCCCTTAGACATGTATCCCACATTTTACCAAGTGCCTGGGAGGAACACTTTCGGAATATTTATGCCATCCACCCTGACCATGCTCAAGGTTCAACAGTAGTTAATGAAAAGCTCCCTGATTGGCCCCCAGTTTCCCCTGCAGAAATTTCCACCTTGATTTGCAAATTGAAATCAGGCAAAGCTCCAGGAGTGGATTATATTACCTCGGATCTTTTAAAGTCCAACTCCGACTGGTGGGCCCCAGTACTGGCATCCCTGTTCTCTTGGATTAACCAAACAGGATGTATTCCAGAGGACTGGGGCCTTGCCATCATTGTCCCAATCTTTAAAAAGGGAAACAGAGGAGACCCAGCTAACTATAGGCCAATTAGTTTACTTAGCTCAGTCAGCAAGCTGTATGCTAGTCACCTTTTGAATAAACTAACTGACTGGTTAAAAGCAGAGAACCTCTTGGCAGAGGAGCAGGCCGGCTTTAGGTCTGGACGGTCCACACTAGATCAGGGACTTATTTTTCATCATCTTGCTCAGAAATACTCGTCCCCTAAGGGAGGTGCCTTGTACGCGGCTTTTATTGACTTCAAGTCAGCTTTCGACCTTATTCCAAGATGCAAACTCTGGGCTAAGTTTGAGGAAACCAACATAGACAGGCGGCTCCTTCTTCTAATTCAACGCCTCTACCAAAACACCAGGTTGCAAGTTCTCTGCAACTCAACAGGAGCTTTATCTAATTCAATCCCAGTGTTCAATGGTGTAAAACAGGGTTGTATTCTAGCCCCAACTTTGTTCAATTTTTATATCAATGGCATAGTGGATAAATTATCAAAATCTGACTTCCATCCTCCTAAGCTGTCCTCACGCCCTATCTCCATGCTACTTTATGCCGATGATGCGGTATTACTATCTCTAACTTGTATTGGCCTTAGAAGATTTTTGAAAGCCTTTTCTTCATACTGTAATCAGGAACAACTCGTTATTAACTATGCCAAGACCAAAATACTTGTTACCAGCAGAAGGAGGGTTAAACACAAATGGGTAATAAATAATCATTCTATAGAACAGGTGGCGTGCTATAAATATCTGGGCATAGTATTCAGCTCCACAGGCTCTTGGACATCCCATATAAAATATTCATTATCAAATGCTCAGAAAAGCACCACAGCTTTAAACAGATTCTTTTTTTCTAATGGTGGACGACATGTCCCCTCAGCAGTACAAGTCTTCAAGGGCAAGGTGATCTCACAGTTGTTGTATGGCTCCCCAATATTTGCATATGCAAATATACATTCCTTTGAATCTGTCCAGACCAAATTTCCGAGATCAATCCTCGGTGTGCCCCCTTGCACCCCTAACACAGCCCTACGCCTGGAGACTGGATTAGTTTCCATTAGAGCACGGGTAATAGCCCACACAATTAATTACTGGCTCAAACTTATGCTTCTTCCTGTCGGTCTGGCTCCCCTGACCCTCCTAGACACCTTCCAGTCAGACTGGAAATCTTCTGTAGTCAAAGAAACGCAACGGATAGGTCTTTCTATTAACACCCTTATAGCGATGGGCTACATCAATGCCAAAGCGACCGTCAAGCGTAGGATATGGGATATAGATTTCCAGGAACACCTGAGCCAAATGGGCACCAATAACATAGTTACACACAATGCATTCAAGATGTCTTTTTACCTCTCCAGCTCTATGTCTACAAAAATAATCCGGGCCTTCTCCTTAGCCAGATTGAATGTGCTCCCTTCCAAACTTTTGGATGGGAAATTTCAAAACATCCCTTACCCTGAGAGGCTATGTCCTTGTAATAATAGCCAAATTGAGTCTGTGACCCATGTCCTTTTATGCTGCTCCTTTTATCAAGAGCTACGCAAGGAGCTTATACATCCTATTATTTCCAAACATCCTGGGAGACCTATCAACTACTACGCCAAGCTACTCCTCTCAGACAGGTCCCCTCAGATCACAAACTGTGTTGCCAGATTCTGTTACGCTGCTATGATCAAACGTAGACGTGTAACTGATAGAGATTCGAGCTCTAATCACATTTAGTGTTTTACCCATAATTGTCGTTTTTTACAAGCTCTGTATTTTCTACCAATATATTTTATACCGTTTTATCGTAATATTTTATACTGTTCTATTGTATTATTTTATACTGTTTTATCATGTTATATTTTAATTGTACTACAATTTGGTTAATAACCGTAAATAAACATTCATTCATTCAAATCTTACTTTAATGTAAGGTTGGAAAAGACAAAAATGATAATAAAGCACAGATTGACTTATTTGGGGTTATTTTCATTCTGAGACAGCAGGAATTGTGAAAAACAGCTCCAGCAAGTCTTACAATCTTGAAATGGGTTTTAATGCATATTTTAAGACTTGGGCTATTATCCTATTAAGTGAAAGCCCTACAAGTGGAGTAATGCAGGATCCCACTACCTATGAATGGTAGGGCTTCCATGTGGCTTTCTTTGTGGAGGACTATCCTCATGAAAAGCTGTCCTTTTTCCGGGAATGTTAGTTAACTGGGCACCCCAGTAAATTTCCCTGGTTACACAAGGAAAGCAGGACCTTTGGTAGGCATGATCTAATCAGCCTCATAGAATCATAGATTTGGAAGAGTCCTCAAGGGCCATCCAGTTCAACCCCCTGCTATGCAGGAACCCTCATCAAAGTACCCTGACAGATGGCCACCCAGCCTCTGCTTAAAACCTCCAAAGAAGGAGAACCTACCACCCTCCGTGGCAGCATATTCTACTGCTGAACAGCTCTAACCATCAGGAAGTTCTTCCTGATAGTCAAATGGAATCTCTTTTCCTGTAATTTGAAACCATTGCTCCAAATCCTAGTCTCTGAAGCCATGGGAAACAAGCCAGCCCCCTCTTCGATACAACATCTTTTCAGATATTTAAATGGCTATCATATCCCCTCTCAGTCACTGTAAGACTAAACATTCCCAGCTCCCTAAGCCGTTCCTCGTAAGACATTTCTTCCAGATCATGAATATCAGATGTAAAGACTCTCGCAGGACTGGACATTCTGAAAACCACTCTCCATACCATTCTTTTGAATTAACTAATTGTGGCCTAGCTAGATATTTCAACAAAGCTATTGTGACCTCTCTCTTTTTTCTTCCTGTACATATTAATTGTAGTAAGCTGCAGAAAATACAAGGGAAAGAACAGCTCAGAGTTATTAAACACTATGCTTTATTTGATTTGCATCTTATATTTATCTTAGTGCTGTGTGCCAAGGTGGTTACCTAGCCAACAATCTTGTTGAATTTGGTGAGCAGTGCTGCATATCAACATAAATTACAGCAGTAACATTTCGTCATATTTACGTATGTTAGTTTAAATTGCAGACACGGCCATTTTCTGCATGAATGATGCCCTCTTTCTTGGTGATGGAAGGGAAGTGGAGGCTGAGTTTTCTACACCATTGCTTGTGCAATGGCAATCCATGTGCAATTGGCAGGATGCCACACGACTACAGCAGCAGCTGGAGTTTTGCTCTCTGGAACGTCAATATTGTCCCTTCTCCTTATGAGAGTGTGGCTGCCAATTTCTAAGTGTTAAAGCAGCCATGTTTATTTTTTATTTTGTCCTGAGTCCTTTCTTGTGCAACAGTCTAACACAGTGGCTCTCAACCTTTGGTGTCTTGAACCTCATCAATCGTTCTATCAAATACTTCATGATCAAGACAGAAACAAGCAAACAAAAACCCTCACTTTCCCCCAAGAAATATGTCAATGTTTACACACTTACCTATTATTATATTGATCATTCATGGTACATTGGTATGTCAGCTGAAAAAAGGATTAGTAGAAACACTGAGGATCCATATTTGCTACTAACCGTGCTATGAGGTTGCAGATTAATGATCTGTAGCTGATAGAGTTACAGAGAAACATGGAGAGAGGGAGAGTGAATTCTTGGGAACTGTTATTTCATAGAAAGGGGATGAAAGATTACTCAAAAGAGGGGACATGAAATAAATATGCAAGTTTCATTAATCTTTTGTAAACATAAATCAATCTTATTTTAAAGGTGCTTTCAAGTTTTAAAGTTCATCCCTACTAGCCATAACTGCAGCACTAGGGCAGAGATTTCAGAAGACTGCAACAACTCAATATTCACAAAAAGTACTAAGTCTTAATTAAAAGTTTTTAAAACCTCAACCAGTTGTCTAACAGTGTCACAGAATATTAAATACAGTGGTACCTTGTATAAAGGAGTTAATTTGTTCCAAATGAAATTATGTTAAGCAAATTTTCCTTTATACAAATTCCCATAGGAATGCATTGAAAATGGAGTAATCCCATTTTATGTTGTACGGATTCTCTTATGTTAAGCAAATTTCCCCTATCTCTGGAATTTTTTATGTTGTACAAATTTTATGTTATACAAGCTGTTTGTTATACAAGGGTCCACTGTAGCTTGAAAGCAAAATGTGTGCATCTTTGGGACACAGAATGACTGGAAATGGAAGAGGGAAGAAAGGATACAGTAATTAGATATAGAAAAGGGACAAACAAGGTACTCATTGTGTAGTGCAGGCCTGCCCAAAAGGTAGACCGGGGGCTACCAGTAGCCCGTGAAGGGTTAAAAAGTAGCCCGTCAGCCATCAATAAAAAATGTGAGGGGATAGGTTCACTACCTCTACCTCCCCCACCCCATGGACCACCACTGCCCCAGCAAAGCTCTGGGTCTGCCAGCCCACTGTCTCAGCTGAGCAGGGGAGGCTGCTCTACTGATTTTTTTTTTAACTTATGAGCATATGCTCGGAACAGATAAAATTCATAAGTAGAGGTTTTAGTGTAGTAGCCCTCAGGCACTTTTGTCCGGAAAAAGTAGATCTTGGCCTGTTCAAAGTTGGACAGCCCTGGTGTAGTGCAATGATGGCGAACCTTTTAGAGACCAAACTGTGATTTAAAACCCACTAATTTTAGGCAAAGTGCCAATACATAAATTTAACTGGAATACAGGTGGCTATGAAAGGGGCGATGTCAGGTGCCCACAGAAAGTGCTCCAAGTGCCACCTTTGACACCCGTGTCATAGGTTCACCAACACTGGCCTAGTGTAACCACTTTCCTAATTCATACTATTTTAAGAAGTTCTGACGGGAAAAGAGCTCACAGACAAATCAAAATATCAACAGGAAAAGTAAGTTATTCAACCCTAACCGTATCTCAATATAGGACTTTCAATTAAGTAAAGTTGAAGACATAAAGTCTGTCAGCATTATGTCTTAGAGGAACTTTCTTTGTGGAATAATAACTTGCCTCGAGTATTATGGGAGATATAATCCAAAAAAGTAACTTTCCATGAACTGTGAAGACTGCAGTTAGCTATGACTACTGTTTCTCTGCAGCACTAGAGCAGAGGAGGTGAAAGCAAAAATGTTGCACTTTCATAGGCCTAACTGTTGGAAAAACAGTATTATGATTGGAGTGTTACTCATTTAACCATAATGACAAAGGTTGGGTTATTCTAACTAGGTCAGCGTTAGATGGGTTTCCTCCCCATGTTAGACATAATATACAAAATTCCAGTGGAAAGTCTTTTTCTTTTCCATTCCACTTTGGTCTGCGGAGAAATGAAAGTCTAAAATGTATGAGACAGGACAGAAAACATAATAAGCACAGCACGATTAACAATTTCCTTGGAATTCATTTGTGAGTTCAAAGTGAACTTTTCATGCCATTTTGCTGTAAACATTCCACCCCTATTCTACATCCCTTAATTATTTTATTAAAAGAACCACATATATACAATGTATTATTAGTAAGTTTGTTAGAGTTTTTGTCCTCTCAATACCCTGATAAGGAAATTCAACTGGCATATGCTTTCTTGTCCAGATTGGTCAATGGTTCTTCAGGACCTTTTGAGAATCTAATGAAATCTATGTTCTCTTCCCCTAAAATGTAGGAAAGCACATAAGCATAATATTTTGCATACATTTGTTGTACTGAAATGGAAATCATGTTAATTGTTCTATAATTTTTATAATATCTATGACTGTAATTTCTTAATGATCTAATAAAAGCTATTGTACAACCTATACAGCAGCACTTCTGTTTTAGTTACTGGGATTACACAGCTTTGATTTTTTAAAAACATTCTACCACTTGGTGGAGCTGTAGGAAGAAACTTTTTCACCCATTTTTGTTTAATACAAAGTAGTAGGTAGGTAACAAAGCAAAGTCTATCACAATAGATCTTTGTTCCTTCACTTGAAGAGTCAAGATCTGCTGTTTGAATATCAGGTTGAAGCGACAGATTATAAAATATACATTGTGGCTTTCTTACTTCTCCTTCAAGCAAGGTTTGGAATTCTAAGAACTATTTTTGGCACTGAGATAAAGTACAGCCTTGATTATTTTGGACTTTGCTGTTTGGAAAGTGGACTTCATATGTCATCAAACAACGTATTTTAAAACTCCAGTCACCATACCTACCACTCAATTTCGAAAGCACTTTTCGGGGTGCATGAAGTGTTTTTCTGATCAAAAACTTACATTCAAAACCTTATAAATGTATAATTATTCTGTATAGTTTTGGAAATAATGGTCAGTATCAGTACATATTCACTAAAATATTTATTTTCTCTTAGTTAGAATTTTGCAGTAGATACAAATAAAGCAAAGTGTTCTGCTTACATACCATCCCATAGTGCTTAAAGTGCTCTCTGGGTGGTTTACAATTTATTTATGCAGGCTACACATTACCCCACCCCCAGCAAGCTGGATACTCATTTTACTGACCTTGGAAGGATCGAAGGTTGAGTCAACCATGAGCCAGCTACCTGGGATTGAACCTCAAGTCATGCGCACAATTTTAGCCGCAGTATATCACTTTAAGCACCGCACAACACAGCTCTTATTCGTTACTAGTTAAAGTAATACCTTGGTTTACGAGTATAATTTGTTCTGGAAACATGCTTGTAAATCAAAACACTTTATAGCAAAGCAAATTTCCCCATAAGATATAATGAAATTCAGATGATTCCTTCTGGGCTCTGATAGACCACATACTATACACATAAAATGCCAAAAGTCACCAAAAAAGTTGGTTAGAAGTCCACACCCATGCCATGGGTTAGGTACTTGGCAGTGGAGTCTACTCTGCTTTGTGCTAACAACTGGATTTTACTCTCTCTTTAATGTAACAATAAAATGCAATTAGTAGCCATATAAACATTTGACAAGCTGCCCTGTGATTAGAAATTGTTTGAAAATTAAGAAAGGAAGTTGAATGGAAAAATACTGTATAAAGAAAAATAAAACAAACCCCTAACCTGCAATTACATTTGAAAACTTTCCTGGCTGTTGCAGGGAAGACCTCCATTCCTCTCTCCTCTCTCTGCTTTTGTGGCTTGCCTGAGATGGAACATTCCAGATAGCACCCACAATGGGAGGGAGGGAGAGAAGAACCATTGGCTCACTTATAATCATGTGACCTGCTCCAGTGCTTGTATTGCAAGACATTACTTGTTAAACAAGGCAAAATTTAGAATAAATGTTTGCTTGTCTTGCAAAACGTTCTTAAACCAAGGTACTCTTAAACCAAGACATTGCTGTATTGTACATATAATGAATTTCACTAATACTGAAGTTATGACTAAGCTGTATGAAGGTGTAACTAAGTAACTATTTACTTATTGTTATGAAGGTATGACCTCAATAAATGTTGAGGAGCAGCATCGTGGTTTGTGAGCTGGGTCCTAGCAGAGCTGTAATTAATAATTTATAGGCACTCACCATAAAAAAGTGCCCAGCATTTATATACCAACCTCAATCCCACCAGTCCTGCTCACTTTCACTTGTTGCCTTTTCCAGTCAGCACAGAGTTCACACAGGAAGAAATCAGAATGAAAGGTGAGCAAGCATAGCTCTCCTTTTCACCTCCCCACTTCACCCCAGCAATCCAACCAGCCTGCACAAACTTCCCTGCTCTGCTGCTGATGCTGTGCTACCTGCGACGGCCCATGTTGTGGCACTGCAGACATGTCATAGTAGTCCTAGCTGAGAAATAGGGTCAAAGGGAGGGAGGAAAGGAAGGGGGTGCAGAAGGTCAATGTTGGGTTTGGAGAGGTTAGAGACTGGCTGATGGTACTGAGCTACAAGGCTTCCCGAAAAGCAGTAAAGGCATGAAATCCATAAAGGTGTGATAATAAGAAATAAAATGGCACCAGGGTGAGGATTCTGTGCCTTTTAAATTTTTTTTGATGTTTTGCATCAAAATCCTGATTAATCCACTCTAGTTACAGCTGTGGCACTTGAATAATAAAGTGACAGTTATCTTGGCAGGTAAAAACTGCATATATTAGTCAACACAAACAGCTCGTGTCATTCAGAGTATTTTTAAATAAATGAAAGCAATTATTTTTCAGGAATGGAATAGTTGACTTTAGAACTATAATGGTAACTAATTACCTTTGCAGGGACATGCAAATACTGTATAAGTATAATGAAAAAGGTGGCATGTAAACATACATATCTACAAACAAATGTTTTAAAACAGCTTTCAAAGCTCTGAAAAGACAACACGGTACTGCTGTCTGTGAATGAGATAAACTTTTGAATAAACTTTTGACGCAAAGCTGTATCCTCAAACACACAGAAAGCCTGTAAGATTTAAGTGCACAATCATCAGATACAATATATCATCCGTGCTTTCCAATTATCAATTCCCTGGAAACCCACATTTGTATTACTGAGAAAACAATTGTTTGGAAAGCACACATGCCAAAGTAATGCCCAGTTTTGTTTTAAATTCTTGGAGCACCTCTGTATTTCTTTGGAACTAGCACTACCCTAGTCCTAACCCCCCTGCAGTTTAGTCAATGATTAAAACAGAAGCTCTGCTGTATAAACAGCAGATAAAATAAGAGCGGAAAGTTATGAACAGTAGTTTATATTTCAATCTTGTACAAAAATAACATGCACCAGTATAATTTCTTATGTAACTTTCTTCAGCCTCCAATTCCAAGAAATGCATGTACCTTCTCTGTCATATTCTTTTTTCGCTCCCTTTTCTTTATCTTATCTGTATGAATCATTAACTATACAATGCTTCCATTGCTCTTATCACCATGTTTTGTGAACATTCTATTTACAAGCCACATACAGCTGCATCTTTTAGAGCAGATATGGATTTAATTTAATATCATCTGTAGGAAGACTGGAACAACACACAGTCCTATAATGGGAGCTTATACATTGTTATATGATTGACCAACACAACACTTAAATGACATTCCTGGGCAGTGTAGTTCCTAACCAATCATTCTGTTTTATATTCTGAACAAATCATATTGCTCTAAACCAGTGGTTCTCAATCTTTTTTGAGTCATGATCCCTTTATAATAGCCAAGTAGCCTGTGCCCCCTCACCGTGTTTGCATAACAATGCATTTTAATAGGGTAAAGTTATCTAATCTCAGAAAGGAAAGGCTTTTTTCTCTCCCAGAGGGCCTGTTTCTCGTACATACATAGACAAGCCAATAGAGATGGGAATGAATCATTTTGTGCTGAGTTGTCAAGTCATTGGCATGGCACAAAAGGTAATGCATTTTGTTCCCCAACCACCACCTGGCTCCCCCACTCACTAACCAGCATGTGCTGCTTGGCTGTTCCTCACTGCATGACTGTCCAATCCCAGCAGGAATCCCTGGTTCCCTCCTCTGTCTGCTGCCCACTTAAAGGCTGCACTGCTGGAATTCCTGTTCTGCCTTATCATCTGAGTGGGCAGTTGCTGTGGGAGGTGGAGGAGAGAAGCAGGTGCTCTGGTTAGGACTGGACAGTTGTGTGATGATGAGGAGCAAAGCAGCACATGCTGGCTAGTGAGTGGGGAGCCAGCTAGGGAGGGGGAAGGGAATGTGTGGCACCTATGGTGCCACGCTTGACAAATTGGCATAAAGTGATTTGTGCCCATCTCTACATGCTAATTTTAATATCCTGTTCTGAGAGATCAAAGAAGAAATTATTTAACAAGAGCTGCAATACATAGAAGATGATTCACAACTCCCACAGATAACACTTTGCAACCTCCTTGGGGGTCATGACTCCCATGTTGAAGACACACTGATACTGTATATCCACAGACAGGAACATAACTATATCAATTTTAGTACTATTTTTTTCAATTGCTGGACACTCAGCATAATATTTTTCGGCAGGTATCTGTTAGTCTTTTTTAGCATGTATACTTAAAATAGTACACATTCCAAAATATTGTAGCCCCTTAAAGATTAACTGATTTGTTTCAGTGCAAGCTTTTGCAGATTATAATCAGTTTTGTCAGATACACCATGCCATCAAAGAGATTCAGCGGAAATTCATCAGCAGTGTTATGCTCTTCGGGCATTCGAATGACCGCCAACCATTGTAACTAAACTAAAATACTACTATATGGCACAATTGGTGTGTTGAAAAATAAAAATAATACAGCTACTCTCTTAATTAATCCATGGCAAGTCTAATAAAGACCTTTTAAACATTTGTTATAGGAGAGGACCTCCCAGAGAATGAGTGCCACCAAAGGAAAGGTTATCTGGATGTTGCCAGATGGATTTTCACAGAATGTGGCATGGTCAAAGAGGCAGGCCTTTGACCATGATCTCAGTGGTCAAGCAGATCTATATGAAAGAAGACATAATCTCGGGTATTGTATCCTGCAGAGCAAGGAATATATTCACCAACAGGAAAGCATGTTTGCTCATGAGGCTTCCAAGGAAAAATTAAAAAAATTCAATGCTGCAGGATTTTATTTGTTCAGGAATCATTCAGGATGAATGCAGATTTGCTCACAAGTACAAGTAAACTGAAGTGGCACAGGAAGTGGGTGAGTGAAGTGAAAATTGAGTGCTAAATAAATGTATTATATATCTTCTTGCTTTTTAGACTTTGTATTAGTAGCACTGGCAGCCTAGCAGCAACCCCCGCTAATAGTTAATGGAGTGTTGGTGAGAAAAATATATAATAGTAAAGCAAATGTTAGGAAAAATAGGTTCTTTTTTATATGACTAACACAGCAGGGCATAATAATGTCTTGCCAAATTGCTATAAGCAAAAAATATTCAAATTGTGGTATTAATCATTCCTTAACACACATACACACACCATCAGAGCTCCTGTTTCTATGCAAAAACTTTCTGGGCTTTAAATAATCCTGTATTTCTGATGAGAAGAACATACTAACAAGCCAAACTCTCCATTTGTGTGCCCAAATAATACAGTAATACCTTGGTTTAAGACTAACTTGGTTTAAGAGCATTTTGCAAGACGAGCAAACATTTCTTCTAAATTTTGCCTTGATCAACAAGCAATGTCTTGCAATACAAGCCGTGGAGCAGGTCGCGTGATCACAAGTGAGCCAATGGTGGCTCCCTCTGTCCCCCTGCTGGATTGTGGGTGATTTTATAGAATGCTCCCTCTCAGGCAGCCTACAGCACAGAGTAGAGAGGAACAGAGGTCTCCCTTGCAGCAGCCAGGAACCTGCAGGTAAGGGTTTTATTTTTCTTTATATTTATATTTTTATTTAAGTTGGTTTCAACATTCTTTATTTGCTTTTTCAAACCATTTCTAGTCATGGGGCAGCTAGTCAAGTGTATATAGGGCTACAGATTGCACTTTATTATTGTCACATTAAAATACATGGTAAAGTTCAGTTAGTCTCCAGCAGAGCAGATTCCGCAGCCAGGTACGTAAACCATGGAGTGGACGTCGACTTCTAGTCAATTTCTTTTAAGAGTTTTGGCATTTTGTGTGTACAGCATGTGGTCTATGGGAGCCCAGAAGGAATCATCTGAGTTTCCATTATTTCTTATGGTGAAATTTGCTTTGATATTAGAGTGTTTTGGCTTACAAGCATGTTTCAGGAACAGATTTCTGGTATTAGTGTAAGTACAAATGTCATTGTTTTAAAAAGAAGTTATTTCTACTGCAGTGAAATAACATGTGCTAATAACATAACATAAGAACATAAGAAGAGCCATGCTGAATCAGGCCAAAGGCCCATCTAGTCCAGCTTCCTTTATCTCACAGCAGCCCCACCAGATGCGTTTGGGAGCGCATGAGACTAGATATCTGTCTCCTTTTACCACTCCCCTGCATCTGGCCCTTGAAGTACCCTGGTTTAAAGCCTGGAGACTACACATCTCCATCATGGTTTGTAACCTGTGATGGACTTTTCCTCCAGGAATCTGTCCAATCCCTTTTTGAAGGCATCCAGGCCAGATGCCATCACCACATCATGTGGCAGGGAGTTCCATAGACTTACAATGCGCTGGGTGAAAAAATATTTTCTTTTGTCAGTTCTTACTCTCCCAGCCCTCAATTTGAGTCTATGTCCCCTAGTTCTGGTATTTTGGGAGAGAGAGAAGAGCTTCCCTCTATCCACTTTACTCATACCCTGCATTATTTTGTATGTCTTAATCATATCCCCCCTCAGGCGCCTTTTTTCCAGACTAAAGAGGCCCAAATGTTTTAGCCTTTCTTCATAAGGGTGGTGCCCCAGACCGGTAATCATTTTAGTCGCTCTCTTTTGCACCTTTTCCAGTTCCACTATGTCTTTCTTGAGATGCGGTGACCAGAATTGTACACAATACTCCAGGTGGGGCCTTACTATTGTTTTGTATAATGGCATTATAATGTTGGTTGTTTTATTTTCAATCCCCTTTTTGATAATCCCTAGCATGGAATTGGCCTTCTTCACCGCTGCCACACATTGGGGAGACACCTTCATGGAGCTGTCCACCAACACACCAAGATCTCTTTCCTGGTCCATCAAGAATAACTCAGAGCCCATGAGTTGATAGATGAAGTTTGGATTTTTTGCCCCAATATGCATTACTTTACATTTGGCTACATTAAAACGCATTTGCCATTTCTCAGCCCATTCCTCCAGTTTGGAGAGATCCTTCTGGAGCTCTTCACAATCTTCTCTGGTTTTTACCACACGGAAAAGTTTTGTGTCATCGGCAAACTTGGCCACCTCACTGTTTATCCCTGTCTCCAGGTCATTTATGAACAGACTGAAAAGCACCGGTCCCAGGACAGAGCCCTGGGGCACACCGCTTTTCACCTCTCTCCATTGTGAAAATTTCCCATTGACACCTACTCTTTGTTTCTGGGATCTCAACCAGTTCTCGATCCATAAGAGGACCTGCCCTCTTATCCCCTGACTGTGCAATTTTCTCAGCTGCCTTTGGTGAGGGACTGTGTCAAAAGCCTTTTGAAAATCCAGATAGACCGGTTCACCCAAATCCATGTGCCTGTTGACCTTTTCAAAAAATTCTAAAAAGTTTGTCAGACAAGATTTACCCTTACAAAAGCCATGCTGATTTTCTCTCAGCAAGGTTTGTTCTATTATGTGTTTTAAGATTTTCTCTTGGATGAGGCTTTCCACCATCTTCCCTGGGACAGATGTAAGGCTAACTGGCCTGTAGTTTCCCGCCCCCCTCCTTCCTTTTTTAAAAATTGGTGTGACATCTGCTGTCTTCCAGTCCTCCGGTACTGTGGCCGTTTTAAGAGACAAGTTGCATATTGCCGTTAAGAGATCTGCAATTTCATTTCTCAGTTCCCTAATAACCCTTGGGTGGATGCTATCTAGGCCCGGTGACTTGTTAATCCTCAATTTGTCAATTAGTCCTAAAACCTCCTCTCTTTTAACCTGTATTTGATTTAATTCTTTAGTCAAGAGGGGCGGCTCAGGCAGCGGAATCCGCTCAAGGTCCTCTGTTGTGAAGACAGACACAAAGAAGTCATTCAATTTCTCTGCAATGTCCAAGTCCTTCTTAACCTCCCCTTTTCCTCCCTCACCATCCAGGGGCCCAACTGGTTCTCTGGCAGGTTTTCTACTTCTAACATATTTAAAGAAGCTTTTATTATTACCCTTTATATTGCTAGCCATGCGTTCCTCAAAACCTTTCTTTGCCTCCCTTATCATCTTCTTACATTTCTTTTGCCAGAGTTTGTGTTCCTTTTTATTTTCCTCATTTGGGGAGGATTTCCATTTACAGAAAGACCTCTCCTTGCACTTTAGAGCCTCTCTAACTCCACTCGTTAACCATGCCGGTGTCCTCTTGGACTTATATCAGCTCTTCTTTCTTTGTGGTATGCACTTGTGCTGGGCCTCTGTTACCGTTGTTTTAAACAGGTTCAATGCACTCTGAAGAGATTGGATTCTTCCAACCTTCCCCTTCAATTTCTTTCTAACTAGTTTCCTCATCTGAGGGAAGTTTGCCCTTCGAAAATCAAGGGTTTTTATGTCTGATTTGCTTGACACTCTTCCTCCAACATGCATGGCAAAGGAGATTGCAGCATGGTCACTGTTCCCCAGAGGCTCGGTGACATTCACATCCCTGACCAGGTCCTGAGTAACACACAGTATTAGATCCAGAGTTGCCTGTTCTCGGGTGGGCTCCATGACAAGTTGCTCTAAGGCACAGTCATTCAGCAAGTCGAGAAACCCAGTTTCTCTTTCTTGCCCGGAGCTTGCATTGGCCCAGTCAATGTGGGGATAATTGAAGTCCCCCATGATTACTATCCTGTGCTTCTGAGACACCTCCATGATTTGTCTTCTCATTTCAAGGTCCCCCTCAAGTTTTTGATCTGGTGGACGATAGAATACTCCAACTATCACATCACTCCTTGGACCTGGTAGTTTAACCCACAGTGATTCTATGGTGGAGTCTGACCGTCTGTCAATCTCCATTCTGCTGGATTTTACCTCTTCTTTGACATAGATGGCCACTCCTCCTCCAACCCGCCCCTCTCTATCCCTTCTATAGAGTTTATAGCCTGGGATTGCTGTATCCCACTGGTTCTCCACATTCCACCAGGTTTCCGTTATGGCTATTATATCTATGTTATCCCTAGCTGCCAAATGTTCAAGTTCTCCCATCTTTGCTCGGAGGCTTCGAGCATTAGCGTAGAAGCACCTGTACAGTGGGTGTCGCAACAACAGCTGCTGCCTTGTTCTTCCCCCCCCCACAGCTTTTATTTTCAGTAGACAAACTGTCACATTCCGTTATTCTCCCAGTGCTAATACCTGCTATGTCATCTCTATGTGATTCTCTACCCTCTCCAACCTCATTCCCCGAGGATGAGGTGTTCCGAACCGGATGCCACTCAGCTCCTGTCGGCTTTCCCCCAGTTATCAGTTTAAAAGCTGCTCTGCTGCCCTTTTGAGGTTGAGTGCCAGCAATCTGGTCCCATCATGATTCAAGTGCAACCCATCCCTCCTGAACAGGTTTGGTTTGTCCCAAAACCTGACAAATCTAAAGCCCTCCTCTCGACACCATCGCCTCATCCACGCATTGAGGCTTCTGAGTTCTGCCTGCCTGGTGGGTCCTGCACGAGGAACAGGTAGCACTTCTGAAAATGCTACCTTGGAAGCCCGGGACTTCAATCTTCTACCTAACAACCTGAATTTGGCTTCCAAGACTGACCGCTTGGCCTTCCCGACATCATTGGTACCAACGTGTACCATGACCACTGGCTCCTTCCCAGTTATCTCTAACAAGCTATCTAGATTTCTCGTGATGTCTGCAACCTTTGCACCTGGCAGGCAAGTGACCATACAGTTATCATGCTCCTCACAAATCCATCCCTCTGTATTTCTAATTATAGAATCCCCTAGTACGAGGAGCTTCTCTCCTGCAGCCTGTTCATCTACATGTACCTGATCTTGTATCTCATCAATAGTGATGAGGGAGAGATCCTCAGGTGGAACCAATTGTTCCTCTGTGTGTGCCTCATGAGGTGTGCTGAGGGAAAGAGCCTCAAATTGATTGTGCAATATGAGACTCTCTGACCGATCCCTTGGCCTTCTACTCCTTTGAGTCACATTCCTCCACCCATCTACCTCCTGAGTTGGGGAAGCGACTTCATCCTCAGAAGTGTGCCCTGTCTCTTCTTGGACCTGGATAGTCTGTTCCGCTCTGTCCATCTTAACATGTTTCCAGGCTCTCATTGTTCCATAGGATGGCTTCTATTTCTTCTTTTCTTACTGGAATGTCAGACATAAATGATGCATCAGTTGCAATTGTAACCATTCTTCCAGCCATGCCACCTGTATTTACTGCAGAAGTGGGCTCTGAGGTCCCTATACCAACCAAAAGAGACCACAGCCCTGGCATGCATTATGGAATAATGTACATGTAGTCATGGTCCCACTTTTTTGTCAAAAGGCCTATTGTTTCCTCCACCTCCCTTCCTTTTCAGCCCGGCCTTGTTTCGATATTGGCAATTAAAAGGCAAACACCGCCCTAATTTGCAAGTCTGACTGCTGAGGAAAACAGGCAAAAAATAATAAATAAATAAAATTCCTCTGATTTGAAGGAAAATGTGTTCATCTGAGAGAACATCTGTTCTTCCTATCACCCTGTTCCTCCCTCTTGCTGACAGGATGGATATGAGTGTGTTTCATACATAATCTATAGTACAGTAGTGATAGCGAACCTTTTAGAGACTGAGTGCCTCAAGTGTGATTCAAAACCCACTAATTTTTTTTGCCAAGTGCCAATATAGCAATTTTACCTGAATACAGGTTGCTGTGAAGGGGCGATGTCGGGTGCCTACAGAAAGGGTGCCATCTTTGGCACACCTGCCATAGGTTCGCCAACACTGATCTATAGCTAGATAAGACCTGTTTCAGATGAGGAGAATATTCCCTCCCTTCAGACACCCGTGCCAGTCCCCTGAGCAGCCTTAAGGAGCAACATGCGAAGCTCTACACGGGGAGAACGAGCTGTGGGGAACTCTCGCCCCACAGCTCGGTTCTAGCCCTACAACTCCTGGGGAAGAAGAAGGCCGGACAACCCAACACCACCCGCCGCCGCCCAGCTTCCCCCCCTCTCCCCTCCTCGCCTCCAAGCGGCCGTTGCCCGAGAGAGCCCGCCCAAAACTCCCCACAGGCCGTCAGGCGGGCGAGCGGGAAGATGGGGCGGCTGCTGCTCGCCGCCGTGCGGTCGCCACGCGCGCCTCCCTTGGCGAGCCCAGCCCGGCCCTTTCTGAGCCCAGCGGCGGGGAGGACACGCTCCCAACCGTCGCCGCCCGGGCAAGAGAGAGAGGCGGCGGCGGCGACATGGGACTGCTTGAGGCGAGGCGGGGTGGGGCCGCTGACGCTCCTCTCCTGACCCAGCCTGCCGTCCGCGGCCTGCTTGACAGGAGGAGGGCCATGGAAACGGCCGCCGTGCGCCGCCGGGGTGGGTGGCCGCCATGACCCAATAGATAGAGCCTGGGAGAAGGAGGGCGCCTCACGGGGCGGCCAGGCTTTAAAAGAGTGGCCGCCTGGGTGGAGGCAGCGAGGGGGGGGACCACCCCCTTCGGCGCTTCTTTTGTTCCCTCTTTTCCCTCCTTTTCTCTGGTGGCGGCTGCGGTCCCGAGCGAGGCCGAGGGGCTTGCGCGCTGCCTCTCCGGCTTGGCCGCCCTGACAGCGGGGGAAAGGGAAGCGCAGCTCGCCGGGGAAGGAGAGAGCGAGAGCCTGGAAGGAAGCAGGACGAAGGCTCCGCTGTTTTCCTTCCCGACCCTTTATGAAGGGACTCCCCCGCCCCCCGCGCCACTCCGCTGCCCGCCGCCACCACCATAAGCCGGGTGGCGGTGGCGCCCGACTCTTGTTCGGCCCCCGCTTCCTTCCCTCGCTCCCAGTTCCCGCCTCCGTTATTGCCGAATGCATGTTAGCAGCCGGAGGAGGAAGAGGAGGAGGAGGAGGAGGGAGGGTTGGGAGGAGGCGGCAAGCTGAGGGGCGCCGCGGTGGCCTCCCCACCCCACCCCGCCCGCTTCCCCCACCCCCCCAAATGGGGCTGGGGCTGGGGCTGGCCGCGGCGGCGGCGGCGGCAACGGCGGTGCACGCCTGAAGGGAGGTTCCCTCGAAGCTCCTCCCGCGCTGCCAGAAGGGCCTCCCCGGCGGAGGTTCGGGGCTGGCCGGAGATGGATGGGGCCGTGCTGCTGGATGGCAGCCGCAGCAGCAGCAGCGCAGGAGCCCCTCGGCAAGGCTGCCTGGCAGCAGCAGCAGCAGCGACAGTGGCGGCGGCGGCCTCGGCGCGTAACGGGACCGCTGTTGACGCAGCGGGCGAAGAGACAGCCGCTCCATCAGCCCAAGCAGCCACCATGGAAGCAGCCACCGCGGGGCGGCCGCCGCCGCCGCCGCCAGCCTCCCACGCCGCCGCCGCCTCGTCTCCCCAGGCTGCCCCTTTCCTCGCTGCTGCCATCCAGCAGGAACTGAGGAAGCAGCCGCCGCCGCCGCCGCCGCAACAGCAGCAGCAGCAGCAGCACCACCACCACCACCAGCAGCAGCAGCAGGGTGTCAAAAGGCACCATCACAAGCACAACCTGAAGCATCGCTATGAGCTGCAAGAGACGCTGGGCAAGGGGACCTACGGCAAAGTCAAGAGGGCCATCGAGAGGTTCTCAGGGAGAGTGGTAAGGACGGGGAAGGGCTGGCGATGTTGGGGATGTTGCTCTAGGTGGAAGGTTAGCATTTGTCATGCCTCAGACTCCCAGGACATGTGGTAGTGCATTGCTGGATGGCATGCCTCAGACTCAAAAGCTGGGATCTGCTTTTTCCATTCCCCCACTTCTAGGTACAGTACCGCACTTACAGGAACTCAGCTTTTGCTTTCAGTATCCCTGTAGTCTTCTCTTTGCTCTTAGGATTCTGGTTGCTTTGTTCATTCTTCCCACCCTCCCTTTCAGAGATTCAGAATACCCCCCCCCCAGTATCAGTTGTTCATTATTTTTAGTGTCTATTTTGTAATCAAGCACACTTGATTCTTAAGTTACGATTGCAAATTCTGATCATCAGCCTCTTGCCACCAACTATTAGACATTTCACTGAAGTGTGGACATATGAAGTTTACAGGAAGACGTTTTCTGGCAAGCTAAACAGAACATGTCAGGTTTGAGTTCTTTGTTTTTATAAAGCACAACAATTTGTTGCTAGCTTTCCTGAGATGAACTTTACTGACCCCTATAAACAAACACATTGATGCTGCTGTTCTACTTCAGTGAGTTTCAGAATCCACTTGGCTCATGTCTCCCCGACAGCTAACAAATACATAGCAGTCCAGATACTGCTGTGCTGTGTACTGTAACTCCTGCCCAACTTTGGCTTTCTTTTTTCACAAAACTCTTTAGTAGTGTAGGACAGCTTGGGCTTATGGGGTACAAAATGCTTATGTAGTAAGTTAGAGGCATTGCTATTTTCCTCTATGTTGTGACTGTCCATTGATAGGGCTGTGTGCTGAGTTTTATACTTAAGGACACTGATGATTTCCTGAAATGTTCCAAGTATACACCATTGTTTGAAGTACATTGGTTGATTTGCAGTAGATGTGGTACAGATGCAAGACATGGTTCTGCACGATTTGCATTTTTTTTAAAAAAAAAATTCCTCCTGTTTGCTTATTCAGCAAATATTTTGAGCCAGAGACTGCAATAAACAAGCAAACATTTGACAAAAGAAAAGGAGTACCCTGCCTGTGTGTGGTGTGATTATGTATTTGGCGGCCTCATCTACTTAGGAACATTTAGGAACAACCACGTTCCAAAATGTGATTTGTCAGTGCAAAAAACAAGATGAAACTCAAACCCAGTGCAAAATGAAAAGTGTATTTAAAGACTCTGTGTGCATGCTGTGTTATGCATTATACAGTTTAAGAGGCTAACTACATAGAAAATGAAGGTGAAGGCACGTGTTCATTTTGCCTGATTTTTTAAAAAAGAGTTTAGTCTGGGCTGTGTCATATTTATATGCATGGTGACATGAGCAAAACAGATAGACCACAATGTATAGTATAATTTTACAATATTAACACTGTCATTTATGGACCATGTCATTTTCCTCCATTTCATTAACCCTATCTATGTATCTGCCTTTTTTAAATACACTCTTAATTATCACTTGGATTAGTTCCTTTGTTCTGAGATAGAGATATGATTTTGTAATTTCATGTTTGCTACCAAAAGGCAAAGGGAAGGGCAATGGACTGAATGTCTCCTAAGACTGCAGTTGTGTGCCTTCTTACCTTGCCCCAATGAACTTGGTAGAACTTAATTCTAAGAAGCTGTGAATTCTAAAACGTAGTGATGTGCTTTCAGAGCATCACTGCTTTTGTTTATAATCTCTATGTGTGCTATTTTCTGTCAAGTAGCTTCTGATTTCTTGTTATTTTAGTAGGTGCTGCATTATAGAAGATGTTCAAGGAGTGGTTTATCATTACCACTCCATAGTGAGCTTCTGTAACTAAATGGGAAATTGAACACAGGTCTTAACCTTTACTACATTTACTCTATAATTATTATATAATTCTATAATATAGAATATTTCTGTAATAAAGATCCTCCTGCGATCCTTTACAGAATTATTCCATTATAGCAATTGTTACATTTCTGTTTATAGTTTCAGTAGTATTTGCATCTATTACATATAAGGGCATGATTTACTTATCTAATCTGTAACATTATATATTGCATTTATCTTAGCATGGTGTTTGTAATAACAGATTAGAACGACACTAGAGGCAATAGGTTTATGCTAAATATACTGTAAAGGTAAAGATAAGGGTTCCCCCGCACATGTGTGCTAGTCGTGTCCGACTCTAGGGGCGGTGCTCATCTCCATACTAAAGACAAAGAGCCAGTGTTGTGCAAGTCCATGGCCAGGTGGCTGGCATGGCTGCAAGGAAACACAGTTTTACCTTCCCACTTTTTATGGTGGTACCTATTTATCTACTTGCATTTACATGCTTTTGAACTGCTAGGTTGGCAGGAGCTAAGGTTGTCAGCGGGAGCTTGCTCCGCTGCGTGGCACCCAGGATTCGAACTGCCAAGCTGCCGACTTTGCAGCCAACAGTTTTCGGAAGCCTTAGTCCACTGAGCCACCACACCCCTAGATAGACAGTACAATATATTGAATTCTTAGAAGTTTGCCTGTTCTTCTAATCTTCACCATGTAGAACATAACATTTCATATAAGCCACTTTATATACTGTATAAGAGAATAATATTGTGAAATATTATGGGCTAGAAGAGATACAGGGAGCTAATTTAGCTATTTTCCCCCTTTCTTTGAATGACTTCTGTTGTTAGTCTGCAGCCTTTATTGAATCGTTACAAATGTTTGATGAGTTACTCTGCTCCTTATCCAGCAGAGGGGGTTCTCAGAGCAGTGTGACCTACATCATTCCTCTCATGACTTCACAGCAAATAGACAAATAAAAAGAAGCCAAGTACAGTATTTGAAACCCCAAGGTCAGACTCCCACCTATGTCATTTGCCTGCTGTCATATTACAGAGTTAGGTAACCTTTTCCTACACAGCAGCATGTAAATATTTGGAGCCATATGGCAACAGCTTTCAAACCTGGAAACATTTCTGGCCCTCTCAGAATTATCTGCACTGAACTACCCTTCTTTTAACATTTCTCTTAACTAATTTAGGAGTGTAGTATATTTCTATATGGTTGTGATGAAATTTGTCAGATACTGCCACATACTATGTGAGCCTCTCTAACTGTATTCTATATTAACTTTGTCATGTTGGTCAATGACCGTAAATAAAATTCATTCATTCAATGCAAGGCACTGAATTTTCTTCAGTTTTTGGGGTAGAGAGGGGAAATTATAAGGGTGATGGATTAATTTTGATCTTAAATTTGTGTAAATCAGAATGATTTTCACCAGCATCAGTGGAGTTATGCTACCAAAATTAGAGAATGATTTGCTCTGTTATGTTTAACTACAGTACATGAACCAGTTTTAGTTGTAGCCCACTGTAAAATTTGCTTTGTCTGACAAAGAGACAATTTTGAGCCAAGTATGAGTATTTATGTGTGCTCTTAACTTTCCATTTTTCCTTCAGTATGTGCTGTAAACAAAGCAACAGACCTGGGAAAATCTCTGCTGATCCATTGCACAAGCTTCTAAAATTAGATATCAGAATGTAGGAATTTGAAGTATTTCTTCAGTTTTCTAAATGCTGGCACCTAAAAGTTTGATGCTTGCTTCTAGGAACATGAAACACTATCCTAGTCTTAGCTTAGGCAGTGACTGTGTAAAGGGAAAGTGGATTATAGGTATGTTATATTTAGTGTGTTGTTGGCAACAACTTATTATATAAACCAGAGTGACCTCACTGTCAGATGGGTGGTATAGAAATCCAATAAATAAATAATAAAATAAATAAATAAATGTTCTGCTTAATAATATAACACCTAGGGACTGTATTGGGTACCACATGAGATATGGGAGTATAGCCACCATGTTTTGGTATAGCCAATTTTCTAAACATTTCTGTGGACTTCAGAAGTCTGAGTATAATTAAGTAAGAGTCTGCAAAGCATCCTTAAAAACACCCACCCATCTATGTTTTTAATGTGGGTTACAAAAATCAGGACTGGCCACCAGGGTCCTTGTTCCCCATCCCACCACATGAAGCGTGGAAAGTGAGATTATGTGATGTGCACAGAATTAGTCATTGTCAGAAGCGTCTTACTTCTATGTAATTGCAGTTCTGCTTTGTCTACAAGTAGGCTAGGAAGAATTCATATTAAGGTTCTTAGCCTTTGGCCCAAATGCTACTGTCAGTTGGCTTAGAAACATGTTCCTGCTACTGATGTCTAAGACAGTCACTGGGCCTTCACAAAGAAGGGAATCATCTGGGCCCATGCTGTTCTTGTTTCTTCACCTGCAAGATGCAAACAGGGATTTCTGAAAGCTGGGATTTGCCTGTTCTGTTTTGAGTGCTAATGCCGCTTCAGTATATTAGTGTCTTGCTCATTGTGATTTTATATATGTGCAGGACTGGATGCAAAGAGGCAGAGCTGAATCAATTCTGATAACAGCGAAACTTGTAGCTTGCAAAGTGAATCTTGGCAACTGGATGTGAAATTGCCATGTTGCCTTATGTAACAATCACAGAAAACACATTTTTCCGTTTCTTCTACAAGGCTCTTTTAAATGGGAAGTGTTCTGTCTAAAAGGGAAAGCTCCCTTAACATGTTAAGTGATAAAGGAATACTGGAATAGATGTCCAGTATGGAGTGTCTGACTTTTGGTCTCACAAAACTGATGTAATGCTGGATATACTTGACTCCCTACTTCATGCTAGCAGAATTATTCACAGTCTTCAACAACCCACTTGCCAATAGGCCTGTATCAAGAAAACGATTGATCTTGGCAAACATGAATGCTTATGATAGCAGCTACATGAGGCTGCCAGAAAGGCTGGGAATAGATTTTTGGGAGAGAGCCTGTTCTGTAGTTTATCAGGCAAAATCCAAAGGAAGAAAACAAAATATAAGAGAAAAACATGTGGCACCGTGAAGACTGAGACTATAGGGTTATTTTTTTAAAGAAAATGTATATTTGCTTTTTAGACTTTTATAAACAAAAATGGAGGAAAGAGGTGGCAGTTTTAAATCTCTCTTTTACATCTTTTGTTGACTCTACTACTTGAGCTTTTCACCCCTTTCCAATCCCACTTTCAGTTGGTTCCCTGTCTTTCTCACCATGCCTGAAAGAAAGAAAATTCCTGAAAGAAAAGAAAATGGAAATGAGGCAGGTGGGATAATAATGAAGGGGAACTGCTACAGGGAAGACAGATCTACAGTAGATTTCTTTAAGATGCAGAGGGGAAAAAACATTTCTTCGAACTTTTAAGCCCTTTTGAGAACAGCTGCTCGCTGTGATGTGCTGGAGTTTGTGAGAGAAATAGGGAATTTTTTAGCCTTCAAGGAAAAAAACACTAGATGAGATTAGGGGACAGTGCATTCTGTCACATACTAGTCTTTTTTTTAAGTCTCTGGGAGGTGCAGGCTACTCCTTGCTATGTAGAAATGAAAATGCACATTGCATGTGTTCAGAGACATTTTTTTAGGTTCTTGCTGATTTAATTGATAAAAAACATTTTACTATGAATTTGTGATGTAATTTATAGGTCCTGGTCAAGCAGTTATCTAAGAAATTCACATAGTGCCAATTTTATATGAGACTAGATAGGTTTTCCATAGCACATCCCTCTTTTTCCATTAGTAAAGGTAAAGGTCCCCCCCCCCGCACATATTCATGCTAGTCATTTCTGACTCTAGGGGCGGTGCTCATCTCCGTATTCAAGACGAAGAGCCAGTGTTGTGTAAGTCTGTAGCCATGTGGCCGGCATGGCTACAAGGAAACATTGTTTTACCTTCTTGCTTTTTATGGCGGTACTGTTTCTATTTATCTACTTGCATTTACATGCTTTCGAATGGCTAGGTTGGCAGGAACTGGGGTTAACAGCAGGAGCTCACTCTGTTGTGTGGCAGCCGGAATTCAAACCGCTGAGCTGCTGACTTTGCAGCTGACAATTTTCAGTACTCTAGCGTGCTGGGCCACCACACCCCTGTTATGTGAGACTAAGTAGAGACTAAATTCTAGCTGTCATACCTACCTTCCTAATTACATTTTCAACCATGTGGATACATTATGGATGATTTCCTGATATGATCAAGGGATGGAGAGCAAGATGAGATTCATTAACTATGTACAACAAACCCAGGGTATTCTTTAACTTAAAAATAGGACTGCAAAGTATTGTGTTACTCTAATTTGCATGCAGAGCAGGGACTGATGCTCTCAACCTTTTTTTAAATGCACAAATGTGTTGTTGCTTAGAGTGGCACTGCTGTATATCCTGAAGCAAACCATACATGCCATTTTGTGACGGGATAGGCCTGTCAGGATACTTGCTTGACTGAAGTGACAGTGTTGTGGAAGATCAGGCTGTGCTTGGTCAGGGCATCCAGGTGTGGAGTGTCAATAGTGAGGTGGTACACAGCACCATAATAATCAACTATGATGAATAGCATTGAAGACCTTCTTGGCCCAACAATGTCCCAGGAGAAGGAAGGCCACCACGTTACTTTGTAGGGACCAGCATGGCAAACTCCTCTCTCTAATAGCTCCTTCTCCACTGAGCGAAGGGAGTAGTTTTTGAGTCCTCCCAACCTTTGACACCCTGAGGAAAGAGGGAGCTGCTGCCCAGTTCTGGTTCTGTCTTCTGGTGTGACCCAGGGTTCCTTGGGACTGAGGCAAATCACTTTCTGTGTGTGGGATCTCTAGCACATGGCTATATGAAGAGACTGAAAGCTTGTTTCTATCTAGAATTTTAAAAGGTTACTGAGGGCGCTTTTACACGACCCCTAAAATCCGAGGCAAAGGTCTCCCAGATGCGGAGCTTAAAATTGTTTTCCCACCAGCTCCAGACTTTAAAAAAAATTAAGTGCAACCACGCCCACCTAAGCGCGTCCCAGCGCATTTTCCAAGTACCTGGTCTCCGAAGGTGAAAAATTTCTGATGCGATTTGCAAAGCAGTGAGTGCCGGGCTCTCCTCGCCTTCTGGTTTTTTGTTTTTTGTTTTTTTGCCCCTGCCCCTTTAAGAGACTGGAATGCTTCCCGGGGCAGCTCCCAACAGCAGAGTGGAGGTGAGCCTGTAGTCTTTTCTCCCCCCCCCCATGCAGACAGGAGCAAGGGAGTGCGGAGGGATGGGAACACAGCAAGAGGAGCAACCCCCCCAAGATCTCTGGTCCGAATTTAAGTTGCCAGCGGATCTTAGGGGTTGTGTAAAAGCGCCCTGAGATTTGCTTAGAACTTGAAACTGCCCAAGTGCCTCTTTGAGCACATTAAAATGGCAAATCAAGAATGAAGCTCTCTTTCTTGTCCTGCTGCTGCATACACTACTGACTTTTGCTCTATGGTATCTCCAGTAGAATTTTATCACGTTGAGTGCCAGAGTAGGTTCAGTGCGGTGATGGTAACATTCGGACCAGTTATTGGTCATAAGCAGGTTGGGGGCACCCTACAAACTGTGTGGTAAGACATTCTCTGTCTTGGCCCACCAACTCCCTGTGTTTTAGACGTGACTTTTATGTTGTTCCGCTCCAATAAAGTTCCTAAGAGTGGCATTGCCACACTTGGCGAGAACATCACATGGTTTCTCAGGGACAGGTTTCCCATTTTCTGGCAAAATGCCTTCACCTTAAATCTGGTTAACATTTTATACCAAGCAGCAATTGAATCAGCAGAGCGAGTGTATTTGTGAGGAAGAAGAGAAATAACCAGGGTTGGGTTCTATTAAAACCCAGACTATTCACTTTTCTCAGTTTTACTGCTCATGTTTTATATTCATAAATGAGATATACATTTGACTGACTTGTATTTTTGAACTTCAGAACTGTTTTAAGCAGCAAATTTCCCCCTTGAACTATACATTTTTATCTGATGGAACACTTTAAAATGTCTTGAAATGTAATATAATTATATAATATAATATAAGGTATAGAAATCCAATAAATAAATAAATAAATAAATAGCTTTCTCAAAAATCAGGTTATTGGGGCAGAAGGAAGCAGAAGCACCTTGAACCACTAGAGTCTCATATCATCCCAACAAAGGGTCCTTCTTGGTGTTGCAGGGGGATGGGTTCTGAGTGAGTGAATGAGTAGGAAAAATGGTTGAAGGAACATGAGCAGGAAGTGAGAAGACATTGCTAGCTATGTGGAGACAAATTGTCTGCCGATTAGATCCAGAAGCTTTGGTATATTAGACTGGAGAAGAACACAGCAATTCATTTATTTATTATTTTCATTTATTCATTATTCTTTTGTACAAAGACAGCCAGGGTGACTTACATATCAGTACAACCATTACATCTATGACAGTCAAAACAATCAAATAATAAAATACTTCATGCAAATGGTAGAAATGCAAATAAAAATTAGCAACAACGAAAGCTCACCAAACAATTGTGTCTTACTTCTATATTACATTATACTTCACCCTGTAAGTGGTGGAATAGTAGTTTACTAATATATAAAGCCCTGTCACAATAATTTCAGTTTACATTCCCTCTTGAGTTTCTGAAGGGATATCATACTTAAAGAAGAATCAAGAAGGAAATTCTAAAGCATAGGGGTAAGACCATAAAAATATATTTTCTATTCAAGCCGGACCACTTCAGCAGGCAATACCAGATGGGCAGTTCCAGAAGGGCAGTTCCAAATGACCTTAGTGGATGTATGGTCTCCTAGTGGTATAGGTCAGTGATGGTGAACCTTTTAGAGACTGAGTGACCAAACTGTGATTCCACTATTTTTTCCCAAAAGTGTCAATACAGCAATTTAACCTGAATTCAGGTGGCTGTGAAGGGGTGATGTCGGGTGCCCACAGAAAGGGCTCTGCGTGTCACCTTTGGCACCCATGCCATAGGTTCACTAACACTGGTATAGGTGGTTGAGTAATGTGAATCCCAAGCTATGTAGGACTTGAAAGATAATAACCAATACAGTACCTTGGATTTCATCCAGAAAATCACTCAGAATTAATGCAGCTGATACAAAAAGTGTGTGGGCATGGCAGGAGGCACCCATAAGTGGCTTAGAAACCTCATGTTGTGACAGTTGCAGCTTCCAAATTATCTCCAAAGGCAGCAAAAATACCAGGATGAACTGCATTTAAAGCTTAAAATTGTGTAGATCAGATAGCTGCATCTTCCTTCTCCAAGTAAAGTAATGTTTCCAGATCAAGGATAAATGTAAAAATGCTGACCTGAACATAAGAACATAAGAACATAAGAAGAGCCATGCTGGATCAGGCCAAAGGCCCATCTAGTCCAGCTTCCTGTCTCTCACAGTGGCCCCGCCAGATGCGTTTGGGAGCGCATGAGACTAGATATCTGTCTCCTGATACCACTCCGCTGCATCTGGCCCTTGAAGTACCCTGGATTTAAGCCTGGAGATGACACATCTCCATCATGGTTTGTAACCTGTGATGGACCTTTCCTCCAGGAATCTGTCCAATCCCCTTTTGAAGGCATCCAAGCCAGATGCCATCACCACATCCTATGGCAGGGAGTTCCATAGACTAACAACGCGCTGGGTGAAAAAATATTTTCTTTTGTCTGTTCTTACTCTCCCAGCCCTCAAATTGAGTGTATGTCCCCTAGTTCTGGTATTTTGTGAGAGGGAGAAGAGCTTCCCTCTATCCACTTTACTCATGCCCTGCATTATTTTGTACGTCTCAATCATATCCCCCCTCAGGCGCCTTTTTTCCAGACTAAAGAGGCCCAAATGTTTTAGCCTTTCCTCATAAGGGAGGTCCCCCAGCCCAGTAATCATTTTGGTCGCTCTCTTCTGCACCTTTTCCAGTTCCACTATGTCTTTCTTGAGATGCGGTGACCAGAATTGTATACAATACTCCAGGTGGGGCCTTACTATTGTTTTGTATAATGGCATTATAATGTTGGCTGTTTTATTTTCAATCCCCTTTTTGATAATCCCTAGCATGGAATTGGCCTTCTTCACCGCTGCCATACATTGGGTAGACACCTTCATGGAGCTGTCCACCAACACACCAAGATCTCTTTCCTTATCTGTCACAGATAACTCAGAGCCCATGAGTTGATAGATAAAGTTTTGATGTTTTGCCCCAATATGCATTACTTTACATTTGGCTACATTAAAACGCATTTGCCATTTCGTAGCCCATTTCCCCAGTTTGGAGAGATCCTTCTGGAGCTCTTCACAATCTTCTCTGGTTTTTACCACACGGAAAAGTTTTGTGTCATCGGCAAACTTGGCCACCTCACTGTTTATCCCTGTCTCCAGGTCATTTATGAACAGACTGAAAAGCACCGGTCCCAGGACAGAGCCCTGGGGCACACCGCTTTTCACCTCTCTCCATTGTGAAAATTTCCCATTGACACCTACTCTTTGTTTCTGGGATCTCAACCAGTTCTCGATCCATAAGAGGACCTGCCCTCTTATCCCCTGACTGTGCAATTTTCTCAGCTGCCTTTGGTGAGGGACTGTGTCAAAAGCCTTTTGAAAATCCAGATAGACCGGTTCACCCAAATCCATGTGCCTGTTGACCTTTTCAAAAAATTCTAAAAAGTTTGTCAGACAAGATTTACCCTTACAAAAGCCATGCTGATTTTCTCTCAGCAAGGTTTGTTCTATTATGTGTTTTAAGATTTTCTCTTGGATGAGGCTTTCCACCATCTTCCCTGGGACAGATGTAAGGCTAACTGGCCTGTAGTTTCCCGCCCCCCTCCTTCCTTTTTTAAAAATTGGTGTGACATCTGCTGTCTTCCAGTCCTCCGGTACTGTGGCCGTTTTAAGAGACAAGTTGCATATTGCCGTTAAGAGATCTGCAATTTCATTTCTCAGTTCCCTAATAACCCTTGGGTGGATGCTATCTAGGCCCGGTGACTTGTTAATCCTCAATTTGTCAATTAGTCCTAAATCCTCCTCTCTTTTATTTATTTATTTATTTATTTATTTTTACAACTTATATGCCGCCCACTACCCAAAGGTCTCTGGGCGGCTTACAATCAAGGGATTAAAACAGTTAAAAAACATCAAACAACAATAAATAATTAAAACAACAATAAAACCTTATACTAAAAACATCACACTAAAATTGCCACCAGAAGACCCACAATCTAAATTATATCAATTAAAAAACTTCTGGAACAGGAAGGTTTTTACCTGGCGCCAAAATGTCATCAGTGTTGGCGCCAGGCGGATCTCACTCGGGAGGGCATTCCATAGCTTGGCCTGTATTTGATTTAATTCTTTAGTCAAGAGGGGCGGCTCAGGCAGCGGAATCCGCTCAAGGTCCTCTGTTGTGAAGACAGATGCAAAGAAGTCATTCAATTTCTCTGCAATGTCCAAGTCCTTCTTAACCTCCCCTTTTCCTCCCTCACCATCCAGGGGCCCAACTGGTTCTCTGGCAGGTTTTCTACTTCTAACATATTTAAAGAAGCTTTTATTATTACCCTTTATATTGCTAGCCATGCGTTCCTCAAAATCTTTCTTTGCCTCCCTTATCATCTTCTTACATTTCTTTTGCCAGAGTTTGTGTTCCTTTTTATTTTCCTCATTTGGGGAGGATTTCCATTTACAGAAAGACCTCTCCTTGCGCTTTAGAGCCTCTCTAACTCCACTCGTTAACCATGCCAGTGTCCTCTTGGACTTAAATGAGCTCTTCTTTCTTTGTGGTATGCACTTGTGCTGGGCCTCTGTTACCGTTGTTTTAAATAGGTTCAATGCGCTCTGAAGAGATTGGATTCTTCCAACCTTCCCCTTCAATTTCTTTCTTACTAGTTTCCTCATCTGAGGGAAGTTTGCCCTTCGAAAATCAAGGGTTTTTATGTCTGATTTGCTTGACACTCTTCCTCCAACATGCATGGCAAAGGAGATTGCAGCATGGTCACTGTTCCCCAGAGGCTCGGTGACATTCACATCCCTGACCAGGTCCTGAGTATCACACAGTATTAGATCCAGAGTTGCCTGTTCTCGGGTTGGCTCCATGACAAGTTGCTCTAAGGCACAGTCATTCAGCAAGTCGAGAAACCCAGTTTCTCTTTCTTGCGTGGAGCTTGCATTGGCCCAGTCGATGTGGGGATAATTGAAGTCCCCCATGATTACTATCCTGTGCTTCTGAGACACCTCCATGATTTGTCTTCTCATTTCAAGATCCCCCTCAAGTTTTTGATCTGGTGGGCGATAGCATACCCCAACTATCACATCACTCCTTGGACCTGGTAGTTTAACCCACTGTGATTCTATGGTGGAGTCAGACCCTCTGTCAATCTCCATTCTGCTGGATTTTACCCCTTCTTTAACGTAGATGGCCACTCCCCCTCCAACCCGCCCCTCTCTATCCACCTGTTTCTCTGGGAGGAGCATTTGGTCTAATAAGACGTTCAAGCTCGTTACCTAATTTGCAAGGGGATTTTTTCTCTCCCTCAACCATTAGAAGGGTGACAACTAGATCTGTCAGATGTTGAATGCCAGAAGCATCTCCATCTTATCTGGATTTGGTTTTACTTTGTTCACCCTCAGCCATATGACTACAGAGCCCAGAAAATGGCTATGGATGATTATGACTGCCTCAGGAAAAACATGTACTTCTGCTTCATTGACTATGCCAAAGCCTTTGACTGTGTGGACCACAACAAACTATGGCAAGTTCTTAAAGGAATGGGAGTGCCTGACCACCTTATCTGTCTCCTAAGAAATCTGTATGTGGGACAAGCAGCAACAGTCAGAACAGGATATGGAACAACTGATTGGTTTAAAACTGGGAAAGGAGTACGACAAGGCTGTATACTGTCACCTTGCCTATTTAACTTATATGCAGAGTACATCATGGGAAAGGCAGGTCTGGATGAATCACAAGCCGAAATTAAGATTGCCAGACGAAATATCAACAACCTCAGATATGCAGATGATACTACAGTGGAACCTTGACTTACGTCATTAATCCGTTCCAGTGGTCTAGACTTAAGTCAAACATGACTTAAGTCAAATGAACGTTTCCCATAGAAAGTAATGGGAAAGCGGATTAATCCGTTCCAGATGATGAAAAAGACCCCCGAAAAAAAGCAATTTAACACAAATTTGACTGGAATAGGAGATTCCTTCTGAGGATGTAAATGAAATGTCTCTTCAAAGAGAGGAGGAGGCAGTGGAATTATAGTCCACAAGTTATATGCCTCCACTTTTTAATGTTCATAGCAACAATGTCTAACATTTAAGTTTTACTGATTTTTAACCTGATGTTCCAAGTTTTGAACAACTCTATGCTTACCATTAGAGTCCCACAACTGTACAGCTCCCCAACTAAAATGCTTCCATTGTGGACCAGACTTCTGCAGCCAGATTTTTTACAAGACTGAGCTGACTGTCTAACCAGCGAGGCCAGCCCCGAGCTCCCGGCCCTTCTTCTCCTCCAGCAGCAGCGGCGGCTTCGGTGAGACCGAGGACCAGCTCCAGGTGCTCTGAGCTGGCCTTGCCAAAGCCGCCGCTGCCGGAGGAGGGGAAGAAGGCAGGAGCAGTTTGGAGGTGGCAGCCGTGATGCTGGGTTGTGGCTGCCACCCAATTCCGGTGCCTTGCGCCAGGGCTCCAAGATGTAACTCAAAGCCTGCGACTCAAGTCAAACAGGCCCCTTCTTGATGCAAGTCAAATATGATGCAAGTCAAGAAGTATGTAAGTCAAGGTTCCATTGTACTCTGATAGCAGAAAGCAAGGAGGAATTAAAGAACCTCTTAATGAGGGTGAAAGAGGAGAGTGAAAAAAGTGGGCAGAAGCTATTTATTTATTTATTTATTTATTTGTTGTATTTATACCCCGCTTATCTACTATGTACTCTAAGCGGCTGAACATAAAAAGCTAAACATAAAAAAGCCCCTAAGATCATGGCCACTGGTCCCATCACCTCCTGGCAAATAGAAGGGGAAGAAATGGAGGCAATGACAGAGTTTATTGTCTTGGGCTCCTTGATCACTGCAGATGGAGACTGCAGCAACGAAATTAAAAGACAAAATTAAAAAAAACTTCTTGGGAGAAAAGCAATGGCAAACCTAGGCAGCATCTTAGAGAGCAGAGACATCACTTTGCCGACTAAGGTCAGGATAGTGAAAGCTATGGTTTTTCCAGTAGTGATGTATGGAAGTGGCAGTTGGACTATAAAGAAGGCTGAATGCCGCAGAATCGATGCTTTTGAGCTGTGTTGTTGGAGGAGAGTCTTGAGAGTCCCCTGGACTGGAAGGAGATCAAACCTATCAATCCTGAAAGAAATCAACCCTGAATATTCACTGAAAGGACATATTTTGAAGATGAGGCTCCACTTTGGCCACCTCATGAGGAGAGAGGAGTCATTGGAAAGGTCCCTGAGATGGAAGGCAAAAGGAAAAGAGAACGGCAGAGAATGAGATGGTTGGATGGTGTCAGCGATGCAACCAATGGATTTGACCAAACTCCGTGAGGCAGTGCTAGACAGGAAGGCCTGGCGAGCTCTGGTCCATGGGGTCATGAAGAGTTGGACACAACTGAATGACTGAACAACAACAACAACAACAACAACAACAACAACAACAACAACAACAAACAAACAAACAAATAGGTTTCTTAGCTAAAGGAAGATACACACTACAGTAGTTGCGTATCATCAGCATATTGATGATATCCATCTCCAAAACCACAGATGATCTCTGATAGTGCTCACATATATATGGTGATGACCATCAATGCCATAACTGAGGTTTGTGTGACTCCCAAAAACAATTCCTAAGGGACTGATAGGCAGTTTCTGTAGCCATTCCCCTCTGGTTCCTCTTGTGAGAAAGAGAGAGAGAGGCAGTTACAGAAAACTATGACTTATGATTTTTTTAAAAAAACTGAACAGAGAATAGGTTTTGGCAGTAGCAAGTCTTGAGGACTGGGCTGGAGGACAGAAAGTTGGCCCTGTATGTGTATGAAAGGCAGTGGCTTTGACAGCACTGATCACTGGTCTGGAACCTTTGGGGCTGACACATGATGTGTATGTAAGAGTGAGTCTGGAGGCTTCGTGAATAGTGGGTGCACAATGGCCCTGGTATGTGATTTTTGGACTTTGGTTTGTGGCTTTTAGGTTTAGGAATTTTGGCTGTCTGAAGTGAAATTCACAGTGGAATTTAGTTCAACGTTTGCCAAGTTGCTCTCAACCAAAAGCATTATTGTATTGTAATATGTTATTACTAACAGCTTCAAAACATCATTTGAGAAAAATTATAATAGAAGGGATATTTAACATCAATGTGCTTTGTTTAGAGCCATGTGTGTGGGTTTTTATATCTTTAAATTCAACATTAGGACATTATGTATGACATATGGTAATAATTATATCTGAAAGCATGTATAAAATTATGTTTTGCTATCATATATATTGGATAAAGCTGTTGGGAACAAGCAGTTCCTGCTAGAGATTGTTTATTCTTCACAAAATTCTAGCCATGGATTCCTTTTCAAGATATGTTAAATATACCAAATGTCATTAATAACCATCCTTTTTAACAGATTCTAGTATTTTCTGTACCTGTTTGGTATGGTGAAAAAACTCCATCTGTTCTGTTGTTAGCAGGTTTAATGGAAGGAGCCACAAAAGTGACACTGGTGCATCTGTGTAGCGTTTGATGACGGTTCATTAAAACCACAAGTGTAGCCAAGTTGTTGTTGTGTCCTCTTGCTGTTATCACTGAACTCATCTTGTGCAATCAGGCACAGGATTCATAGTTGTCTTGCCCATAGGAAAGTTTTGAGCATCTGTAAGTTATAGTTTGTGAAGTATCTGCTTTAAACAGCAATGTCTGCACAGACAACACTGGAGATTGTATGAATTAGGAGATCCCATATACTGAATACAAGGGGGCTGGGTGAGATATTTCATGGGAGTGTAGTGGTTGCCCATGCTGATCAAATATCCTGGATTCATACCAAAATATCCAGATGTTTAAAACATATATAGACCCTTCAGTAACCTGTAGTTACAGTTGAAATGTGTGCATACCTCATGCAGCTAGATGAGTACAAAGTTTTAATGTTCAGACTGCAGTGAAGTATAAAAAGGAACCAGCTTGTATACAAATGAGAGAATTTATCATTAACTATATCAATATCATTAATGACCAAAGAACTGTTGCTTTGTGTACTAAATCACAGTAGAGCAAGCCCATTAAATCAGCAGGTATTTGGTGAGTCATCTGTACACATCATTGATTCAAAGGGTGGCAACCAGTATGGGCTTGATTTAAATCCAAAATTCAGATTTCTTGATTATTGAAATAATGATTTTAATCAAATTGATTTTTTAAAAAGTCATTGATTTTTTAAATCTTTCCTATGGGTGACTTACAGTGCTAAAGCCATCATCCCTTTGAATCAATGGAAGTTACCGATGAGTTGATTTATTAAATCCTCATGGTTTCAGTGGATGTTTTTTTCTATAATTTCATAGAATCATATAATATTCTACTTAAGTTGGAAGGGGCCTACAAGGCCATCATGTCCAATCCTCTGCCCAATGAAATCCAATATGCTAAGTATAGTTTACGCAATCAAGATCAAGTAAAACCCAACATCTAGAACAAATGTGGCTATTTATTTATGGTTTGTACACATATGAAAAAGAATATAATATGTTTTTCATCATTACTTTTTTATTTGAAAAAAATTGCAGCTATAGGAAACATTTTTAATCAGAACAAGTGAGAAAGCCTGGTTAGGATATGTTTGCAAAAGAAAAACAGTTTGTTTCTAATTTCACAGTTGTAGAGTTAGGGTGTTATAACCATTTTATATATGATCAAAATATTCATCTAAAAGGGTGTCCAAACTTTGCCCCTCCAGATATTTTAGACCACAATTCCCACAGTCCTTTGTCATTGGCAATACAGGCTTGGAATTCTGGGAGTTGTGGTCCAAAACATCTGGAGGGCCAAAGTTTGGAATCGTAAGCCTTTGAACAGTATATTGCCATTTTATCTGCTCAAAGAGAAGGAATCCCCCTTCTGTCTTTAGGTAATTCATATACATTTCTTCAGATGTGATTTCTTCCTACTTAGAAAATAGAAATATCTGTTTGGAAAGGAAATATGAATAGGCCTAGAGCTACCACTGGAAGTCAGTGTGGCTTACGTTCATGGCCCCACTCAGTGAAGTTGTGTTGCCTTCTACAGCCTCTGGACTGAGTGACAGAATGATTGTCCTGCCTCTGAAGCTAGTCTTGAAAAGGTCTGTGTTGACCTTGTTGAAGGCAGTAAAAAGACAAAATGCAGCATACTGCAGAAGGGGACTTCTCTTATCTGGGGGTTGGCAATATGAGATTTTTCCTTAGATCTGCTTCTTTCAATCACTTGCTGATCTGAGAGATCTTTTGGTCTTGTTGAGGGAAGGTGATTCCTTGCAGAAAAGCTGATGGGTTGCATTCTGACCTTGTGGGCTGAGAGTTCCTCATTTCTATTCCAGGCCTTCATTGCTCATTGATTTCTTTAATGTTCCATGTTGTACCTCGCCTACCTGAGTCATCTTCAGAAGACATAATGTAGAAAATGGATTACAGATGGAGGAAGTAACGTCAGAAGGGGAGTCTGATGATGTTGCTAGCAGCATCATCTCAGAATCTGAGGAGAGAAGGAGGTGAATCCTGTAGTGGAGGGGGGCAGCATGGAGGATGAAGGGAGCCTGGCTGATGTATTGTTTGTTTGCCCAAAGGTTTAGTGCCAGCTCTGGCTTTTAAAGTAGCAACATAAATGGCATTGAAAGGTCAAACTGGCACCTGGTGACTAATTGGAAACAGCTGGGCTGCTGGGAGAGGCACCAGGAGTACAACAAATTGTGCTCTCCCATTTGGCTTTAGCACTGAAGAAAGCATTCTTAATCGAAGCATGTCTGATGCCATTTCTGCTTAATGACCATGCTTCTGCCTACTCCCTGGTTGACAAGCCTTAACAGGTTTCTTGACATAATTCCTGGCTTGAACCAAAGAGTTCTGGATGACTGCTCAACATTGGGAAACAAACTGGCTTTGATGGTGCTACCTCTTGCAGTTGCTAACATTACACCCCATATGATAGTGATGAAACTGACTGTCTGTGATATCATCTTAGAGTGCTTCTGTTATTGGTTATTTGGACTAGACTATATTACTAGTTCTTGGCCTAGTTTTGGTTGACTTCTCAACATTTTTGTTGGCTTTGTTCTGTATGTCATCTTGTTTCTGCACCATTTGTTACCTGCAAAGACTTTGAAAGACTCCTGTGCAGATAGCAGCTCTTATATTTGCATGAAGCTCCTCTAGTTATAGTAACTGCCTTGTTTACTTTAAAGACAAGTACAGTACACATATTAGGGGAACAGGGAATAACATCTGCTTTAGTTGGGTTTATTTGTCTCACAAATTTTGACCAATTTGCCCATTTAATTCATTTGTATGTGAATATTTTAAAATAGTTATACATAGATTGGAAAAATAAAGGGCTTTAACTAGGGATGGAGGACTACTTGAACTTAGTGGAGTCAATGACTACTCAGCGTACTCAGCCTTCAGCAAACCTCCAATCAGTTTTCTTAGTTTTTCCTTCTTTCTATTATTTCTCACTTGCACATCTTGGTGGGAGCTGTGCAATTTAGGTTGCTCAGGTCCTGTTCCTAATGCTACCATAACCTTTCCAACTCAAATCCCACTTGATCACAGGATGTTCTCACACAAATAGACACTAATAGTTGATGGAGTTGACATCTGCTGCTATCCAAAATAACCTCCAATTCAGACGTATATCCTATTTTCTGAAAATTGGGGGAATAAAATAGCAATCTCTCTCTTTTCAGTCTTACATACTTTCCTTGCAAAATGACAACCAGTCACAACAGGATTCCTCCTCTGAGATTCTGTGATTAGGTTTTTTAGGAGACTTTAGGCTTTTGATTGAAAATTGAGCTGTCAATTTCTTTCCGGTTTTGTCTTCCTGATCCTGTTAAAGTATTACTTTCTTTTTTAATTAAGCCTTTTTAATGTCCGAAGTGCTGAAGCAATAGTCAAGGCTTCAGAGCATCCTTGTCCAACTTTAGTGCTGTTTCTGGATTTCCAGCATTGCTTCAGATGGGTTCAGAAATGGACAAATACCCCTGATTGACTATGGATATTGATTAATTTCTGAATCTAATAATTTTCTGAATCTAAAATGCATCCATTATACACACTATAGAAGCTCCGTATGTATTCTTATATATGTACAGTCAAAAGGATTTATTTAGACTAATAATATTTTATTATGCTTGTGTTCATTCATGGGACCTGGAAATGAGGTTTGTACAGGTCAACAATCAAGAAGAGAAAGGTCATCTTCTTGAAATCAGATCATTTTTTGGTGAGAGAGTCTACACATTTTTAAAAGCCTGTTTCAATGAACAGCTATTTGTTAAGGTTTCTTATATGGTACTTAATTGTTATAGTACAAATGTTCCTTTGATCCATCTAGTCCCTTTCCTTAAAGCAGTTACATGGATTATAACATGTTGCCTTTTCCAGTGTCCTCTTTAATAGAGAGTGAAAAAACTATATTTGTCTTTTCATCTCAGCAAATTATTTTGGATTTGGGAGATTTTTGTCTTTATTGACCCATGTGTTTTACAAATTTCCCACTGGCTATGAAATATGTCTTTACATCTATACATAAATAGGATTAAAATGAAAATAAATGTCAAGCATAGGGGAGGGAAATCTGCTGAAATGTGACTTTCAGTGTGTCAGTTCATTGGAACAGGTAACTGTCCCTAAATTTCAGTTCTTCAACTGTAGAATAAGACCAGTAATTTATCTCACATAGTTATTGTGAGGGTGAACAAGATTAACAGTAGTGACTCTTAATGTAGTTAATTTGCTCTCCCTCCCAGCTTTTCACTGATGGAAAGAAATCTGCCACCATAGACATTATGAGCATATCTATCTTGCATGTTCTCTAGAGAGGAAAACAGGAAATTACATTTCTGGTGGTGTTTTTTTTTTTGAGTCAGATTGTACTTTTAGTGTCACTGATCCCAGTGTTACAGAAATGGGCACATTTCTTCAATGGAAAGTATTTCTTAAATCAGAAAACAGCTTAATGACACACTTGAAAGCAGTCTGTGTTATTGTCTGTTGAGCAAAGCTTGGGCTTTATGAACTGGCTGATCATAAAGGCAACATAAATTCTCATTTGCTCTTTGTGCTTTTTGCAGATGGGGCTCATAGAGTAGAAATGCAGTCAGATGTCTGCTCCAGGATATTTTAGCTGAACTGTACGAGACCATTAAACAAATGTAATGGCTTTTTGGAAAGAGTTCCTATGCATTTGAAACCAAATGTTTTACACAGAGAACATCTGGGAAGTATGGGTGTCTCTGTGTGTATACAGCACATCTGAAAATAGCTTTATTGAGCCCAGCTGGGTGGTTGCTTGGGATGTGGTTGTAGGATATGACAGTCCAGTTGTTATAAGGAATCATTTATCTGAAGTATTGCCATGAAATGAATGTTTGGCACAGGAGTCAGCATCTTTATTTCATTGTGCACACAAATTCTTCTCATTATCATTCCAACAAAACCTGCTATGACATTTTATATCCTGTTATATAAGCTAATTCAAGCACTGCCACACTTTTAAATTGGTATGTACCTTAAAGAATGCTGTAGAAAGTAGTTAATTTAAAAAGGAGAAAAGGGGTCTTGTTAAGTTTGGGTTATTAGACACATCAAAGGATTTATGCAGAATTTTAATATGCTAATCTATTGTATTGGGAGCGATCAGAATTATTTATTGTTCTACTCCTGTGTGCTCATAAGAGGGAATGTTAAAAGGTAGTTCAAGAAAATATGTTCTTTCAGAATCTACAGAAATAATATAGTGTGTTAGATGCCCTAAGCACATCTGATCTCGCCTGATTTCAGAAGCTAAGCAGGGTTGGCCCTGGTTAGTACTTGGATGGGAGACCACCAGGGAATACCAGGTGCTGTAGGTGCCTGGAGTAGGAACTGGCAAACCACTCCAGTATTCCTGCCAAGAAAACTCCATGGACATGGAGTCACGAAGAGTCGGTCACGACTGTAATGACACAACACACACACTCTATTAAACATAATGGATTATTTCTCTCTAGGAAACAGAGCTGATAATTCCTGTGGAAAAATGTCCAAACCATTCTCATGCAAGGGTGCTGATTTTAGCATTAAATTAGTTTTGCCATTTATGTTGAGTCTCCACTAGAGGACTATTAGTGCATGTTTCAAAGAAACAGCATAGCTGGCTTTTCAGAATAATTTAAGCAAAAGTGAAGAAGTTGACGAGACTGGCTCACGCAGACTCTGGCTCATTCCCACGCATCAAACAATTTACATCATGCAACACCAATTTTAAATAGTTTTCTGCAGTATGATGTGATTTGTGCTATGTGCTGAAATGACATTCTGGCTGGAGTAACCAGAGCGGGGAATTGTTCAGCACTTTGGAGAAGGTGGTACATCCAAGTCTGTGTTAATGTAATTGGTAGGGTGAGGTGGGAAGTCAGAGTTGTTGCTGTTGCTCTGCCTGATTTTCAGGGGCATAAAGACATTGAGAAAGAGACCTTAAGCATCAGCATATTGATCTCATTGAGCTTCAGCTTGGTACATAAAAGGTAGGCACTGGTCGTCCCCCTCTTCTCTTCTCCTACGAATTCTGCTGTCCTTATACTGTCTGCTTCATTTTTGAAGGAGCGCTGGACAGTTTCTTTTCCTTCAGATATATTCTTTTTTCCAGAGCTTTGGGACTATGAGTTCCAGAACCCCTCGGCCAGCCCAATCATTTTCCGACCATTAATTTTTGCTCCCCTAAAATGTCAGCATGCAAGGAGGAAAAAACTATTTACTGGACAGAACTTTCTTCCTCAATAGGTTTCTAAAAATATCCACAAGGATTAGTATAATCTATCAAAATTAACAACAGAGCCTAACAGCCTGCAAATATCGGTCATGTGTGAGGCCTGCAGCTACATGTGTAGTAGAAGGAAATGGCAGAAGGTTGACATGTTAGAGCTGACGCTACCATTTCAAGCTGCTTAACATAGTTATGTTTCACCTTTTGCTAAAAAAATCAAGTCAGATTACAGATTAAAGGCAGGAAGCAGAAGATATAGACAAGTAGCATTGTTCAGAATGTAAAATATTCAAAGGATGGTTGAGAAGAAAAAATGCATTTGCCTGAAGTCTGAAATACACCCAAGTTAATGTCAGAGGTGACATCTTGGGGAAGGGTATTGTATAACAAGTATGCCATTACTGCCCCCCAAACGTGACCATCCCATTCTCTTGCATGTGAGGCAGAGCAGAAAGGAATGACAAGGATATCTATCACTGTAACCTATAGTATTACTTTCTCATGATTTGTGAAGTTTCTTATTTTATTTGCTGCATTTATACAATGTGCCAGGACAGACTTCCTCGAAGTAGTCCTGGCTTCTCATTTATGACTGAGCATCCTGAAGCAAAACAAAAGATGGGCTGTGTAGCTGGATCAGGAAAAGATTAAAAAAATCAGACGAAGCTGTAGGTAACACCTTTATTTATTGGCTACTGGTGAAAAAAATGAAGAAACCATTGCAAGCTGAGCTTTTGGGTAACCCAGTACCCTTTTTCAAAGCAGTTATAAAAAGTCCAGACATGGCAGGAGGTGTTCTTTGCCACTTCATGGCAGATGTATTTTGCCTTCTTGGAAGCGGCAGGAAGAGAAAGGACTTTATCTGAAGTTCAGACAACCCACTTCTCTAAACATAAGAACACAAGACCCATACTCCTCCCCCCCTTTTAATCTTTGTGTGGCTTTATGAAACTACATGCCCCTGGTGGCCGGATAGGGGGAGGAGGCTGAGCTGAGAACCATGTGATTCATTAAAAGAATGGGTCAAAATTTAGCAAAGGCACTAGGTAGCCAATTAAGAACAGATTGAAAATATTACCTAGATCATTGGTGTCAAGAGTCCATTTACCTGATTCTTGTTACATTGAGAATGGTGGCCCTTTGTAGGTGTCTGCTTTGAAAAAGGGTACTGGGCTACCTGAAAGCTCGGCTTGCGATGTTTCCATCATTTTTTATTTTCACCAGTAGTCGATAAAAGGTGTTACCTGCAGCATCTGATTTTTGAGCATATTGAGACAGGCTGTTCAATTGGTCCTCCTTGGCTCCTGCAATAGAAGTGGCTAAATAGGAACCTGCTAAGATAAAAGTAAAGCTTCCCCAAGAGTTCAAGCATGTTTGAATGAACATGGGGTTTATGCAGGTTACAAATGGTTTGATTTTATTGGTGATTAGTCATGAGGAAGGACTTTGGGGTCAACTGCACAGATGAGACAATTTTGAAGGGATGTATCTCTGGAATGATAACACTTTATAATATTTCAATATTAAAACTGAAATTCTATACAGCTCGGACCTTTGTGTTAGCAGAAGCAGGTGCAGAGTTTCTGGCTTCTCTAACAAGACGGACTTGGAAGTTGGGCTTGAATGTGATTTCTAGGCCCAGATTTCTTAGAACGGGAATAAGCCAGGTTCTGAATTCTGGTAAGTTCCTCTTTATTCAGTGCCCTGGCTTGCAAGTAAAGCCATATGTAAATGATCAGCAAGCACAGTAAGTGATGATTCTGATGAATTGTTGTTTACCATTTTACACATGTATATAAATTATTATCATAGTTTATATGGCAATAAAAAATCACATCTTATAAATGTTGGAGGAAGCTGTGCTGCTGTTGTGTAAAACAGAACTTGAGACTTTTGAATGCTTTCACTTTCCTCCCTGATTTTCCATACTTTCCCCTTAAATTTTATGCTTATACTGATTCATAATCATATTCCTCCCTCTCCATGAATGGTGTATGATGCATTTAAAAGTTGATCAACAGCAATTATCAACAAAATTGTTTAAATCTTTAGGAACATACGGGATAGTTATCAGTTATCCATTCTTCCACTTCAGTGCTATTTATAAGAAATCTTAGACTTTGCGCCTATGTTCTTAAATACTGTGACTTTGACAGAAAGAATCTATACTCTTTGGAATTTCAGTTTGAAGTTGCATTTGGCCCAAGTGAAAGTGGAGGCCAAAAATAAACATCTGCTTAGTTAAATATAACTGCAACTTTTGTCCTGCTCTGGAGTTCAGTTTTAGACAACATCCACTGAAGTCAGAACAAAAGCTTCATATTTGAAATTGTAGAACAGCTTATATCTACTTTGCTGAGACCAGTCCACATCCCTTTTAGCTGAAATGGGCTTCACTGAATGTGCTTTGAAAGATTAAAATTATTAGAAATTTGTTTATTTGTTTGCCTGTTATTTCAACTTGTATACCACCTCCTTGGTCCAAGTGCTCTCTGGGCAATTCACAACATAGTCATACAAATCACATAAATAGAGTAATGCAAACAATATACAATAAATGTCATAAAACCAATTAGACCCTTGCAAATAATGAAGCCTGTATCTAAAATTAAATACATGCTTAAAAGTTTGGCTACCTCACATAACAAGCACCAATAAAAAGGGGCTTTAAATAATTCTGTTTTGACTAGTATCTTAGACTAGGGGAGGGGAGGTGCCTGTTGCACCTCTGTTGGAAGTTTGTTCCAGAGTTATAGGGCCACAGCAAAAAAACTCCAGTCCCTGATATTTGCCCTTTGGCCTCCTTACATTTTTAACATGGTTTTTAACATCATGGACTGCAAACTGCAGGTGAGATGGGTAGCTCTTTTGTAGGAGATATGTTCTGAATGTATCAAGGTATCAAATCATTTATTAGGAGCTTTATAGGTGATGAATAGCATCTTAAATTGGGCATGGAAAATAAGAGGAAGCCAATAAAGATGTATCAAGACCAGAGATATGTGTTCAGATCTGTTAGTACCTGTGATCACTTTGGCCACCCTTAACTTTGGACCTGCTAGAGTATCCATCCAGCCTGGGCTGTGGCTATAGCACTCTTAGGTGAGGATGAAGCTGATTTTGAGTCACTAGCTACAGTGTTCAGGCTTTTCTTGGTGGGGGTAGTGGTACATCCATGCAGCAACTGGCCCTCCTGCTGCAGCTGCACAAAACGATTCTATGTTGGGGGTGGGGCTCCCTAGTTTAGGGGTAGTAGAGCATTTCTCTGCTGTCTGGTTAGTCCAAAGCAGTGGGGTGGGATGCTTTGTTCATAAGATCCTGGCTTCAGGTAAAGGTGGTCCATGCTATGTTTTATGGATCCTGGAGAATGAAGGGCTCCTCCTTTTCTCCCAGGGTATATAATATGGATGGTCGTTTCTCTAGAGTCTCTAACTTTCTTCATCACCAACCTCCACTATTTCCCTCTCCTCTAAGCAGTCACATCTGCACCCTCCACCCTGCTCTCCACATCCTTGTTCTCCTCCCAGGACCCATGGCTCTTCCATCTCTCCCTGTCCACCCATGAACCACAGCTCAGTGTCCTTGCCTTCAGGCTGATCTACAACCAAGGTCTCTTGATAGTCAATCATAACACTCCTGGTTGAAGTGGACAGCTTGCTAAGGACAATGGAGGCATTCCATTTATGTTGTCCCATGGATATTTTGGGAACTGCTGTAGTGTGGAAGGTTAAAAGACTGATGACTGATTGCAAAGTCCCCATTTGAATCTTGCTTCAATAATGAACTTATAAGGAAGCCTTTGGCAAACAATTGTCTTCTCCCCAGTCCTCTTGTCTATACTGTGTGGATAATATTACTGTATTATATTACCAGAGTGTTGTAATGATTTGATATAGGAATAACAACTAGAAATATTTGAAAAGAATCAACACCAAACCCTTGACAATACCCATTGACCACCACCCCCCCGCCCCCGCATGCCTCTCCTCTTCCACATTCCTGCTATCTCAACAATTACTGGACTACATATTTTATGACATAATCCTTCATCCTTTTTCCTTTCAAAGAAAATACCTCTAACTATTCAGCTCCTCTAGTTTAACAAAACAAAACAGCTTTAGAGACATAGTAAATAAATGTATGACGCCACTGTGGCAGACTTGCACAGAATTAATGAATATGCTATATAGCATGAATTTGGTTTCTTTAAGACAATCAAAATTTCAAACTCAGATATCGTAATTTGACAGTTATACTTATTTATGTGTCTGGTTATCTAACACACAGGTCTAATACAAGAAAAATAAAAAATAAATCTCATACAGAAAAGTTAATGTTGTTCTAAGACCTCCTACAAACTGTAAGACCAGCAAAACAAATATGTAAAAACATAATTCAGTTACTGTAGGCCTGTTTGAAGTCCTAATATTTTTTTGCTTATTCTAGAATAGGTATTTTAATAAACAGAAATACTCGGGATTAAATAGAATGAAGCTGTGGCCTCAGTATGACTCAATGGTTTTGTTGTTGTTGATTTTACCGAGCTCCAAGAAATTTATGACATTGTACCTCTTGGGTGAGATAATATTTCAGCTGCCGCCCTTGTTACAGCATACTTCCGTGGCAATCACTGTAGCAGATCTTTGTCCACTGGGAGCTGGCCTTAGGCATCCACATTTATAAGCTGCAAACTAACACTGAATAATCAGAGTCATTGCCATTGAATTTCAATAATAATTACAGGTTGAGGAAACCAAAAAAGAATACCACATTTGCTTAGAAGAAGAACCCATATTAATAAATTTGCCTCCAGGTAAGTATGTTTTAGAAGAGTGATCTGTCTTAGAGTAGCAAGCTGAGACTTGCAATACAAGGCCAGTGGGCACCATCATCCAAGATTCCCAAGAGTGACTCATTAATTGTCAGATAGAAGTGATAGAATGTTGTGCCATTCGCCTTATGCATGCATAATGAAGAGGCTGGATTTCAGTTTAAGAGTCAGTATGCCAGATTAGTTGCCTACATATTGATGTATCTCCACGATTAAGAATGAATGCATTACGTGCACCCTTAAATTACAATTAGGGGTGTGTACAGCTTTGAAAATAAAAGGTCCAAATGTGGAGAAGCAGGCATATTTTTATGTTGCATCAAAGCACCTCCTTCTTTTGACAGAGCAGCCCCAGTGAAAGTAAAAATGTCTTCTGGAAATTTCAATCACTGTGGCTTGAGGAAGGCTCAGATTGACCTCATTCCCTATATATATTAACACCAGCTGTTTTGCATCCAGGCATGGCAAGATTAGGGTGGCATATTGTTTATTGCACTGGCTGTGTTTTAGCATTTTCTTGGTTTCTCATTACACTTAAGATTGGTACAGTATATGTGAATGTGGAATTTGCAGTTCTTTCATTTTTTTAACGGTATGCTGTTGATCCCTACTTGCAGGACTACTTTTTAATCCTGCTCTGGGTCTGTATTCCAGAATGGGTGAGTGCCAGACATGTAGCATTCTGTTTTGATCTAGGCAATGAGTTGATGCACTCCGGCAAACCAGGCTATTGACTGGCAATAATACAGGGACATATTGAATACCTCCAACATATGTTCTTCCTGAACATGGCTCTTGGGAAGAGGGAAGGAGGGAAGGAGGTGGCAAGAAGGGAAGAAGGTGGTAACATCTCATTTTTGGTTATCCCTTTTTTCTGCTGCCTCTCCCATCATTATTGTGTTTTCCAGAGAATCCTACCTTCTCATGACGTGCCCCAAGTAGGGCAGCCTCATTTTCAACATAGTTGCCTCCAGAGATAGTTCAGGTTTGATTTAATCTGGGACTCACTTGTTCATCTTTCTGGCATTGGTGTGTGGCAAATACCAGACCGTTAACAGATGTCATTCTGGCCACAATGAAGTGATCAGGAAGTATACCCACACATCCTGTTACGCCATGAGGGTGAGGGCAGAGAGAAGGAAGGATGTTGCAAACATACCTCCCTTCCTTTACTTTTGTAAGTGCACCATAAATCTTTTATCCTTGGTTAGATTTCACAGGCTAGGCTTGGTGTATAACAGAGAGCATGAAAATCTTTCTCCTACTCAATCATTAATTCCTCTTCTGTTGATGAGTCACTACCGTTGATAGGATAATATTACTTATGTCTAGAGAAATTGGCAGCGCAGAACTGTAATGCATATGCTTAAAAGCATCCTAGTTCTCAGCAGAAGCACAAAATATATCAGCTTATGCAAATAAAAACTTGTGTTTGACATTTATCACATACAGGCCTTTGCATGTCTGACAAGACAGCTTGGTGGTTCTCCTTTCCCCTTTTGTTCTTTTAAAAGCAGTGATACAGTAGCTCTAAATCAGCTGTAGTTCTAGGATACACTCTTTTTCTTTTGAATTCTCTTGAACTCTTAGATAGGCCAGATGGTAACAAAAGAAGTAGGGAGTGGGGTGAGGTGGGTGTAACATGGACTTAAAGATATGTTCTAGCATATCTTTTCTCCATATCAGATGGAGGAAAGCAAGCTTGATAGATCATTCAAATGATTATTCTAATTTTTCTATTTTTGTTATAAATTATCTTATCGGATGGTGTTTTTAAGGTGATGAATCTATTATTAAAATAAATCACAAGGTCCCTGAATCACTTATGTGTAACATTTGGGCACTTTTAAAATTGTTGATGCTGTGGATTTTTCTAAAAGTCATTTTTGCAAATTCTTTATTGAGAAAATAAATGTCTCTTTTCCCCATCAATTTCATCCCTTGAGTATGTGTTGCATAGTAAATAGGGCAGTTGGAGACATAAACTTAAAGTATAAAATTTCCACTACAGTTTTATCAATGCTCATTCTTGAGCTTTATATGGCTTATCACCAGATGGCATCAGATGTAATAAGAGGAACAAATATGCAGTATCTAGCTTGAAAAAGAAACCAACAGCAAATTGGAAAAGCAGAGGCCCGTGGTTTAAATCAGCAGGTACAAATTGCCTCACTAACTGCAGTGTGAAACACTGGAGCAACTTCCTTCATTACACCTATAAACAATGAGGCTGAATAACTTATGTAAATAATTTGACTTAACTGCATGGTTTTCTTTGAGGCTGTATTGCCATGGAGATGATCTGGCTTAGGGGATCTGAACAGTAAATAATCTCAAACAATTGTTCTGTACTTAGATTTGAAACCTCGCCTTTCCTTACCACAGAGAACCTCCTGACCTTTCTCAGCTTTTAAGACTGTGCATAATTTTTGTTGTGACATAGCTTGGCCTTACGTTGTCAAAGGATCCATATTTCTGCAATATATAGAGAGAGCACAGAGGGTTGTAAGTGAAAACAAATGTTAATGCCCTTATATCATGAAGGAACTGTGATTGATTTTTAAGCTTATGTTATATATTTTAACATAGCTCCCCACAGTTAGCATACTTTCCTCCATATTGTTAATCATTTTATAGCTTGTTCATGCCAGATTAAAATTCTGTGTCAAACGTAAGGTAGATCGAAACCTTATTGGAATCACAGCTATTGTTTTCATCAGCAGGTGTAATGCTGGTTCTCCAGGGAGCTAGGAAAATGAAGAAACATTTAAATAATTTAATTTTCATTATGCTACATTCAAGGTTAACATTTGCTTGTTCCTACGTTGTTAGACTTAAGAGTCTTAGAAATAGAAAAAAACATACAGGGGTTCTGTATCTTTTAAAATTTATTTATTATTATTTATTTTTATATTTGTATACCGCACCTTTTCCCAAGGGAATTCTGGGCGGTTTACATAAAACAAACATGTGAAAACCAAAGATCAAAATCAAACATAAATGCAAAAAAACAATAAAAGTAGACAAATAGCCTGGCATGGGGCAAAAACCAAATAATAACAGAGCAACATCAAACACAGGGAACACAAAACACATTAGCAATTGCCGAATGTCTTTCTATATAGCCAAGTTTTCACATACTGTGAAATGTGATAATAGATTTTCCAACATCCCTTTCATAATTTAAGGAAGTATTACAGATAATGTAACCATCTGAACAATGAAATTTCCTGGAAATTTCAATTACGGTACATAAAATACACTAGCAGTAGTAATATCAGCAATAGCACTGTAGAAGTTTTTTTTCTGGTTTATATTTAACCCTGTTTCCAAATGCGTTATACATAGGATTATCCTACTTTATTTTCACATAATCACGCAAAGTAGATTAGACTGAAGTAAGAAACATAAGCTGTTTTTAGAGATTAATCTGCAGTAGCATGAAAGGGCAAGAAGGAAAGGGCAGTGTTGCATACCACCACCACCCCACTTGTCTTTAATAGAAAATTAATAAGGCAACAGTGGCAAACAGAGGTTTGAAGCCTACAGCTCTTATCAGTCTTTGCCACCATGCTTGACCATGGGGGATTACAAGAGCTACCTTTCCAAAACATTAGAAGAGCAGCTAGTGCCTACCCTTGATCTAAATTTTTAGCTGATTTTTAAATTTCCTCCCCTTAAGAAATTGTTTCTGCTCAATAAACTATAACTACAATAATCCTGTCTACATGAAGGTTGATTGGTCCTGTGATATTGTAGCTAAACAAACATGTTTCAAACTTGAATGAAAGTAGGATAAATTCACTGTATCACCCATATAAAATTAATTGTTGAGATAAATGAGTTTTATTTGTCACCCCTTGAGTCAATCCCATTGGTTTCAATGTACCTACTCTAGATGGGATTAATATTTGGTTTAACCCAATATTTCTGAAGTTCTTGGGTCATTAACACTCTAATATCTTTAAAAATCTTTGATAATACCATTTAAGATCAAGCTCTTCTGGGCCCTTTTATCCTACAATAACATCAGCCATGGACATATTAATTAAAAGTTACCTCTCTCCCTACCCCGCCAAATGTTCTCAGGTTCACTTAGCATCCCTTTGGTCCTGGGGAAGCTTTAGGATAGTAGGACAGAGCAAAGTCTTACATGTCCAAAAATCACCATTACAACCACAAAATATTTTATGCTGATGAATAATTGAACTTCCAGAGGACAGTCTTGTGTTAACAACAGAGAAGAACATGAAATATATGAGGTGCTTACTGGCTTCAAGGTTGGTTTTTTTTTTTTTGACAGATTTGAGATATGCTGTCTTGAGATAATATGAGTAGCATTGTGCATTTCAACCTTTGTAATATGAAGTGGTGATTAGTATAAATAAATTATTTTCAAGGAAAGGGTTAACAAATTCCGAAACCCATACTAAAATGAAAACTTCATTAGGCCAGACAAAAAGACACTTAAAATTGTGCAAGCTTTTGAGATTACTGTTTCTTCATCCGGGAGGACTACAACAGTACTAGGACAGTTAGACAGGTGAGACTGGATCTTAAGTTCTTGGTATGTTGTTTCATGGTGCAATGGAAAAGGAAAGCCGAAGGCTTACAGAGAGCTAGAAACAAGAATGGCTCATGAGTTTCTGGGTACACCCCAAAGCTTTGGATATGACCCTTCCTCCTGGTTGAAAAGATGAACAACCATTTCAGACATCTGATGGACAATTATTTTTATAAATTTTCCTCAAGTACAGTGGTAACTTGTATAAAGGAATTAATTCGTTCCAAATGAAATTATGTTAAGCAAATTTTCCTTTATACAAATTCCCATAGGAATGCATTGAAAACGGAGTAATCCCATTTTTATGTTGTACAGATTCTCCCCATAGGCAATTCTGTTAAGCAAATTTCCCCTATTTCTGGAATTTTTTATGTTGTACAGATTTTATGTTATGCAACTATTTGTTATACAAGGGTCCACTGTACTTAGGTTTGTGTCATGCATATCCATTATGTATAATTTCTGGCATCAGTCTTATAACTGACATGTCAACAAAAGATGGATACATACCCTTTGGTATTAGAAGTATAAACATTGAAATAATTCTTTATATTCCTCTGAAGGTAGTAGTGTTTAAAATTCATTCATGAACAGAACTGTACTAGTGGTATTTATAGTGCTGACAAGAAATCCCCTTATTGTTTAGATACTGTAATGAAATAAATTCTGTGTTCTTTGGCTCTATTAAATATGCCATAATATTGTACATTTACAGATGAGCATGTTTAAATATCTCAGTGAGAAAAAAAATTCCATCTAGTATGAACAAAGCCTCAGTAGTTACTTCTGTGCAGCCTGCAAAGTTATTCATACAAGCTGTGGATTTTCCTCAGTCCATTGAAATAAGAGATTATAATTGCTACTCAAGTGGTCCCTGTTTCTTTCATACTGATATGGATGCTAGTGTGTACTCTACATAATAATATTGCTTTACATTTCTGTAGTGTTTTGCTTGTACTGTATTGTTTTTCATAGAATCATAGGCAGACAATCTGAGCTCCTCATTCCCCCTTCCTGAAACTGTAACCATATCTATCTGGCTAGGGTGAAAAAAAGAAATACTGTAGCCCTAAAGCATGGCATGCCCCTAACAAAATCGGGATTAGGAATGTAATTAAACTAACAGGAACATACAATTTTAGCCAATTTAATGGGTTTACCTGGTGGATGCTGTCCTCAGCATGCAGCACTGTTTGTCCAGTGCTGAGAGCCCATGATGTTCAAGAACTCACATCGTTCTTCATTTGATGTCTTGATCAGCCATTCTTTGGTATCTTATACAATTCAAAGCGATCAAGAAAGGGCCATTTGGTCTCTAAAACAATTGTAATACAATACAAATGCAGCTTATGCTACAGGCATAGCTTGGTTTCATCTACTTACATTCATGAGCCATATTTATTTGTTTGTTTGTTTATTTAACCTCATTAGTGTTCTCATTCTCTGAGCTGTTGAATTACAGAAATTATAAAGAAGACAGTCAGATTACCTGTCACTGCAGTTCTCAAAGTACCGTCTGTGAACACACAGAGTCTGTCTCTTCATCTATCCCTCTATAACAATAGCCTGTTAGGTGCACCTAGGCGTGTGGTATAGGGAATGGGGATGGGGTTCCCACCCAAAGCTACTGAGATCTAGAGCATATTGGGGGATGGTCTGCGCAGCCGCAAAAAAAAAACCCCAAAAACCCAAACAACAACAACAACAACAACAACACAAAAACAAGTGCAAGTTTGCAGATAGACACTCAAAGGGATTACAGTTATAGATAAGCAACCTGTCTGCATATGAAGTAAGAGGTCACGATAGTCATTCATTGTATCTTTTTGTTTCTTGTCAATTTGGGATGAAATAAAAGGATATTACATCTGAATATTTTACTTACCATGCTGACTTTTTGGGTAAACTGTCTGGGTTAGGGGCACTCTGTTGTTGTAGTCATTCTGATACTTTGATTGCTGTTTCCAGATGATGCTATGTAAAGACAGCTTGGCATTTACGGTATGTCATGAGGTCCTGTGGTATCCCATGGTTTTCTTTTTTAGCATGAAATCATTAAGTGAGAACATCTTAGGATGTGTAGTGAGGTGTTATCAGTATGCTGATAATGTTCAGTTCGATATCCTTTTTGAGGAGAAAAGTGCTGAATTGGTGTCCTTGATCAGTGATGGACTGGATGATGACCACTGAAGGTCATTCTGCACAAAACTATCAAGTATATGTTTTGGAACACCTTTTATGTGGATTGCCTTTCCAAGAGACCCTCCTTTGGTCCCAAATCCAGTTTTGCCCCCAGCATAAAGCAGAGACCTTGTTGTTTCTCCTCCAAGTGAATAATCAAGGCTCTATAAAATTTTAGTTGCTTAGCCACTGAAGTATTCGGGTGGTTTCTAAGTCTTTTCTATGCATCTTTTGTTCTGCTTTATTGTATTTTAATGAGCCTTACAATTTTTATGAGCCATTCTGGGAAATCAATAAACCAAAGAGCAGCCAGTCAGTTAGTCAGATCAGTAAATAAAGATTGTAGCTGTGCATTGTGCTACTTTGGTTCTGTTGAAGGGACAACATTAAGGGAATCAATGAGAATAAGGACAATAGCCAAGTGGTGCT
>JAHTLZ010003526.1:19464106-19495253 GCA_023846285.1 Phrynocephalus versicolor | reverse complement strand
ATATGAATATATATTTTAAACACTGCAATTCTAGTGAATTATGAGAGTATAGGTCTCAGTCTAGGATGTCAAAAAACTATCATGATCCAAATATACTGTACTTAATTCCTTTTCCATGATGGTGTGATCCCCCTACAGACTATAGATGGTGAAGAATTTGCTCCCTTCTGTGTTTGACAATAATGTCCTTTTAACATTCTTTCTGAAAGCCAAATGCAGGGATGTTTTATACTAAGCATATTTTTATCAATGTCTATATTTATTTTTTCTTCAGGAATGCATGTCTGGTTCCAAAAGCCACCCACATCCCTCTTTCATGCAGAGCATATATGCGCTTGCAGCCTGTTCCAGGGAATTATAGGAGGGAGGGAGGGAGGGAGGGAGGGAGAGAGGGAGAGAGAAGCCAAGCATTGTCTGCTAGTTGAATATGCTTTCTATTCTTTTGAAATTGATTAAGCATTTTCCCCTTTTATGCCATGATTAAAATTGCATTTAAGAGCTGATTCCTCAAACTTAAGCTTTACTGTATGAAGAACACTGAAGTACTTACTGTATCTTGTTCAGATAGTTTAAGACTATAGCAATCACACACGTTTTTCTTCTGTAAGTTCCTGATACTAATTCTAATGCAGAGCTAAGCAGTATTCATGTGTCACATCACTTTCTCATATAATAGAAGGAAGGCATTTTTATAAGAGGGAGATAACCATTCTGCTATTGATGCATTGTCTATCATCACCATTTTTTTTCCATTTCGATTGAAAGAAGAGTGTGCCAGCTTTTACAAGTTGGCTTGCCCCATGATCACCATGGCTGGCTAAAAATTTATGGACAGAAAATGGATCAGATTCTAAGGATGATAATTAGACTCATCCTAAATAACAGAGGGGGAACCCTGTAGTTACTGCTCTGTCTCAGATCCTGTATTTCTGAGCAAGTTTAATAATGATCATGTAGTCAGGAAAGGACCATATAGCAGGAAAGAGTTCTTTCAGGACTCAAAGCCAAAGCTGGTCAGCACTTTATTAGCACTTCTAGAGTGTGCTAATAATTATTAACAATTCTAGAAAATCTGTAGCAACCAAAGTCCCCTTAGGTGTGCTGTCACACTGAACTCCATTGGCGCTGTGCAGCAGCAGCTGGAGCTGATGCTTGTTTACATCTGGGTTTCATATGGAACCCTGCCCCCATGCGCAGTTGGGCAGTGCTCCTGCACAGCTGGGAAGAAAATCAGAGGGAACGTTGGTAGCAACCTTATTTGAATAGGGGGGCCCATACCATACTTGGAAGCAACCTTTTGTCTTCAGGTTCTAAAAGTGGTCAAACAAAAAAAATCTAGTGCATATCATCCTAATACTGCCTGCAGGTTTTCATCATTCATCTGTGCTTTATAAATTAATGATACAACCTTGTAAACCAGGGAAACACAAAGTAGAATTAGACAGAAGAATGATCTCCTGCACAAAATATAGCAATGCTTTAATTGCTTTATGTGCATTGAATCTAAAATTCTTCCTGATGTGATAAACTATTTTCACAAACATTTATTTTTGCAGTTCCCACTTCTATTGGTTTAGTAATGACTAAGCTAGAACATGCAATTAATTTCAAAATGGGATTCTTCTACATGTAGCGTTCCATTTTATCAATATGAAAGGGAAATGCATTGCAGATCATCATGTGTTCTTTGCATCCCTCAAGAAAATACTCTTAGGGTGATATAGTAAGTCAAGATTTAGTTTGGTCTAAAATTGTTGCCATTTGTTGACAGTTTTTAATTATTTTGCATCCTGGCTTAATTAGGTATATTAAAAATTGTAGTCTGAATAGAAATGAATAGTTGTACAAATAAAGATCTCAGACCACTACTATCCCTAGCAGCATGGAGTGCATTTTTATAGTGCAATAAAAAGGTATATGTACACTAAGGTTTTATTTAGTAAATTCCATGTTTTGCCAGCATCTAACATCTGAATTCTCCTAATGGATTATTTTCATCTGCTTTGTTTTAAGAGTAATGCTCAATTTCCTGAATTTATAGGTTGCAATAAAGTCCATCCGTAAAGACAAAATTAAGGATGAACAAGATATGGTTCACATCAGACGGGAGATTGAAATCATGTCATCTCTCAGCCATCCTCATATCATCACTATATATGAAGGTTAGTGACTGGTACTATTTTCATCATCTATACCATTTTTTTCATCCAGCACTATGTTTTAATATCCCTTTACACCGGGACCAAGGGTGTTACTACACAGTTGTTGTTGTTGTTGTTGTTGTGGTGGTGGTGGTGGTGGTGGTGGTGGTGGTGAGGGAAGTACAAATTCATTTGCATTTACTCATTTTGAAGTCACATCAGGGAATTCAAGTCTATTCGATTTAAGTGGCCACACTTAAATTGATCTGCTTGCAGTTATTCTTAAAGCCCAGCAGGTGGAGCTGTTCAAAGAACTGTATTCATTGGCAATAAGATACAGTGGTACCTTGTATAACGTAATTAATTGGTTCCAAATTAAATTACGTTATACAAGTTTTCCGTTGTACAAACCCTAATTTCCCATAGGAATGCATTGAAACTGGATTTAATCCGTTCCAATGCATTCCAATGGCGCTAGTTTTTTTGGGCGAGGGGGGTGGGCGGGTGGTGGCCTGGGGTGGGGGGCTTCGGCGGGACCGCGCCAGGAATCCCCCCTCACCTGCGCCCCACGCTGTTGCTGCTGCTGCTGCTCCCGCCGCCGGGAAAGGCGCCTGGCGGCTTCTCCTGGCCAGGCTTGCCCTTGTCCTCCGCGCTTGGCTCCCTCCCACCTTGGGAGGGGCGGCCCGGGCCGGCAAGGCCGGCAGAACGACAGGAGTGTTTGTTTAGCGAAAAATCCAGGAAAAAAAATCCGCCCCCCTCCTCTTCCCGCGCAGCCGCAGGTGATGGGCGGGGGAGGAGGGGGGCGGATTTTTTTTTCCGTTGTACGGATTTTTCGCTATACAAACCCTCCGTTATACGAGGTACCACTGTAGGCTTTTTTCTGCCTTGAGGAATGTGTGCCAGCTTTTGACTCAGTGCTGTGCTACTTAAACGGTTTAAATAAATAAATAAAATAAAACAAGCTTGTTTCCCAGGAGGAGAAGCTTAAAACAATCAAAATATGAAGAGTTTTGGATATAGGCTATTCTGGGAAAGTATGCACTGCCACTGCCCTCCCTGTGTTTGTGCTAATGAGGTCAGAGGTAAGTGGGATGGTTTTGACTGTGTGTTTGTGCAAGTGCATCTCATCCTTCCTTTCTGCACTGGTTCTGCACTGGTTCACTTGAACCAGAGTGAAAGGATTCAACTTTTTAAAGAGTAAACTGGTCTCTCATGGGAAGGAACTGCTATAGATTGAGTATGTGGGATTCCAGGGTGGTTTGAGTTTTCCATTGGGTCACTCGATCAATGGGGGAAAATAGCAAATCAGCCTGCCCCATATCCATAGTATTCAGTGCATTTTTGTTAATGTAGTGGTCTCCTTCCTCACTCTTGTTTTCTACTGACTTGAGGGCAACAGAGCATACTAGAGATCTTATAGAAGCAGCAGCAGCAGCAACCACCACCACCACCGTCATTGAACTTCAGAGCTGGAAGGGACCCTATGACTTATCCAATCAAGCCATCCAAGAGACAGAGTGTTGAACTGAACTCCCAACCTCTGGCTCTACAGCTGGAGACCTAAGCCACTGCTGAGCTTTCTATCCAGCAGTTATATCAGGCATTCATACTTGTGTAATAGAAGTCCTTTCCGAGCTCTTTCAGCTTACTGGTTTGTTATGATAAAGTATATCAAGTTAGGATGCATTATGGAATTGATAAAAAAGAAAGAAAATGAAATGTTTGAATTGCTTTGTTACTAAATGCTGGAGAAAATTCAGAACAGGAGAACAATAGGTAGGGGGAACTCTTCTGACAACATCTATCATTTGTAACTTTGTAACATTTCTTTACTGTAGCCCTTCTAATTTGCCAGGCTGGTCTGGAAGAAATCATAGTACTGTACATGGAGACATCTCATTAGAATGCAGTTGCCTATGGTGCCATATTTCCCATGGAAGCAATACAGCCAGCACAGCACAGGAGCACAACGATTGAAGTTACAGCCCAACAACATCTCAAGGACCACACGTTGCCCTACTTTGCCTAGTCCAAATGCTCAGCATTTTGTTAATGTAGCTGATTTATGAATGGCTATGTTAACTGGGGCTTCTAAGAGTAACAATACAAATTCCAGTGTCACCAGGCTCTGGAAGAAAAAAATAGAAAGGTTCTTGACTGAAAATAGACTGAAGATCATGATAGCGAAAGGCAGATTGTAACCTAAGGGGTTAGGAGTAAACATGCAGTCAGAACCAAGCCTCGTGTACCTTTATTATCATGGGAAATGTATCAGACTGAGGAATTGGTTCTGATGTTTTAGGCTTAGTTGAGCTGTTGGATGCAGATTGGCTTCTTTGATTTGTTCATCCAGCATGGCACTGCAGTCTGGATGTTGCCTTTAACATCTAAAGCTTAGTCTGCCAAACTTGCTAATGAACCCAAGTGTCTGTAGCACAAGATACTGTAGCCTTTATGACCAGTCTGTTTCCAGCACCTAGCATCAACTGATGTTTAATAAGCAAAGGCTACAATTTTCTAATAATAAAAAATGTTATCCTTGATGTCTTATTTTCCTTTCTGAAATATGAAGTATCTGCTAGGGTAGGATTCAGGTTGAATTCAACAAACCAGTCCACAAACCTAAATTATCTTTAGGTTTCTCTTGATGCAGACATGGAACATGGCATGCCTTGTGGACCTCTTTCTGTCTCTGTCCCACTGACAATACCTCTAGCTAAAGCTTTTGCTGGTAAACCTACCATTTAAATTGGTCAGAACTCATAGATTTAACATTCTGAGAGCTGATACAAATAATTAAAACAAGGAATCTCTTAGAATCATGTTACTCTGTCACATATTCAAAAGCATGTTTGCTTGGTTGAAAGAAGATGAATATCTGACCTTTTTATTACACAAAATCGTACCAAGATCTGGAAGCAGAGAAAGGGCGGGATGCTGTGTCAGCATGTGGGCTGTAAATGGAGCAAATGCTCTAAATGTGTACTGAAGGTTCCAAAAATCTGTCTCCTGCAAACTTACGCTTTCCCTGTTGTTATTATTCTTTAGGTCAGCTAAATTACTTAGCAGCCCATCCCTTGGCAGAATTGGGTGTGCTTAAACATTATTTCAGTCATGTCTCTAACTCTGCATGTGATTGGAATATAAACAGAAATAAAACAACACACTTTTCTAAAACCCTTTCATCACCATTTCCTTTGTAACAGAATTTATAGCTGTCATCAGTGCAGAACAGTTCTGTTTTACATATCAAATGCAACTTGTAATATCTTAATAACAGTTTTTTTCAACTAATGTCTTTCAGCCTCTCAATTTTAATTCGCATTCAGGAGTCTGTGCTTTAAAGAGGAAATCATTATATTCCAATCATCAAATGCAACTTGATGTCATACTTAACGATATCAAAAGTTATGATAGGAATATTGCCAAGCTGGATGGAAAGCTGACATTCAATGCATTCAGTAGACGAATATCACAGATTACTTGTAGAGTGGCTGATTTACAAGTATCTTACTTGAATCAGTTGTAGGGTCTTTTCTTGTTGATTCATCAATCACTGGTTGTTTATATTTTTTTCATAAACTCTTAGGCAGAATTCATTAATCAGTAGCTAGTCGTAAAGTGGTTACCAGATTTAGATCCAAAGACATTGTTAGCACACAACTCCTGTTGGCTAGGTTTACTATTATAGTTGGATTACATTTAGAGACTCATTTTTGGGAACCACTGTACTGCTGCAATCACGTTTTCTTCCCCTGTACCCTGCAGGCATTCTGATGTCTATCCATCTGAAGCAGGTTTTGAGGATGCAAGAGGGGACAGTTGCCCCAGTCCTACTGACTAAAGCCATCACATCAGCAGAATAGCCCATTAGATCCCAGCCAGTTTTTCTGAAGAGAAAAAACACATTAATTTGGTTTGCTTATGGAGAAGTAAACGATTCCAGTTACCATTTGCAGTATAGCTTCATGATGCTGATGGGGGGGGGGGAGAGAACAAACACACTGGACAGAGGTGCAATTGTTATGTTTTTCTGGCACTGCACTACAACCTTAAGAGCTAGGAGTTAGACTCAAATGCAACATTCACTGTATCTGAAAAACAGATTTGTTGGACTTAACTATTGAGACCTCATCAGAGAGAACTTGGAGAGAAATATCTTTATTTTCCTATCTTCCTATTCTCCAATTGCTCATTGAGTGAGACCCTGTGTCGAGGACATGGTGGAACTATTTCATAGAATCATAGAATCATAGAGTTGGAAGAGACCTCAAGGGCCATCAAGTCCAACTCCCTACCATGCAGGAACCCCATCACAATATTTCCGACAGATGGACATCCAAGCTCTGCTTAAAAATCTCCAAAGAAGGAGACTCCACCACCCTTTGTGGCAGCGTATTCCACTGCCGAACAGTTCCAACTGTCATGAAGTTCTTCCTAATGTTCAAATGGAATCTCTTTTCCTGTAGTTTGAAACCATTGCCTCGAGTCCTAGTCTCTGAAGCAATGGAAAACAAACCTGCTCCCTCTTCAATATGACATCCTTTCAAATATTTAAACATAGCTATCATATCCCGCCTCAGCCTTCTTTTGTAATTCTACATTGGTGGGTCTGGCCCTATCCAAATCCTAAACTGATAGAAAAATGGAACTAAGAATACCTCTTTCTCTGGCCAAAAAACTAGGTCGTGTGGTTTGATACAGATCTACAGCAAGTCTTTCTTTTTTGCCACCTTGCTCTGAACAAAGTTCCTAGTTTGAAGAGAGTGACGTTTCTAAAATATAGTGACCTCTCACCCCATTTCCCCCAAAGACTTACATATCTGCTCTAGTGATACCATTGTCATAATTTTTTTTGAATTTGAAGGGATTAAGATATGTACTAAGCAGGATTTTAAAAAAAAAAAAAAGTAGGAGAAAGAAACCAAAGGTAGTAATAATAATATCTTATTGAAACATGGGATTGAAGGTTGACCCTTCAGTGGAATCACTAGAGGTTACTGATTTATGGGAGCAGCTTGTGATAGGGGATTAGGGGAGTGTCTCTTTCTTAAATATTGAGGTGAATCACTCACTATCCCAGTCCACAAGCCAGTTAATGAATGCAGTGAGTTCTGCTAGAGTGCGTGCTGTTCTTTCACTGTAAGATTTTTAGATCAGGATTCAAAACATGTGCTTCCCTTAAACAGGAACCCATGTTTTGGTATCCCTTTGACCTTGTTTGGCTAAAGGTGATTAACCTCTACATTTGTCAACTTAGTGTCAACAGAAAACACCCGTTTTCAATGGTAGCCAAATCCACATGTATGTAAACAGGCTTTCTAGTTTTAGGATTCTTTTTGTAACTTGATCAAAATGAATTTATCTCCTGCATTATCTGCAAGAATCAGACCCTAGGTTGGAGTCAGAAGAAATTCCATCCTCTCCACAGGATTGTAATTGGCAGACTTTTGCTACAGCTAGAAGGGAAGTGCTTTCAAGTAATTTTTAAAGACTGGATGGATTAAGCTGACTTTTCCAGAAGTATTCTGATTTTCAATGCATAAATTTTAACTTAAAAAAGCAAAGGTTGAACTACCCCCCCCCCAACCCTTTACCCTCCAAAAGCCTCTGTTCAACAGTTAAATCTTCTGAGCGGAAGCATTCTTCTATGGACATAATAACTTCAGAAGAAATCGCATCTGGCAATACTTTACACAGGTTTAAAACCTGAGGAGAATATGTGGAGATACTTATCCATTAAAGGCCTGCTAGCAAAATAAAATGAGTTAAGAATGCTTCCAGAAAGTTAGATCTCAGAGTTTCGCATCAAAAGACACTATGCAGCTATTCCATCTTGCTCTACTTAATGGTGTTCAATGGTTTTTTTTAAAAGGAACAAATAGTTAAACACAAAAGAGTTACAAATGGAAGAAGTCCTCCCCATCTCCCATCCTTATCCTGTACAGTGAAAGCCTCTGTATTAGACCAAGTTCTTGTAGGAGACACAGAGCTTAGAAGTAAAGAATGAGAGATAATGTAGATTCCTTGTGATGAAAATGACAAAATTAAGTCATATTTCAAAAGGAGAACAATGAATAGGAATACAATTACTTTATTAATTTAGTATAGTGGATGGGCAACATGTGGTTGGTAAGCCACATATGATTCATAGGGCATTTTTATAGCCCTGAGATTATCTGAGAGACTCCGCAGTGAACAAAATAGAACATAGGTATTGCCCAAAAAAAAGGCATCTTTCCACCCCTGGAGTCCTCCAGAAGAGCAGTTTGCACCTTAGAGACTGTATGTGATCCCCCAAGATCTCCCAAGCCAAAAAGAGATGTTTTTAAAATGTCAGTTATTGGCTACTTCCAGGCCCAATAAGCCCCATGATGGGAATCTGAGGGCAAGAAAATTGCTCCTAATCTCCTACTAGTACTTCTTAAAGTTACTTTTCAAAAGCCTTGAGTGGCATTTTAGAGGCCCTTTGATACATTTTTCAGGGTTTAAGCCATTCTTTTATCAATCCTATGGGCCATTTTCTTTTACCAGAAAATGTGTTGAAAAACAGCAAAAATAAATGTACATGTCCCAGGATCTTGTCCAAATGCATAAAATGTGGCAACTTAGTTTGCAATATAAGTAGATAAAATACCATGTATCAGAGGCCGTGGCAAACTGAAGGGGGGAACCAAGGCTGGGGAAGAGGGAGCGGTCTGGTGCGGCAGCAGCAAACAGAAGGGCTGTGGCCATTCCCGCCCCCCCACCCACTGCCTGCCCCGCGGCTTAGAAGTCTTGCCAGATGAGTCAGATGCAGAATGGGCTTTCCCAGCTTCTTGCAGTCTCTCTCCCACCACCACCCCGCCTGCCCGCACACTGCTTCTAAGGCCAGAGAGCCCGGGTTTTCCCCTCATGCCGGAGGGACATTGGATGGATGGATGGATGGATGCTCCCCTTCCCCCTCCTCCCCCTCCACCCTGCAGCAGGTGTTGAAAAATTTCCCTTATTTTCAAATCCAAAACTTGACAGGTATGACTATATAGTATTAGCTGTTGTGAGGTGCCTTGAATCACTATTGGGAGAAAGGTGGGATATAAATATTTTTAAGTAGCTAACTAATAAGCATATCTGAATGTCAGCTTTTTTTCACCCAGGATCGCTCTGAACTCTTGATTTCATAAACAAGAGAAGATAGCCATAAGTCACTTTTTCGCAACTTAATGTGCTTTTATCTCTAATTGCAGGCTATTTCTCATGTCAGCTTCTAGCCTGAGTAGATGGTATGCAATATATTTAAACTAATATTCTTTTCACATACGAAACAAGAACAATTCTTCCTTAACTAAGTTTTTTTTTAAGCCTTTGTGATTTTTGTGAATGAAAAAGTTATTCTTCACTGCATTCCTAAAATTGAAGAGAAACTCACTTGCAGCTCTGATTTGGCTGACCTTTAATAAAAGAGCACTTTGTATCATTGCAAAGGTACTTCTGTCTGCTGCTGTTAGGAGGGTAATAAAAATACCACTTTATGGAAAGACACCAGATGGAAGGAATGTCAACACACTGGAACTAATTTAAGAGATTGCTCCGATATATAGCAAAGGCATGAGGAGAATTCACATGGTTCCAGTGTGAAGAGATTGGCTGCTTCTCTTAAAACAATAAACTAAAATTCTTATCCTGGGGTTACATGTAAATGGAAAGCAGCCAGCCCTTAAAGTGGATGTCCATTTTAAAAAAACAAGATTGTTTTACCGTGGTTCTCAATTTTACATTAAAATCACAAAAATGTAGAAATAAAATAGAATGTGTGTTTACCTGTTATTCTGTCTTGAAAGATATTAGGCAGTATGTAAAAAACCCTAGCAAAATAGTTAGAAACTTTTTTTTGCTTTTCTTAGCTTTCAGACATCAGTGTGTGTTTGTGTGTGTGTGTGCGCGCGTGCGTGCGAGTGCGCGTGAGTGCATGTGTGTGTGTGTGTGTTCATACACATACACACATTGGTTCTATGGTTCTGTCCTTTCACATAAAACATTGTATTGAGCCTTTTTTTGCCATGGCTCACAAAATTTCCTGTTTTTTTGATGAGCCTGAATGCTTTTGAGAAGAGGGTGGTAAATCCCAGACTTCGATTCCTGAATATACAGATGAGGAAAAAGTCTTGTACAGGTATCTGCATTTTTTGTATCATCGTACTTTTTACTTTTTTCCTTCCCTAAAATGTCTTGAGTTCTGCATAGGATGGCCTTCTAGAGATAATTAAGTAGACTGAGTACATTTAAGAGTTGGCAGAATGGTGTTGGCTATGATAAAGAGTAATACAGTGGAACCTTGACTTACATGCTGCTTGACTTGCAGCATATTTGACTTGCAGCAAGAAAGGGCCTGTTTGACTTGCATCGCGGGCTCTGACTTACAGCTCGGAGCCCCAGCGCAAGGCCCCGGAATTGGGCGGCACGACCCAGCATCGCGGCTGCCACCTCCAAACTGCTCCTGCCTTCTTCCTCTCCTCCGGCAGAGACGGCTTCGGCAAGGCCAGCTCCGAGCACCTGGAGCTGGTCCTCGGTCTCACCGAAGCCGCCGCTGCTGCCGGAGGAGAAGAAGGGCCGGGAGCTCGGGGCTGGCCTCGCTAGTTAGACAGTCGGCTCAGTCTTGTAAAAAAATTGGCTGCAGAATTCTGGTCCACAATGGAAGCATTTTAGTTGGGGAGCTGTACAGTTGTGGGACTCTATGGTAAGCATAGAGTTGTTCAGAACTTGGAACGTCAGGTTAAAAATCAGTAAAACTTAAGTGTTAGACATTGTTGCTATGAACATTAAAAAGTGGGGGGGGTATAACTTGTGGACTAATTCCACCGCCTCCTCCTCTCTTTGAAGAGACATTTCATTTACATCCCTGGAAGGAATCTCCTATCCCAGTCAAATTTGTGTTAAATTGCTGTTTTCGGGGGTCTTTTTCATCATCTGGAACGGATTAATCCATTTTCCCATTACTTTCTATGGGAAAAAGTTCCGTTTGACTTAAGGCATGTTCGACTTATGTCTAGACCTCCAGAATGGATTAATGACGTAAGTCAAGGTTCCACTGTATCTGGAGAAAACCAATGTTACAAAATTAACTCTAGTTCAGACACACCAAGTTCCTTCTCAGTTTTACATTCTTTTTAGCTGAGTAGATTCTTAGGTTACAATACATATTTAGATGGCCAGAAACAAGAAGTAGAAAGCAACTCTCTTTCTTTCTGTCTCTCTAGCCCACGCACAAACTCTTGCACACAGATATCAGAAAAAACAAATTTGTTCTTAGAATCATGGATTAAAATAAATATATTCATTTAAAATACATACTTTACCCTGATTGCACAAAGATCTAAGTACATTTTGAAAAGGTTCATGACTTTTGAAAATGGATGTATACATCACATCCTGTTACTTTGCCTTGGGCAGCAGTGTTTTTTCCACCTGCAGAATTCAATATAATCTCATTATTTTAATCAACACAAAAGTAAACCTCATTATTTTTGACTTTTACATTGAGAGAATTGGTTTTACTCAAGGATTCCTTTTAAAAGAACGTTTAGTTTAAGATGTAGTTGTAAGTGGCAGAAGGGGCCAAGTAGATGTTGTTATTAAATTCATTTCTGCATAATAGGCACTGGCAGAACTATGCAGAGATGCTTTAGAAACTATCCTAGCCTTAGAATAACATGTATTAGTCTCTTAGGATATAGTAAATGAAATGCTGTTAATAGTGAACCATTCAATCCAAATTGCATTGAGTAGTCTACCAGCAGCTTAAACTACAGGGAACTGTATGTACTTGTCTCATTACCATAAGAAATACTTCCACTGCACATAAATACCTTGATAATATTGTTTAAGGAATATAAACCATGTATCAATATGTGTTACAGAACATGACATCACATGATTATTGCTTTGATATGGTGTTACATATGTTTATATAGTAGGAGTAGGACGTGTTTCTTTGAACACTCACCTTTTTGACAAAGAATGCTATGCGTATACTTACTTTTTAATATGAAATTTAATGGTTAGCACCACCATTTAAAGAATTTTGAGTAGCAGGCCCAATAAGATATATGCTGGGAACTTTCAACAGTAGTTGCTAATCAAGATAGATAAATGGATAAGTAAACATGTAGAGAGTTATCTTAGCTAACAGTGACTTAGATTATGCTTAGTAAATTAGACATTCAGTAAATAAAAGAGGTTGTATTTATGTGCTTTAGTCATTATAGAAAACCAAATTTGATTCTATCGGTATCATTTGATTCTACTGTACAGTGATTGGGTTGTGAATTGTGGCCAAATTACTATACATACTCAAATATAAGCCTAGTTTTTCAGCCCTAATTTTGGGCTGAAAAAAGGGGCCCTTGACTTATATGCGGGTCAATACTTTTAGCCACTGAGGCAAGTGCTTGGGTTGGTGGCTAAAAGTCATTTTAAACATTGCATGCCGCTTCTCCTGACCCCCCTCTGCATCACAGGGGAGCGGCGCGCAATGTTTAAAATGACTTTTAGCCACTGACCCAAGCACTTGCCTCAGTGGCTAAAAGTCATTTTAAACATCACACACCACTCCCCCCCCCAGCTCACAAAGGAGGAGTTGCCAGGCCCTGCTGCATTTCCCACCCTAGGCTTATACTCGAGTCAATACATTGCCCCAGTTTTAGGGGGTTAAATTAGGGGCCTCGACTTATACTCAGGTCGACTTATACTCAAGTATATACGGTATTCTAAAATGTAAGGTGCTTTTCTATATCTGTGCAGTATAGGAACTGTTCCTTTATGGTTATAAGAGCCTTTCTTATAGAAGATGATCATTTTAATAATATTAGTGCTTTCCTAGGGAACTTAAGGGTATCAGATTTGGAGAGAATGATTTGATGTAATCCATCCACAGCAGTTTCCAAAGTTTATTGTTAATGAGAATGAAATCACTGGAACAAATCAGTGCTTCATCAGCAGTTAAGCCATCAGCTGCTCAGCAGCCAGAGTTTATCTGACTGCTTCCTAATTCCCTTCCAACACATATACCTCAACTTTCTCTCTCTCTCTCTCTCTCTCTGTGTGTGTGTGTGTGTGTCTTTGTGTGTGTGTGTCACACACACACACACACAGAGAGAGAGAGAGAGAGAGAGAGACTAGCAGAGTGGCCAACAAATGTAAGATACCAAAACAACAATACATCCACATATATTCAACAGCTGAAAGCAGATTATTTTTAAAAAAAAATACATGGAAAATTCAGAAATCAAATTACAGTGGAGCCTCGTATAACAAATGGTTTGTATAACATAAAATCTGTACAACATAAAAACTTTAATTTTTCTTACTTTGTAAGTAAGAAAGACGACGGATCTCTCACATTCCAGTATTTTCAGTGTTGCTGTTTCCTCTTCTGGAAATGCACATTTTACATATACTGTAAGGATGACATACCTATGCTTGTACTTAGTTTTTCATTTATCCTCATTGGTATCATCAGGACTTCATATATGTAAGACAAGGTTCCAGTCAAGCAGGTTGGAAGTGCATTAAATACCATATTGATAACTCAAAATATTCCTATAATACAGTACTTCCTGCAACCAAAGTTAGCTTCCTAAGTCCTTTCCTTGTATTAGTAACTGGTAGCATTAAATGATTTCATCTTGATACTACTAGCTGTACTCCTCTTTTTGGTTGGTATCTTCTAATTAGAAGAGCAAGTGACAAATGAAAAAGTGACATTCACTCCCTTCTTAATCCACCTTCAGACTATTCTTGCCTTTTATTTATTTTGACTTTGATTTAGTTATATTCATCTGTTTATTATAATGTATTGTTTATTTTTGTATATTATTGATGTTTATGGTTGTATCTTGTATTTGTTAATCTTGTAAACCACCCAGATTGGCCTTTGTTGCTAGATGGTGCAGTATAGAAATCCAGTAAATAAATTAATAAAATGTGTGTATAAAAACAAGAGAGAGGAAGGAGATAGAATGGAAAGTGTTATTCCTCAGTTTTGAAAAAGTCAGTTTGAAGATTTCTTGTCTGCCTTTCCCAGGTATGCATCCACTGGACTATTTTCCCTTTAGAATTCACTTTTCACTTAATTTTGTGATAGTAAATTTTGTGAAAAGTCATGCCAAAGTGCACACAGTGTGTATTCTGTAATAAAATGCATTTACAAATGTGGGCTTAAAATGTTACAAACAACAACAACAAATAAATAGACATTTTTGTAGTTTTTTAAAAAATTCATGGAAACATCATGCAGTGGATTTACCTATAAATGTGCAACTGAAGGAGTCCATAAACAGATGGATCTATTCATTCCTACAAGGGGGAAATGCAGTTTGCAGTAGAATGGAAATTATTAGGACAACTGCAGTGTATCCCTTGGATTCAAAGTTTATTTATTTAAGATATTTTTACCCTGCCTTTCTGCTTGGAAAGTTTCTCATATGTGTTTCTTTCTCTTTAATCCTTAAAATGATTGGATTAAAAGTACAGTTTTCTTTAAATCTGTAGTATTTGAAAACAAAGATAAGATTGTGATCATCATGGAGTATGCAAGCAAAGGTGAATTGTATGATTATATCAGTGAACGGCGAAGGTTGAATGAGAGGGAAACGAGACACTTCTTCCGGCAAATTGTCTCTGCGGTGCATTACTGCCACAAGGTGAGCAAAAAGCTTGAGCCAGATGTACACACAAATGCATTTATATAGTAGTGTTGTGTTGTATGTTGTCCATGGATTGCCGATTGGGACAAGATTATTTCATGGTAGTTTGATTTCAGCTGAAATGTGACCTGAGGGTATCTTCTTATGCGCACATATCATGACAAAACTTATCCTTGTCCTTCCATAGTGTTTGCATATACAGTGGACCCTTGTATAACAAAGCAAAAAAGCAAAGCAAAGTGTTCTGCTTATATACCGCCTCATACCACTACAAGTGGTCTCTGGGCGGTTTACAATTTTAATTACAGTGTGCAGGCTATACATTGCCCCCCCAGCAAGCTGGGTACTCATTTTACCGACCTCGGAAGGATGGAAGGCTGAGTGAACCTTGAGCCTGCTACCGGGGATTGAACCCAGGGCGTGAGCACAGTTTTACCTGCAGTACAGGCATTTAACCACTGCACCACGAGGCTCCTATGTTATACGGTTTGTATAACATAAAATTTGTAAAACATAAAAAATTCCAGAGATAGGGGAAATTTGCTTAACATAATCGCCTATGGGGCAAATCCGTACAACATAAAAATGGGATCACTCTGTTTTCAATGCATTCCTATGGGAAATTTGTATAAAGGAAAATTTGCTTAACATAATTTCATTTGGAACGAATTAATTCCTTTTTACAAGGTACAACTGTACAGTATTCCTTTCATGTTTACAGACACTTGACACATATTTTAAGTGTGTTGTATTTCCATGCTTGTTGCAGTTCCATCCGTTATTTCAAGTATACATTAGTGTGTCTGGCAGGAAGCATAACACATAATAGCTTCAAATTCTGGCTGTATCAAAAGGAACTGCATTGCATTAAGCCCATTCTTTGAATGTAGTGGTCAAAGCATGCAGTGAATTCTTACATATGAATGAAAACAGTTTTTAATTCATTTAAATTTAAAAATAATCATTTATAATGCAGAATTCCCTTTGAAAGAAGGATATTGGTTGACTAACTATTGAAAGTAACTTTTGTTCATATATAGGGGGATTGGACTATAAGCCCATATACCGGTAATAGATATTTTAAAAAATGTTAATGTTAAATTCCCCATCAAGTATTATCTTAGGAGATGTTTGTTTTTAAAGAATAGAGGTTGCAGATTTTCCTGTGTTACAAAACAGAAATCAGTTTCTGTGTCCTTTGATTTTAATCACGTTATGATATGATATCTTGTTAGGTCTCTAACATTTGGAAAACAAAGCTGTTTTATCATACCTAAAATGCCAGATATTGGAAGAGCCAGATCTTTTCTAGAGACTAACATACAGTGGGAGAAAAAGAGAGAGATTGTTTTCTGATTCCTAGGAAAAATATATTACTTTCACACAGTGAGGGGAGGAATAGGGTTGGAATTAAGTTCCAAAAAGAGTCCCCCTGCTGTTTTACAGGCTTTGTGGGAGGACAGATTCCAGTCATTCTTCCCTTAACCACACAGCAAGTGACTAATACATCTCCTGTCACCAGTTACTAGGCTGCAAGTGTTATGACTGAAGTGTAAATGCAAAGACCACCCTGATGGCTTGCTTATTTTATTCATTGAATATTAAGCATTCTTCTTTCTGTCCATCTTTATACCTTTTTTTCCCCCTTGCAGAATGGTGTTGTCCATAGGGACCTAAAACTGGAAAATATTCTTCTTGATGACAACTGTAATATTAAGGTAAAGTATTTTTTTGCTAATTGTAAACTACTTTAGTCACAGAAGCCCCAGTAATACCTGCTTGGCACCTGTATAATGCCATACAGAAGTAATATTTTGTGTCATCTAGAGACCACACCTTGCTTTTCTTATGCTGCCATGCAGATACCTAGAATACCAAATTAGTTTCCCCAGCACACAGCTTTTCTGTGCCGCAAAATGGTTTGTGTAATTTTCTGCCTGATTAAAAGCTCTGGACATCTCAAAAGCTTGCACATATTTGTTTTAAAAAGAATCATCTTTTCCCCCTTCTAAGTAGAGCACCAACAGACAAAATAGTTGAATCTTCACACAAGACAATTTGCTTTACAGATGGCAATTAGCTGGCCACTGGGGCCATAAAAATGTTCTTGGCTTATAACGTTTGAGTGTCTCCTCCAGAGTATTCTGAAGATCCTTTTGATCATGCCTGAAAAATAAGCAAATCCAGTTTCAAAATAAACTCAAGCAAAGCACATGTCCTTCATTAGGAAGTGGCCTTAGAACTCCAGGCACAATGATAGCTTTCAGATTAGCTTTGGTGATGTCATAAGTATGACAAAAATTCTTCATAAAAGCATGGGAATGACCTTTTCATTTTTCTTGGAGGAGCAGGATGGCTACAATACAAGAGATGTGATAAAGTTCTGGAAAAAGCATTAATTCGTTTGATTTCACCTTCTGCTGTTTAGAACTAAAACAGTGATTAATTATATGAGAGGCTTTCTGTATATTGGCACCAGATTTCACAGCTTATGACAGCCTTACTGTAAATTTGCTGATACAAAGATATAACTACAGTGGACCCTTGTATAACAAACAGCTTGTATCACATAAAATCTGTACAACATAAAAATTCCAGAGATAGGGGAAATTTGCTTAACATAATCGCCTATGGGGAAAATCCGTACAACATAAAAATGGGATTACTCCATTTTCAATGCATTCCTATGGGAATTTGTAAAAAGGAAAATTTGTTTAACATAATTTCATTTGGAACGAATTAATTCCTTTATACAAGGTACCACTGATGTTTCATACTTTGCTGCAATGCACATCATACATAGCATATACCATGTTTAAAAATACTTGGTGTATTTTTTTGTTTCTATGTATCCTTCAATAAGTTAATAACCCAGTCCTACATGTAAGTTATTTTCTCATATATTGATTCATGATGATATTACTGTAATTTAGCTATAATGTTAAGCTGTCCTATAAAGTTCCAGGAAGCAATCTTGGGCACTGTTGAGTACTGTTACTATCTACTTCTTCCCCTTGTTTAGAGGACTTGGGTCACTGGTAATGAAAACATTATATTATGCACCACTATTGGGCCATTTCCTGGCATTCTGAATGAGAGATACAGAAACATAATATCCCACATTTATAAGCTGAAGGTTTTTAGAGGAACTGAATTTATTTAAAGCCACCAGCAATCAGTAGTGTTATTTGTTTGTCTGTCTGCCTATTTGTTATTTAGATTTTTATATGGCTCATCGGACTACAAAGCCACTCTGGGTGGTTCACAACATAGTACAACAAGCATGTTGACAGACTATAACAGAACAAAATTAAATGTTTCAAACAACTAAAATGAAAAAGACAACATGAAAACTATATAGCAAAATGACAGAGCAGATAAATTAAGCGCTGGCAGCATCTCTGTGTTCTGACAACAGAAGATCTAGGAAAAACTCTGTGGACAACCACTCTTTTAAAGACCTCTTGAAAATTCCCGATGAAGAGGCGAGGCATATTTTGGGAAAGAGTGTTCCACAGGTGTGAAGCCACCACTGAGAAGGCCTAGTTTCTGGTATTGTCTTCTTGTCTCTCTCTTGGGGTCAGTGCTCTCAACCACTTGAGCTGGGAAGAGTGAATAGGTTAGACAAATGTTACTAGAAGAAGACATTCTGCCAGATATTGAGATCCTAATCCAGTGGTTCCCAACCTGGGGGTCAAATCGGCAATATATGAAAGGATCACCTCCTGATATATTCAAGCCAGGCAGCTTGAACATTTGGTGCCTTTAGAAAGTTCTGGGGCACCACAGTAGGCACAGGGGTCATGCAGATAGAGGTAGTCCAGCAAGTATGTGGGTCCCATGCCATGTAGGATTTTAAAGGAAACAATGAACACTTTGAACTGAACCCAGAAAAAATAATGACTCAAGTTAACAGTACTGTTCATACTGCCTATAGAAAAAAACCAACCAACCAACCAAGCAGAGAGGGAGATGGAGAGAGAGAGAGAGAGAGAGATATTCAATAATAATAATAAAGGGATACATATATTGTATGTATAATTTAGATCACATTTTCCCATCCACGGACTCAAAGTGGCTCACCATGTTAAAAACAAATAATATTAAATCATTATAAATTACTTAAACTGCATAATAATAGTTACGAATCGATTAAGTAATTTAAAACATTTAAAAGTTTAAAAGCAAACATAAAAAGCACAAAATAAAACAAAACCCAGCATCCAGGCTTGGTACTTAGATCTATCATGCCAATCTTGCAAAGTAGGTACCACCACTTTCACACACATACAGTGCAAAAAATCACAGTATCTGGTCAAGGCAAGGACTGGTTTTAGTATCATTATCCTTCAGACAGCTGCTTGAAAGGGTATTTGGAGTTTATTACAAAGAAAAATTCAAAAGAACAAAAGGGTAAATATTCCACATGGTTATAATAAATGATTTCACAGAATACAGGAAGAAATATAAAAGCATCCAGGAAGAAAGCACAACAGAAAATAATAAAAGCTAAGTTACCCTATCTGTACTCATATCTGAATAGAAATAGCATAGTTCTCAGACGTGCAGAGAGAGCTATATCCTGGCACAGTTTCATAGAGTGGCAAACAGATCCAGTTTCTCCTTGTAAGTTAGGCTAGGTCCCATTGAGGCATTACTAAGCAGCAGGGAAGCAAAACATAGATTTCCGTAATCTCCCTTATACCAGTAAATGGGCCGTTACACAATCACATCTTATGCTATGTTCCTTTAGGACAAAAGGCAGCTTCCTGATTTGCTGTCATTCACCCTAACAAATCTGCATAAATATCTGGTAAATAAACTGTTTGACTTCAAGTGTTACAGATAGGCATTAGAGTCCTTGTAGAATGACTTTGATATGCTCTCTGATGAAGATAACCAAAATAAGCATTGTTCTTTGCTCAGCTTTTAAAAAAAGTTTTCAATAAAAGGAGATGAGTTGAAGGTGTGAAGTCGCTGTCTGTTTACATGCTGAAATATGTTACATTAGCTTCTTAAGCTCTCACACAAACGCAGAACAATCCAGCAGCTCAATTCCATATTTCATATACCCAAGTTCTCAGTTTTGTCACAAGAACCATAACAAGCAGGATGGGGAAAAGATTTGACCAATATTAAAAGTGATTTATCAGTTGAGCCTCCTGGTATTTTTTCATTGCTAATGTTGACTAAGAAATCACACATGCCATTTTACATTTTAATGAGTTTTGCTACTGGTTCTTTTGCATTTTTCTTTACAGATTGCAGACTTTGGGCTTTCAAATCTTTATCAGAAAGACAAGTTTCTCCAGACCTTCTGTGGAAGCCCATTATATGCATCTCCTGAAATTGTCAATGGGAGACCTTACCGAGGCCCAGAAGTAAGTAGAAGACTGGGGTTGAAAGTTCGGAATTGTGTGAATATTGTGTGAATATTTGGAATTTGATTTAATAGTAACTGGCTTGTCTTGACTATTCAAATTATTTTCTTATATGGAAATCCTATCAAATATTGCTCACAATTGCTTTGCATACAGATTGCCAGTTTTTCCACAGAATGTGCACATACTCATTATTAAGCATAAGTGGATGTTCTCTTCATGTTGTACAGTCGTCCCCCGCCATTTTGCATTTCATATACTGCGCTCCCTGTTATACCGGAACCACAGTATATGAAACAAAGGGCTCCTTGGGTCAGGTGGATGGACCTGTTTCAGGCCTCCTGCACTTACCCAGGCCTGGCGCTGTCCCAAACAAGCCTTTGATGGGCTTCCCGGGCCTGTCAGGCCCCAGATGTGGTTTCTGGTGAACCGGATGTCACTTCCAAAGTGAGTTCTGGTTCACAGGGAACCACTTCTGGGGCCTCCGACAGGCCCAGGAAGCCCATCAGCAGCCCTCTCAGGGTAGTGCCAGACTTTTGGTAAGTGTAGGGGGCCCCAGATAAGTCCCCCCACTCCCAACCCAACTCAGCACTCACATATCGCAGATTTTCCATTATTGAGGTCAGGCTTGGACCCTAACCCCCGTGGTAGGTGGGGTATTACTGTAGTTGCATAGACTTCAAGAGTATTCTTACCCAAACCATATCTTTCTCTTCTTTAGGTTGACAGCTGGGCTCTTGGTGTGTTGCTTTACACTCTGGTTTATGGAACAATGCCGTTTGATGGCTTTGATCACAAAAATCTGATCAGACAAATCAGCAGTGGAGAATACCGTGAGCCAACGCAGCCCTCAGGTATAAATCTCAAAGCCTAATTACTAGAAGACTATAAATCTCCTGATTATTACATCTCTCATGAATATTATCAAATTGCACCAAATTTCTTCTTTAGCCCATTAAAACTGAGTCTGTGCTCTGTTTTTATCTGGGCAGTGGCCTGTCCAAGGATGTTTTAGTTTTGCTAGATTTTATTGATTTCAGGAAACTTCATCAAACCTCTTATTAAAATGTGCTGCTTATATACTGCCTCATAGCGCTTAAAGCAGTCTCTGGGTGGTTTACAAGTAATAATGCATGATACACATTTCCCCTCCTCTCCCAGCAAGCTGGGTGCTCATTTTACGGACCTTGGAAGGATGGAAGGCTTAAGTGAACCTCAAGCCTGATACATGGAATTGAAACCCAGGTCATGAGCGCAGTTATAGCTGCAGTACAGCAGTTTAACCACTGTGCCACAAGGCTCTTAGCCAAATCTTTGACAATGGAAAGTTTCCCCATCTCCTTACTGCCTCTACCTTATCTTTTTTGTGTACAGATGGAACTGATACTTTCAGAAATAACAATATCTGAATATTGCTGATTTTATGTCTTCCTCTTACATTTTTAAGATCTGAGATTAACGCTATTTTGGATATCAACATTCTCACAAATATAATGGTCAGACATTTCTCTTATATGGAAGGTAGTCTTCTAAAAGTTTAAGCAATAGCCAAATAGTGTAAAAGAGCATAGCATAAATCTCTCTCTCACTCACACACAAACACACACACACACACACAGTGGTACTGTACCCTGGTTTGCAAACATACCGGATAACGTAATTTCCGGTTTTTGAAACAAAGTACATAGGAAATAATGTCTCTGTTTACGCATCCCCCTCCCCCCCAAAAAAACCCAGTTTATGCATTTCCCCTGAAAAAATGGTTTATACATTTTTAAAAATAGACTTCATTTCCCAGGATGCATTGCACCCCATTGTGACCCCTGCATATCCAGTTTATGATATTTCTGCATTACCAAACATCCTGGAGGACAGATTAATTTCTAAAACCGAAATACCACTGTACACACACACACACACACACGTGTGTGTGTGTGTGTGTGTGTGTGTGTCCGTGCACGCACATGCAGATGCATGTGCAAATCCACATTTAATTCTCCAAATTACATTTGGTAGGTTTGCTGAGCCAAGAATTGCAGTATTCAGAGAAATATGATCTGCAAGTACAACCCTGGTTGTTCAATTTAAAAATGCAGATGGAACAAAATCTTGAAAGAAGCTTCAGCCTGTAGATAGGGGTTTACATGATGAAATTTACCTATTAAAATATGGTGTGATGGATAGCCTAACAGACTAGGAGTCAGAAGGTCTGTGTTCAAATCTCCTCCCATTCAGGGAAGCACATTGGCGATGTGGAACTGGTAAAACCACTCTGTAAATATCTCACTTACTGTACATTAAAACTAGTTTCACTGATAGTATGAATTTACTACAAGCAGATATAAAATAAATAAAGTTACTTATTATATGAAGAAGAATTAGTCATGTGAGCTCTCATATGCTGTCTGAAGTGGTGTGGACTGTGTTAATGAGAAATGAATGGCAGTGACTCAATGACTTGGGTGTGCCGTGAGAGGAAACCTAGTACAGAAATCTACTCAGATTAAGTGTCAAAACAGGCTTTATTATGAATCTTTGGATAAAAAATAACCTAGAAGTATTCAGTTGATAATTCCATGGATGTGCTCAAAAGCCATAGAAAAGAATGCCTAGCCCTTCTCCACTCCATTATTGATTAGTTTATATGGAAAGTTATACATGTGCAATATAGACATTGCTGCTTGCCCTTTGTCTCTACAGGCAGCAAGGCTGCTGAAGAACTGAGGTCCTTTGCACGTGGGTAGGAACGAGTCCTCTGCAGACAAATCACTTTCCACATTTAGAAAGTGGCAACAGAGGGGAGTATCTGTGGAGGTTGGGCTCCATACCTTTATATGTTCGTTTGAATTTCCATACAGCTATAATGCTAGCCCCTTTAGCACTCTGGCCTGCCTATTAATACATTGTGTGTATGATTTTGAATTAAACTCAAAATGCTTAAGGTGGAATTATTAATTGATATTTGTTGCAGATGCCCGTGGCCTGATCAGGTGGATGCTGATGGTGAATCCAGAGCGCAGAGCAACCATTGAAGACATAGCCAATCATTGGTGGGTTAACTGGGGCTATAAAAGCAGTGTTTGTGACTGCGACGCCCTGCAGGACTCCGAATCGCCTCTGCTGTCTAGATTCATAGACTGGCATCATCGTTCTAATGGACTCCAGCCAGAGACTGATACCAAAACCAAGTGCCTTTCGAAACCAAAAGGATCTGAAGTCATGCTAGAAAGACAGAGGTCCCTGAAAAAATCAAAGAAGGAAAATGACATAGTACAGTCTATCCAGGAAGGGGGTGTTGAAAATGGATGTAAATTAAACTCCAAAAGGCCAAAGGGCATCCTGAAGAAAAGGAGCAATAGTGAACATCGATCTCATAGTGCAGGATTTATAGAAGGGGTAGTCAATCCAGTATTGCCTCCCACGTTTAAAACAGAGCAGGAATTATGTAGAACCGGCATGTCCATTAAGAGTATTGTGGAAGGGGACGTAACGGGTAAATATAGCACTAAGCAGTCTTCCTTAATGCCAAAAAAAGGAATCCTCAAGAAGACTCAGCAAAGAGAATCAGGATATTATTCATCTCCAGAACGGAGTGAATCTTCAGAACTCTTGGACCATAATGAGGATGTGGGAGACAGTGATACATCCCCAGGTGTAGCTGAAACATTAAGAATAGAGTCTCACAGCCATTGTTACAGACGCAAGGGTATTTTAAAACACAGCAGCAAATATTCCACCAGTAGCATGGACTCAGCTTTAATCAGCCCAGACACACCAACACCGGATGCTATGGAGGAAACAGTCCTGCCTGGAGATGGATTATCTCGAAGTTACAGCCGCCCTTCTAGTGTCATCAGTGATGACAGCATCCTATCAAGTGACTCATTTGACTTGGTGGACTTGCAAGAGAATAGGCTTAGAATTAGGAGCTGTGTGTCAGCTGAAAATGTTCTTCAGATGCAAGATTTCCAGGGGCTTCACAACCGCTCTCGACCACAGTACCTGAAGCGCTATCGGAATCGAACAGGCGATAGCAGTTTTTCTCTCCTTACAGACATGGATGATGTCACTCAGGTCTACAAGAAAGCTCTGGAGATCTGTAACAAACTTAACTAGCAGGTGGGAGATAGGGCTGGAAGAAAAGGGTCTTGGGTACCTTTATGATGGAGTTGGTCCAATTATAAATTTTCTGGCTATGGTGGTGTAATGGAAGAGATACTGAACAGACATAATGAGCAAGAAATCCTTCAGGTCTGTTGAGGAAAAATTCATCTCATACTCATGATGCAACCTTACAGCTTATGTAGTCAAAATACTACCTAATGTCAAAAGAAGTTACAATAATGTATAAAGCGAAACCTCATGAATCTGGCAGACAGAAAAAGATCATGTTCCAATGGCTATAAGCTGAAGCTAGACAAAATGTAAACTGGAAAAAATGGTACATGTATTTATATTAGGGAAGGTAATTTACCACTGGAAAAGCTATAATGCTAAAAGAAAAGAAAAACATTTTTAAGAAGAAAAAGTCAACAGTTCAGTTATTTGCAGGTGGATTTGTTAATACCCACATGTTCAAATGAATGACATTTTCTGATTCCCAGCCAAACTAAACTGATCCACATACACACGCAGCAATGGGTTGCCTGCTGCACAAAGAGATATATGCCTAACAGCACTAACAGTTATCTGCTGATGGTGCTACCTTGTGAAAAGATATTTAGTAGCTGAGTTGGGAAGTGTTAGGTATAGAGATTAGGCTACAGAGAAGTAGCAAGCTAGTGAAATTGTGACAAGATAGTGAAGGAAAGGAAGGAGATATACATTTCCCAAGCAAAAGAAGCAAGAGGCTCTGAAAATATGCATAACTATTCTGATGCACTAGAATATGGCTCCACATTAGAGAATCCTGAGATTCTCCAGTTTCTTACTTCACTATAGCACATTCTGGCATTATTGGTTGCAGAAAAAACTCTAAAATATCTTGGCAGTTCTTATTCAAGCTTCAGTGAATTTGGTATTTCCACATTATTGGTAACATCCATCAGTAGGTACAGTCCAAAGAAGCAATTATTTATTTCCCATAAACTTGGTGGAATGTTATTGTGGTGTTTAAACAGTTGAGTTCCACTTCCTTCAATGGACTCAAGCATCCCTTCATTTCATTGAATCACACTGCATTCCGTCTCTTCCTTCTATTACATTTCTTTTACTTTTCCCAATTTTTGCTTAGCAGATTTGGTAGGAAAACTCAGATTCAAAGAAGAACAGTGAGTATCATAGTCCAAAATCCTATTAATGATGCCTGCTGGCATAATAGAATTGGTGTTACCCTCACTGCCGAATTGCTGTGAGTGAAGAAATTCGAATCGGCATTTGTTGTTGTGTCTATGTCGTGTATCTATCTAGGCACACAACAGCAAATGTCTGCAGTCACTTTTTAACTTGATTTAATGCATCAATGAGATTTATTCCATTTGTATTAAGAAAGTGGAAAAACTCAGTAGCATTTGACAATTGTGTAGCTGCCAGGAATCTCAAGGGCTATCAACTCCATAGTGCTGATGTAGGAGACTTGCAGCTAAAACTTTCATGATAGATGTTTAGAAACCTCATGGGAATGAGTCTATTATCTTCCAATATATTCCATTCTGTTGTCAAACCAATCAGTTTCAGGAAGTCCTTCCTAATTTTCAGTCAAAACCTACTTTCTTGTGATTTGAATCCTTTAACCTGGCTCCTACCCTTTGGAACTACGGGAAACAAACTTGACTTTTGATTTGACAGCCCTTCAAATATTTGAAGATGGTTCACTCTCTACTCTTCCCGAGGCAAAACATAGTTAGCTCCTTCAGCTGCTCTCATAGGTTGTGATCTCCAGATCATTTGCCATCTTGGTTGTTCTCCTCTGAACATGTTAAGGAATCTACATAATTTGGTTTCTACAGAATCAATTACACAAGAAGTTAAGGAATGGGTCTAGGGAGCAAGAATGTAGCAGAACATGCCAATACAAATTTCTTACTAGGAAAAGCAACCGATAATCTTAGATAAGGTTAAAACAAGAAATCAAACATGCAGGAGAGCTAAAATCCTTGAGAGCAAACAAGTACTTCCTAGAATGAAAAAATACTTCTAGGGGAAGAACTTGTTTCCCTATGCAAATTGTGTGAATCACAAAGGATTGAAAAATACACCATATATCTACTTTTGCAAACTAATGTTTGATGAATTGCTGAATTTAAGTTTTGTCAAAGAATTTGAATTCATAGTTATACATTTCAAAATCTTAGTACAAAAATACAGAGCCTGTGTCAATGAGTAATTCATTATGGGAATAGAAGGAATGTGAGTTTTGAGTAGGAGTATGGTAATTAGATAGGAGACACAATGAAAAAATGCAGTTTAAGAATGTGTATGTAATACCGATGCTGTTGTATGGCCAGTGGGGTCAAGGTGAAGAAGGCAAAACATGTCTCATGGATATAAGTTTAAAACTGCAGTTGAAGGCTTTAACTCCCATAAAGGTACCATTTGGGTCTACTAGATTATGTGAATGTAAGCCTTTCTTTAAATAGGCACTATGTATTTAACAGGCCTGGGCAATTCAGAATCATGTGGCCCACTTTGGATAACAGTTATCCCTACAAGGAACTTTTAGTTCCAAGTGAGTATCATTATTAAATTAGCTTCCAGTGTCAAATTTTTGCACCTTTAAAAAACAATGTCACTACTCGTCTCTAACTTGAAGTAATTGGCCAAGATTTTGTTCTTGCGTTTAACAGTGCCAACCTCATGAGTTCCTTGAGTAAAGAATTTGTCCCATTTTAACATGCACTTCCAAGTTTGCAAGAAACTAGTGCCAAACTCAAGATATTGCAAAATGAAAGACACAGATACCTGAACTACAAGAAGTGGATTTTTTTTGTTTTGTTTCTGTTTTCTGGAGTTGCTCGTCCAGTTCTTCAGAACAGCTATATTTAGGTAGAAGAACTGGAACCAAATGATTATCTAATATTCGGCAAATGCAACTGAATACCTACAGATTTGTGCAGATGAGGACAGAATTCTTTTGTGCTTTCCTATGCTGAGAACACGTTCTCATTCTTTGCATACCTTCTCTCATGCTACATACTTATGTACTGTGAATAGCAGAGTCCTAAAGTGTGTTTACTTAGAAGTCAGTTCTACTGAGTTCACTGGGATCTAATCCCAAGTAAGTGATCATAGGATTGATTGTAGCCTTAGAGAGGGGTACATAAGTCTAAAGGTTTCCTATGCCATCTCCCTCAGCCGTTTGGTTAAACTTTTAATCACTATAAAGGCCATGCTTCGATTCAGATTTGTACAAACATTACCTGCTGTTACAGGACCAATCTCAAGTTGTGTTGGGGCTCAATTTCTATGAAAAGTGCTGACTTACACTGCCTGTCCACCGGGCACAATTCAGTGTTTAATTGATGTACACAGGGAGGGAAAGGGAACTCTCACCTCCTCTTGGGAGGAACTAACGTCCAAAGTGAGCTCTGCTTATGTAGATGATGCCCAGGCCTGCCATTTTATGTACAAATGTGAATGATTGATTGATTGATTGATTTCTGCCAAACTGGAAAAATGTTCTGTAAGGACTTACTGACATGTTACCATTCCTAGAAGAAGCAGAACACGTGACTGCACATTATTATTATTATTATTAGTGTTGTGTATTTTTTTCCTTATTTAATTTGGGAAGTTCCCTTTTTTATATTTCAAAGTTGACTTTTTAATTTGAATTTGTCATTTTTTTAATTTATTGGTCTGAAAGCCATTTCAAAGGTATAATAATATATTTTGGTGTAATTTAATTGGTACAGCATTATTTTACAGCTCTGGCCAAAATGTTTCCTTTTAAAAAATGTTGTTCTTTTTGACTTGCTCATTGGTTTGTTTGATCCCAATGAGGTAGAGGGAAAAGCTGGATAATCACCTAAAGTGTTTGTATTTTTAATCTGATACTGTCTTTTTTATGAAATAAAAAATCAATTAAAATGTGAATGGCATTGATTACCACCACCACCTTGTTTTAAAGAAAATCAGCTTTGGAAGGCATTTAACAGCCCTTTTCAGGGAGGACTGAAACATGCTGTTAGAAAGGATATGGCACAATTGAGTCAAAGCTTTTACTTGAATGTATTGACAATTATGTGGGAGGTTGTTGAAATGAAATGTTATGAATAGTTCAGCTTGTTAGCAGAGCCATCTTGTTGCTTCATGAGAATGCTCCAAAGTTGGGATGTTCTAACGTTTGTAGTGCCTACCTATACATAGAACAGGAGGAAAAGAGAGGGAGAACAGGATTAACATTTCCTTTCTTTCTGTCTTAATTCTGGAGGAGGTTGAAACCATTACTGTACATTCACTCCAGGCTGCCTAAATGCTCTACTCCATGGGGGCATGGCAGAGGGCTATGCATACTTAGTGTATAAACACCACCTTTCCTATTTTACCTCACGAGTCACGAACTTCATGTCTCTGACATCAAGGAAGGAGCAAAAAGAAATTGTGTGGGATCCAAGGCTGGAGTTCTGTCCTTGAACTTGGACAAAAGAGATTTTATTTATTTATTTATTTATTCTTGTACTTATTAACCGCCCAATTTTCTCATAGGGAACTCTGGGCAGTGTACAACACGTCACCCAACAGCAACTGCCCAACTACAAGATAAAACCCAGCAATAATAAATAAAGGACTAGCAAAATACAATCAATATACACTAAACCCCCGCCAATCACAGGGGCTAGGGACCCACTCCACCCTACGGGCCTCGGTGTCAGCACTCTGAGAGAAAGGGAGGACGAAGCTCTGGTTGGATGGGACAAGATTGATCTCTGGGAGATCAGCTCCACTAGATAGATAGGTCCCAAGCCATGGAGGGTTTTGTAAACAAAAACCATGACCTTGAACCTTACCCGGGAAGCAACAGGCAGCCAATGCAAGCGGGCTAGGATGGGGATGATGCAGGCATATCTGCTCGCACCTGCCACCAGCCTGGCCGCCACATTCTGCACCCACTGCAAACGTCAGATAAGGGTCAAGGGCAACCCCATGTAGAGGGCGTTACAGTAGTTGATTCGCGGGATCACCCAACGCCTGCACTACCATCCTGAGGGAGTCTACGTCCAGGTACGGGTGAATCTGGGCGATTAACCTGAGCTGATAAAAGGCTGCCCTGGACACCACCACCACCTAGGCTTCCAGGGACAAAGCTGGGTCCAGGACAATGCCCAGATTCCTCACTCGATCCGCCAGCTGAAGGGTCAATCCCTCCAGACTGGGGAGAGGGCCACTGTACCCCTCCAGGGATCCCCCAAGGAACAGGACCTCCATCTTCCCAGGGTTGAGCATGAGCCCATTAGTCCTGGTCCACTCCACGATCGCATCCAGGCTGAGGTTAAGGGCATCCACAGCCTCTGTTGCAGAGGTGGAAAAGGAGAGATAGAGCTGCATGTCATCAGCGTACTGATGACAGCAGACTTCAAAACTCCGGATGACCTCAGCCAGTGCCTCATAGATGTTAAAGAGAATAGGGGATATCACCGACACCTGGGGCACCCCACAAGAGAGTGTCCATGGGGCCGACAAAACACCCCCACCTCTATTCCCTGGGCACGGCCGCCGAGAAAGGACCAGAGCCAGCGCAAGGCAGACCCACCAATACCCACCTCGGACAGCCTGCCCAGAAGGATACTGTGGTCAACAGTATCAAAGGCCGCTGGCAGATTGAGGAGGACCAGCAGGGTAGAGCAACCCCTGTTGGCCCCCCTCAATAGGTCATCATGCAACGCGACCAGGGCTGTTTCAGTCCTGTGCCATGGCCTAAAACCAGACTGGAACGGATCCAGGACCTGATCGTCCTCCAGGTACGACTGGAGCCTGATCGCGGTGGCCCACTCGTTCAGCTTGCCCATGAAGGGAACATTGGCTACCGGATGATAGTTAGAAAGATCGTCAGCAGCCAATCCAGATCTTTTTAGAATGGGACGGATCACAGTGTCCATCAGGCGATCGGGCAATATCCCGTCCCTGAAGGAAGCAGCCGCAATTACCGCGGACCATTCCGGCATGTTCCCCCCGGCAGACTTTAGCAGCCAGGAAGGGCAAGGATTGAACGGAGAAGCCGCAGGTCGGCACTGAGCCATCACCAAGTCATAGACCCAAACTCAACGAACTGGGGGGACTGGAGGGGTGTGGCGTGAGGGATACTCGGGGACCGAGTACTGGAACCGGAGTCCAGCTCGAGCCGGATGGCCTCAATTTTAGATTTAAAATAGGCTGCAAAAGACTCACTAGTGAAACCACTAGGAGGAGGCTTCCTCTGACTAGGATTGGAGAGGTCCCAAACCACCCTATAAAGCTCTGCTTGGCGGTTCGCGGCCCAATAATTTGGGTTTGTAGATAGGTGGCCTTTTAGGTTTTTTAGTGTGCCTTTAGTTTACAGATAGGTGACGTTGGAGATAATCCACATGGACCTAAATTTTGTTTTCATTCATTATAGATCACTTTGTAAGGCCAACCATCACCAAATCTTAGGTTAACAGAAGCCATTTTCTAAGATTCACAAAAGACTTAATCCTGTCAATGACATACCGGTACTTTCTGTTTATATGCTACCTATACTAAAAAATAATAATTGTTGCTGGCAAATCTGTTTTCATTTACAAAATACGTTTTTTGCAGATTTAATCGGCAGTACAATGAAGTTCTCTTCAGCCATAACATTTGGGTCCAAACGTAGGGGTTTGAACATCCAGGGAAAATATGAAAGTCATGATAAGGGCATAATGAAGGAGGATGTTTTTGAAGTATGGAAGACTTACCTCTTTTCAAAGATCTTTCTTAATACACCTGATCTCTGATATTATTATTATTATTATTATTATTATTATTATTATTATTATTATTA
>JAHTLZ010003526.1:19411376-19464096 GCA_023846285.1 Phrynocephalus versicolor | reverse complement strand
TATTATTATTATTATTATTATTATTATTATTATTATTATTATTATTAGTTGAATGCAGAAAAGCTGATTGAGGTATTCTGGTAACTAGTGTGGGGGGGAGGGGGAACACCAGCCTTTTCTTAACTCCTAGCTATACATATAACTTTCATGTGAGTCTTTGAGGTGATGACAGATAATTATAGACATGTGGATTCAAAAGTGTCTTCCATTTATTTTATGCAGAATAGTATGTTTATTAACCCAGCAGGGATAGCTGTGTGGGCTTTATCTTGTCTGCCTGTTTAAATGCTGAGTGATAGGCAAGAAACTAGGAGCTCTGTTCTCTTACATGTAAAAACAGAATCTCCTTGTCACATACTTTCTTTTTGTAATTGGCAGAAAACAACATTTAACAAAACCTTCCAATTATGGCAGTTGCATTCAATCCAGTACAAAAAAGAGTAACTTAATCTCAATTATCATGGAGAAAATGAATTCTGAAAAAAGATCAATATTTAAGACAAAATGGAAGGGATATGCTGTTAGATGAACAGGGTGACTAGGTATTCAGAGTGCGTGACTAAGCTAGAAGAAAACCTCTGCATATTTTTAAAAGAGATGCTTAGAACGTCTGGCATGTGTTACTTGTTAATGCTCTATATACAGAGAAGAGAGCCATTTTAAAATCAAATTTATGTTCAGTCCAGTCTAACTTTTGCATTTCTCCCTCCCCCAGAGTACAGAAATGTAGTCATAATTTTAAGTCACAGGAAAAATTAGTCAGGCTAAAATAAAACATAAATGAAACAAATGAGACAAAAATTAAGCACCAACTGCTGTATTTTAATATGAGCTTTTATGGACAAGTCCACTTAGTCAGAAGTCTGACAAATAACCTTACTATTCAGATTCAGAAGAGTTCTTCTTAGGGAAAAATGTATGCTACGAAGATTTACTATCTTGCTATTTCTCACTGGACATCTAATAGGTATCTTTTCTGTCCTGAATTAGAATCTCATTTTCCCTTTATTCCTTTCACTTCCTTCACATTTAACTAACTGTAAGCGCCTGGAGTAGGAACTGGCAAACCACTCCAGTATTCCTGCCAAGAAAACTCCATGGACATGGGGTCACGAAGACTTGGTCACGACTGTAATGACACAACACACACACACACGCACAAGGTAAAGGTAAAGGTTCGCCCGCACACGCGTGCTAGTCGTATCTGACTCTAGGCGCAGTTCTCATCTCCATATTCAAGCTGAAGAGCCAATGTTGTGCAAGTCCATGGCCACATGGCTGGCATGGCTACAAGGAAACAGTGTACTTTGGCTATAGTCAGTATTAGAGATGGGCATGAATAAAAAAAATGGTGTTTTGTTTGTCGATGAGAGATCCATTTCGTTTCGTTTCCATTTTTCGTGAATTTTTTGGAAAAATTTCTTTTTCGTTTTTCGTTTTCCATTTCTACCCGCTTTTTGCGCGATTTTTAAAGCATTTCTGTGCGGGGGCGTCCCCCAACGCCCAAGACCAGAGGGAAAACACTATGCTGGCAGAGACACAGTATAGACTAGGTACGCAGGGAGGCTGCAAAGGCAGCGGTGGGCGTTGCCCAGGGTGCAAGGCAGCCGCAGAGTGACTGCACTGCAGGGGAGGGGAGGGTACTCACCGAGAGGTATGCACACACGCACACAGGGAGGCTGCAGGACTGAAGCTAGAGTCGCAGAAACAGCAATCCCACCCTAACTCCCACCGGGAACTGCAAGGAGGACGGGGGCTGCCAGAGCTTTTTATGCCCTCTGTGGCTGCCAGACCTGCACAGTCTGCAACCTGGGCATGCTATTGGTTGAAGTTACATGATCCCATCACATGGCTTGCCTCCATGTTGTGGCTGGAGTGGCGACACCCATTTTGTCATCCTTAAAGTGAAAAGAAAAATACATCACGATGGGAGAAGACAAAAACAAACGTTTTAAGGACCCCAACCCCCTGGTAGGTAATAATTTCAAATAATTATCGCATTATCGCTGCATTTTTATGTCTGTCCAGGGTGTTTTAATACCCAAGAAATCAATATTAGGCATCTGGGAGCCATTTTGGGTCGATGTCCCCTAACTCCCCTTAAAGGAAAAAAATACAGCGATCTGAGAAAAGGCATAAATGCACGTTTTAAGGACCCCCACCCCCTCTGGTAGGTATTATCAGACAGTATAAATAATTATTGCTGCGTTTTTATGGATGTCCAGGGCGTTTTTTAACATTTAAGACAGTTCATTTCATTGCACACCGCCATTAACAAAAACGAAACATAACGAACACAATTTTTGTGGTTCTGTTCGTTTCATTCCATTTTCATCACAATTTTCATTTGTCGTTTCGTTATGTAATGAAACGAATAACGGAAATGAAAAAATGTTCATTTCGTGCCCATCTCTAGTCAGTATCACATCTTTCTGCTTATTTTCTCTGAATGAACAAAAAACTAGAAAGAAAAATTTAGCCAACCAGGAGACTGAAGAACGAGAGTAGATTGGACTACCTCAATTTTTCACAAGCAAAATGATCTTAAAAATAAAGGAGTTCTTTGCAAGGCTGGTATAGGTAAACATATTAGTGCCAACTGCCCAGTCATAGCCATCCAGTTAAAATTGTTCAATCAATAATCTTGATTTCTGTCATGTTTTCTGGGGTAGATCAGGGATCTCAACTACAGGAAACAGCAGAAGAAACAAAACCAAAATCAAAACACTTCAAATAAACCAGACTTTTTCTCTCCTGGAGATGTGTATGGGTGTGATCAGATGGCCATTTGTCCTGCTGTTTGATCTGTTTTGCAGATGGGCAGTTTCACTTCATTCCCTAGAAACTACGTGATGTACAACTGCAAACCAGCCAACTTCTGATCTTTACCTGCCTTCATGTTTCATGTCCCTGGCAGGGGCTGTTTTGTTTTGCTTAGTGCTGGTAGGATCACTCCATTTTGATTGGGTTCTAGCATAAGTGACTGCTGAGATCAAACCAAAGTGGGTGGCTTAAGGTGTCCCATTGATAAAATCAGGAAATTGAAAGTTTCCTTCTGTTATCAGAAGTTGGACTGCAAATATCACCAGGGAGACAGAGGAAGCAAAGTTGTTTGTTTGTTTTAAAGAAAGAATGAGGGACTAGGTCTCAAGATGTAGAAAATGGTGGAAAAGTCTTTATTCTAGTTTTAAAATGTTCAGCATGTTTTGGTGCACAGCCATCTTCAGGAGCAAATTTCTAGCTCAAATTTCTCTGCACCAGCTCCAAATACTTTGATTTATGAAATAATTGGATGTACCAGTTGTGCTCCTGCTTTCTTTTTTTAAGCCCTAAGTCATTGTGGATGTGATATGCCACTCAGGGAAAGCTTCTCTCTCCCTGCTTCACAGAGGAAATGGAGGAAGCTATGCATTTTCTGATTGTGAAGTAGATTAAGCAAAGCATGGTGGAGGAGACAGGAGGAGACAAAGGAGGGGATTTCTTTATTGGATGCAGGAATCATTCCAAATAATGTATTGCACCTCAAAGTGACTCTTTTAAGCACAACCCAGCAAGATCCAGACCAAGATAATTTGTTTCAAAACTTATTTTTCGCAAAGTACCAATATGGCAATTTAATCTGAATACAGTGGTACCCCGGGTTAAAAATGCTTTGGGTGCGACCTTTCAGGAAAGCGAGGATCGAAGAGCAGGCTTCTGAATTTCATACAGACACAGCTCCCTCTCTGTGGCCGCGGGAAATTCAAAAACCTGCTCTTTGATCCTTACTTTCCTGAAGGGTGCTACCCTTCAGGAAAGCGAGGATCGAAGAGCAGGGGTGCTACCCTCTGGGAAAGTGAGGAGCGAAGAGAAATATTGTGATGGGGGGTTCCTGCATGGCAGGGGGTTGGACTAGATGGCCCTTGAGGTCTCTTCCAACTCTATGATTCCATGAATTTCCTGCTGCCACAGCACCCTCGCTTTGACCATGGGAAATTCAAAAACCTGCTCTTTGATCTTCACCTTCCCTAAGAGTAGTATCCCATCCACCTCTCTACCCTGGGGTACTACACTGTCTGGAAAGCCAGGGGTGTTTGGAGAGTAAACTGGGGCTACAAAAGAGCCCTCAAGCCGCTGCCTCCCCTTCGCCAGGCTCTCTGCACGGAACACAGTGGTGTGTTCCGAGCAGCGGGGGAAGTGCTGTGGCTGTGAGGGGGCCATGTCGCGTGCCCACAGAAAGACTCTGTGTGCCACCTTTGGCACCCATGCCATAACTGCCCTATGTAATTGTTATGACTTCACTTAGTTTCCTGAAAAAACAATGGGGCAGAAGTGCCCAAATGCCTTTTATCTTGGACTCGACAAGGACTGGAGCAGAATGGAAGAATTTGTGACCTTCCATATGCTTTAGAACTCCATCTGTCCCAGACAGCAGAGCTAATGCCAAGGATAATAAGACTGGCAGTCCATAATCTGGCGACTGGATGGGCCCCACTGTGCGTTACAGATTTGCTCTTCGATACCAAATCAAACAGGGGAATCCAAAGATTATGGCTCAGGAGGAAGGTTATTTTCTTAAGAGTATAAATGGACATGAGGTGTGCAGTCAGGGAGGAAATGTACACTGACTTGTGCACTTGGAAAAATAGGGTGGAGGGAAGAATCAGACAGGTGTTTTGCATTTAAGATGTTGGAATTAGAAGCAGGCGTCTGCAGAAACTTTTGCAGAAGCTTTGATTTGGATATGGGTGAAGTTATTGAGAGGTTCCATTCCGGTTGTATAAATCTGATAATTGTGGGTTTAAGGTTAGGGTAGCCATATAATTCTGTGCTAGCATGTCAGGCAAAAACAAAAGCATGCAAACGAGCAAACAAAAAAGACAAAAAAAAACTGATGCCTTAAAGACTGGCTGCTGAATTTTAAAGAAAGCTTTCTTGAAGAAGTCCACTGCTTCTGTTAAAACTGATCACTTCTTATTTCCCTATCCCAAGTAACTAATGTTGCAAACAACAAACCCCACGACTGACTAGGAAAGTGCACTTATGATGACTTGAATGAATGACTAAAATTTCTTCGTTAAATGGGTCAGAGCTGCTTGGTGCGCTCCAGTAATTTCCAAAAACCCTGGGGATCTGGAGCATTTTGAGAACTGAGCTGGCCAGTGGTTCTTTTCAGAAATTGCAAGAACAACAAAAGAGGCCGTCCTGATTCTTCAATTAGGTCATCCGTTGCAAAGGTCACCAAATGTCTTGACCTTTCACCATAGAGGCATCTACAGCTGCAATAGCCATGCATATGAAATAGAAATCTTTTGTTCAGTTCTGGCGGAGCAGAAGCCAACTCCTGATTAAAGGTCATTTCAGTTAGCTTTGGTAGTTGCAGTGGGGCAAAGTGTGAAAAATAACTCTCTTTTTTGAAAATAAAAGATGTTATTGTGATACTGCTTTTCAAAGGGAGAGTTCTGTTCTATGAGTTTACTTCTGTCCTTTGTGGAGAGAGACTGGAGTGAATAATAACATTTTAAAAAATCATTTTAAAAGATTGCTGGCTAGAGGAGAGGCAACCATATTGGTATTGCTGGCTCAAGAATAGGCAAGCATATTGGCCTGGCTATTCTGTGAACTGTAGGTCAAAGAAGTAAAATTTCCTATCTATGATAAGGTGTACCATTTTCAAAGGAAAGTTCAAAACTACATTAAAAGGCTGTTCTTGTATGCATTCAATTTAAGAGTTATCATTGCTACTTTTTTTGCTACACTTATATTTCTCTAATCACCAGAGATGCAGCTATCATTTCTCAGGAAAATCCACCTGTAGTCTGAAACATGGCAGGATTTATTTATTTATTTATTTATTTATTTACAAAAAATGTTAGCCGCCCCACTTCCAGATGGTCTCTGGGCTGCATACAACGATGTATTAAAACTGTAAAACAGTAAAACAACATAACTATTAAAACTATAAAATGCAATAAGTCTTAAAACAATTCCATCATTCACCTCAGCCCTGCCCTCTGTAAGCAAACCCCCCCCCCCCAATTTATATGCACTGGCTTTCATCCCATTGTAAGTAAAGATAAACATTCAAGTGCAACAGAGCAAGGCAGAAATCAACTTAAAAAAAACACAAAAAACGAAAGTGGCCAAAGCACTCGTTTAAGGGGTATATCTTCAAAGGGCTGTGACAGCTGGGAACATTCTCACAGATGTGGCTTCAAAGAAATTATTTTATGATACTGTCTGGGAAGAGACAAAAAATGTATTCTGGAGAACAGAGAATGCAACAGCCTGACTAGAGGGTGGGTGATTTTCAATGATTGATGTAAAAAGCTGATGATTTCAATGATGTCCTGCAATTATTGAAAACAAAATTACAAAAAGGCTGTGTGGTCCCCTGAAAAACAATATAAATGCAAGAGAGTTGTATGAGATGACTAAAAACAATCAAGTAAGCAGCAGACAGATAGCTTTTGGTAATAATTTATCATCATCAGGCTATGCACCCACATATTGTGAATAGTTTAATAAAACTTTGTATTTGAGTACGAAAATCTCATGACAGTTGTTTGTGCCAGGTAAGCTTCTTAAGGTGAGTTCATAGATAGTCTGCAAACAACTTTTGGGGTGGGGTGGCATGGAGGTGTATATTTTCAAATGTCTCCCCAGGAAGCATTTACTTGGCATTTACTCTCCAAACAAAGAGCTCCCAATTTTATTCACAGCACATATATATCGTATGTTCTGAAAATTTAGTTCAAATCGAGGCAATTAGACTTGAAATGTATCATCAGAAAAGACTCGCAGGAAAAGACATACAGTACTAGGAAAAATAGGAAGTCAATGGAAACAGAGGAAGACCTAACAGAAGACAAATTGATTCAATAAAGGAACCCATTAGAGGTGGGCGCTTCGTACTTTGTATGAAGCACTAAGTCCAGCACCACAGGTGAAGTGGATGCCCATCTGCTCTTCCCCCTGGGCTTGCTCAGTTACTTACTGGGCTCCGCAAGCCTCTGGGATGTTTCTGCAACAGCAGCACTCCCGTATAGACAGGAACCTGGCCAGCCGTTACCTGCCTCCCCAGGCAGCCAACCACTCATTAGCATGGGGAGACTCCTTGTCCTGCCTCCTCACTAGAGTGACTGGCTGCCTGAGGGGTCAGGGAAGGGATTGGGTCATGGCCACTGCAGGTGGACCCCAGTGGTGCACAGAGCCTGGTAAGTGGCCCAACTGACCCAGGGGTGGGTGTGCAGATCTGCTGAAGCACAAAGTGCCCACCTCTAGAACCCAGAGCTTTTGAGTTTGCAAGACCAGAGCAAGGCTGTTAAAGACCTTTTGCTGGACATTCATTGGCAGGGTTCCCATATATCAGAAGTGCCATGATGGCAAGTAGCAGTTACACATAACAGATACATATATGAGCTGTGAGCCTGTAAGATGTAATTGTTATAGCATCAATGCTCAAGTTTCCAATCAGCCACACAACTCAATGGGCAAATTTCAGAGAGCCATACACTCTTTCAGCTCAATGTACCTCACATAGTTTTGGCTGCTGTGAGGCTAAAGTAGAGTGGGGAAAGAGGTAAAATCATCTGCAGATCTTGTCACTCCAAGGAAAAAGTCTGAGGCATAAATTATAGACAAATAATAGTTGCCCTAACAAACTCAAGCAAGTAAATCAAGCTGTATGCCAGGGCTAAGAGTTCTTTTGCTCTGCTAATGCTTTGGGGGACAGTTACCCTACTCTTTTGTCACTGCCATGTTAGGTAGAGCTCATGGAAGTTGCAAGCAAAGCTACTTGGAAGGTCAAAGGTTCCTATCCCTGTTGTATACTACAAGGCATGGTTCTGAATCCATGGTATGTGTGCTGCCTGCAATACACAGAAGTTGTTTTAGTGGGATCTAGGGCTTTCATAATTGAGAAATTACTCTCCTTCAAACCTGAGGTCTTTTTGCAAGCGTGAAGTACAGTACTATACTATCTCTTACTCACTCGACCTCCCATGAATTATCCATCTACAAAGAATGTGCACACTAGCAGTAAAGCAAAGTGTTCTGCTTATATACCACCCCATACCACTTCAAGTAATCTCTGGGCAGTTTACAGTTTTTAATTACAGTATGCAGGCTACACATCCCCCCCACCGCAAGCTGGGTACTCATTTTACCGACCTCAGAAGGATGGAAGACTGAGCCAACTATGAGCCTGCTACCTGGGATTGAACCCCAGGTCGTGAGCACAGTTTTACCTGCACTACAGGCATTTAACCACTGCGCCATGAGGCTCCTGAGATAGTTACCACGAGATAGTTCATTTCTCCTGAACTCCTCTTTCAGCCATCCACCAGCTTCTAGAATTCCTGTGGCTCTAAGCATGTCCTTTTGGGGGGAAACGTGACCTTTTCCTTTCTATGAATCGTGGGACTCAGATTCTTTAACACAGTGGTTCTCAACCTGTGTGTCCCCAGATGTTTCTGGACTGCAATTCCAAGAAATCCTGGCCAGCACAGCTGGTAGTAAAGGCTTCTGGGAGTTGCAGTCCAGGAACATCTGGGGACCCACAGGCTGAGAACCATTGCTTTAACAGAAGGACTGATGAGAGGTTAACTACAAACGGTTGCTGCGCAAGAGCTGTGGTTCCTAACCTAGGGTAACCCAGGTGTTCTTGGACTGCAACTGCTGGAGACCTAATGGTGAAGGCTTCTGGGAGTTTTAGTCCAAGAACATCTTGGGGACCCAAGGTTGGGAAACACTGCTTTAGAGAAAGGCCAAACCGTTTTCATTTTTGAACACCACCTCCCAGTGAAGAGCAAAAGATCTCACACTCCTGTTTTGTCTTCGCATTAGTCCCTTGGGCTGGATGAGACAGAACAAACTTCAATGTCATGGTTGGGTTGGAATTTTGATCCTGTTTTCCCAGACCAAGTGCATGCTATTCTCCACAGGAATTCTTTTGTGTTGTGGTGTGTCACCAGCACATTTGGGGTGGTGGTGGTATTGGTGAGGAAACAAGGGCTCCTTACTCATGTTTGGGTTATTCAAGGATGTCATTTTTTTAAATGTAAGGTCTGAGAACAATCTACCAGAACACATACTACAGATGCAGGAATAATGGACTTAATCATGTAAATAAAATTGCAACATCTTAGCAATGCAAGGTTGTGCTGTTTTTATCTTTTGGATGGCAACCAAAGGAAGCTGCCTTGAATCACATACCAGACCATGCGTTTCCTCTCCTCCAAATAAGAAACTCGGGAATGCATCAAAGGAAACAGAGGTTTCTCCAACCGTTTCCTCTGAGCAACACCAGTTTACAGTAAATCTAAATCTAAAAGACGGACACTTTCAAAAAGCCTGGCGAACATTGCCAGTCTTGTTCCAGCAAAGAGGAAACACTGAAGGTTTACAAGTCAATGTAATAATTTAGAAGCAGTATTTCATAGTGCAAAATTTGCTTCCATCCACTGTTATATCTGAGAGGGGATTTTTCCCCCCAGGGAGTTTCCCAGGGAGTTTGTAAAGAACATAATAACTCTTTTAAAGGAAGCAAGGATATGGACTTAATCCAGACAGCAGTTTCCTCACGCTGGATTAAAGCACACCGTGTTTGTTTTCTAGAAGAATTAAGAAATGCCACATTTCTGGAATCAGGAATTATTTTCAGGAACCCAGGTGTCTGTGGACTCTGAGAGACTACATTTGCCATGGGTAGGGCTGGCAGGTAGGTGCCTAGAGGTCTCAGGGATAGCAGCTAATTATCCATGGCTGCTCATCGCTGAGGGAGGGAAATATCACAGTACAGTAAACCCCCACCTATCGCAGGGATTAGGGACCTGACCAAACCCACGATAATTGAAAATCCGCAATATGCGGATGCTGGGTCGGGTCAGGATTGGGGGGGCCTCTCTGGGGGCTCTTGTACTTACCCCAGACCTGGCCTGCCCTGAACGGGCCTGCAAGGGGCTTTCTGGACCCTCAGAGGCCCCCAAGGTGCTTTCTAGTGATCCAGAGGTTACTTCTGGTTTACTGGAAGCCACTTCCAGTTTGCGGGGAAGCACTTTTGGGGCCTCTGACGGGCCCAGGAAGGCCTTTGCCTCTTACCCAAGGGGGGCTTTTTTCATATACTGTGGATCTGCGATATACTTGGACCACAGTATATGAACCGGGGGACAACTGTATAGCATGCAATCTGCCCTCTTCCCTCATACTATTCTGTCTCCAGAGCTGAAGTAAAATTTGACAGCCAGCCAGTCATCTTCTATTTGTAGTGTGAAAAGTGCCGTTTCAATCCTCACTTGAGACATAAAAACAGCTTTAGTTGGCCCTTCTAAGTGGACTCTTACAATGGCATTCATACATATAAAATGTAAAGGTAAGGGTTCTCCCCACACATGTGTGTTGGTCGTGTCCAATTCTAGAGGCGGTGCTCATCTCCGTTTCCAAGCCAAAGAGCCAGTGTTGTGCAAGTCCATGGCCATGTGGCTGGCATTTCTGCACACAGAACACTGTTTACCTTCCTGCTTTTTAGGGTGGTACCTATTAATCTACTTGAATTTACACACTTTTGACCTGCTAAATTGGCAGGAGCTGGGATTAACAGTGGGAGCTTGCTCCACTGCGTGGCGCCCGGGATTCGAGCTACCGAGTTGCAGACGTTGCAGCCGACAGTTTCAGCATTCTAACCCGCTGGGCCACCACACACAATATGTAAATTTACCACAATACATACATTCATAAACATATGACTTGGCAATTCACTTTTTGAAAAGGTTGGCAAGAGCCTTTCAGCTGCTTGGAGATGAAAAGTCAATTATTAGTAGTATAATGCTGTTTGTATTTATTTAGTGGCATTTCTCACAGGGTCATCTCAGCTAGTTGACCCACACCAGGCCACTCACTGGTAAAGAGAGACAACACTATCATTGGTTAACATGTCTGGTTATTTTATAGACCTGGTTAACAAGAAGTGGGGAGGTGGGAGAATTCCTGTATCGTGCAAAGCATTTTTCCGCCTGTCGTTTGGAGCATTGCCACTGTTTAAATGTAAGTAGATTTGCTACTCTGCCATCTGCAGTTAGATTATTTGACTATTCCTTGGCTTCCAGTCAAACCACAGTAGAACACCCCAGCCCATGATTTACAGCCCAGGCTGTGATTATAATGGTTTTATTTTAGTTGGGTCTGTGTTTACAGGCTCACTTGTCCTGGTGCTCTGTGTTAGAATAACAATGAGAGAATTATTAGGTCTCATTAGCAACCACGGCACATGGTACACAGCACTTAAGTCATAGAGTGCTGCTTAAGTACTCTAACAGCCCCGTTTTTGTCTGCTGTCCTCTACAAAGGTGAGGCGTGGAAGGATACAGTCAAGAATGAGCACTATTAATTATTTCCCCAGTAAATAGAGAGGGTGTGTATTTCCTGGTTTAGCAACTTGAAAACAATTCTTATGGCCAGGCAACAGGCTCGTTGTTTCCTTCATCAGGGTTATGTAAGGTGCCCTGTTCCAGTCTCTGCTGAAGGAGAAGACGGTGCTCAGGAAGTTATGCAACAGAAAGGCCAAAATTATGAAAACAAGAGACTGCTGGGAGATGGAATAGAGCTGGGAATATCCCTTGTTTGCCATGTATCCATTGGAGAAAGGAAACTGCACTTCCCAGAGGGGTCAGCTCACTCCTGAGATTACTTGCCCAAACTCCATTGGTAGGAATTTATTTGTTGTTTCAGTTTAATATACGGCCCAAGCACTACTCTGGGCAGTACACGATAAAATCCTCAAATGGATATTTGAATAATAAAACCACAAACAACCTATCCACATCCAAGCAAAGGTGTCAGAGCATGAATAAACAACGTGAAACAAAAACAAAAATGGCCCCGTAAAGACGTAAAAGAACCTGAACTCAGCGAGGGTCAGTGTGGAAGGTCTCCCTGTAGAGTCCCATCTTCAATTGCTTCTTAAATATATAAAGGAGGTGTTCAAGACCACCACCATTTGCGTCAATAGGGCATGAGCAGGAGAACATTCTGGTGAAATTCCGTCCAGAACCTCATTAAGTTTATCTTTGGGTACAGCAAAAACAAGCCTGAAGTTTAGTCTCTCTCTCTCTCTCCCCCCACCCCCCATTACAGGGTTTATCATGTGTTTTCGTCTCTGCTGACAGGGATTTTGACAGTTTTTAAAGAATGGCCACAAGGTCAAAATAACCCTCTAGCGAACCTCTTAAGTCCTCTGAAAGAAATTCCACATGCAGACATGTTCAAACTGCACCATTCAATACCGGGCAGATGATGAACGCATACTTTGATCTTTGTGCAACCTTCCTTAGATACATCATTGGTATACCTGCATAGAAGTCACATTGTGTGCATCTGTGGCATCTGTGGGAGCAATTTATATTGCAAGACAGGGGAGAATATTGTCTTATGTAAAAATGGAGGAGAGGAGGGATGGTAAACAGGAGCCATGTAAACAAAGCAGCTCATAAACATGCTGAAAACAATCTTGAAACATCCAGAAATGCCTTAGAGGTTCAAGACCACTTCACTTGCTTCTTCTGTCCACGTCATGTCTATATTGTTCTATACATACTGTAGTCTCCTATTTTATGAACAGATTATATGTCTACCATGTTTTCCCAAAAATAAGACACTGTCTTATATTTATTTTTTCTCAAGAAGACACACTAGGGCTTATTTTCAGGGGATATCTTATTTTATTAAGTATAATATGCTTGAATGTCAGCCCTCCACACAACCATAGCCACGCCCATCACTAGGTCTTATTATCAGGGTAGGGCTTATATTTAATGAATGCATAGAAATCCTGCTAGGGCTTATTTTTTGGGAAGGTCTTATTTTCAGGGAAACAGGGTATATGCATAAACACATGCTTTTGTTATGCACAGGACTGTCCACTTTTTATTTAAAAAATACAATCCCTCATTCAAGGCCAAGAAGTGGGTCCAGGACAGCTAGTCAAAATAACATTTTACCACTGATAAGGATATAAACCAACCGAGGATTAAAATGTCTAGATCTACAGTGTCTACATCCTTAGGAGCAGTGCTGCCTTGAGCAATTAAATTCACTTATTTAGACTTGTAATGGGTTTCCTGACATCGCCAGTTGCAGATTAGCTTCTTTTGTCAGGTAACAAGCACAGAATTAGGTTGCAAGTTGATTGCTCAGTCCATGAAAGCTTGAAATGACTGTGGTTTAAGTGTGTGGCTTTGAAGCCAGAGGTGGGGAGTTCATTTCCTCACTGTGCCTTCTTGACAGGGACTGGATTCAATGATTCATAGGGACCCTTCCAGTTTTACAAGTCTAAAATCATTATTGTATAAGGAAAAGGCTTTGCTGTCTTCCAATCAGGACACTGACAACTTGTCAAATTCAGCTGTCAGAGACCAAACTCGGAGATTATTATTATTTATAAGTTAAAAAACAAGTGTAATAGTCACCTGAGAGACAGTCTGGGGAGACCCCAAGATAAAATAATGGTAGGGCTCAGCCCAGCTGATTGTGCAGACCTATCTGGTTTTTATCTCCCCCTGAGGTGCAGCCAAGTGGAATGGCTGCTCATCCTGGAGGCAGCTCTAGCAGGGGAAAACCAGACAGTACATCAAAGAGGCTTTGCTGTTTAACCTCTCTGTCAGGTGGCAAGCAGATAGAATGGTCATCATCGTCGTCATGGTTTCATGGCCTCCCTGTTCTGATAAAACACCAGCTAATTGGGAATCCAACCTGTGTGGTCTCAACAGTCTTCTTGCGTGTTTCCCCACAGTCCAATGTTTGTACAGATAATATTCTGCTGAATACTGAGGTGGCATGGAAACCAGTGTTGTTCTCTGTCCAGCTGAGGTGTTTGATGAGAATTTTGTGGAATAAATCCTAATTTTCCATGCAAAGCCAAGCAATTTTGCAGGTGCTCCTGTTGCTTGTTGTGTTTTATTCTGTCAAAGTTTGGCAACAGTGACTTTCCCTCTTCTCTTTTACCCCCTTTATCCTCTGAGTTGCTTAGGCCCATGGAAATTTTATGAAACTTCCCTCTCCCAACCTTAATTTCCTCAAAGAGGAAACACTTCTTATGTTCTTATATTCTTATGCTGACTTGAGAAAAAAATGTCAAAAGTAAGAAGTCAAAGTCTGTTTTCATAGCATCATAAAAGCATAGAATAATGAAGTCAGAAGGGGCCTACCAGGCCATCATGTCAAACCCCTTGCTCCATGCAGGAATACAAATCAAAGGATATCTGCCAGGTGGTTGTGCAAATTTCTCTCAAATGCCTCCAGTGTTGGAGCACCTACCACCTCTTGAGGTCATTGGTTCCATTGCCATACTGCCTTAACAGTTACGAAGTTTTTCCTGATATTCAGTTGAAAGCTGGATTCTCTTAACTTGTGCCCTATGTTGCGCATCCTACACTATGGGATGATCAAGAACAGATCCTGCCCCTCCTCTGTATGATAGTCCCTGGTCTCCTTTTCTCTAGGCTAAACATCCTCCCAAGTTCTTTCAGCTTTCCCTCAAACGGCCTTGCTTTCCAGCCTGCTGATCATCCTTGTTGCCCTCCTCTGAACTTGTTCCAATTTATAAACATCTTTCTTGAAGCATGGTGTCCAGAACTGGACACAATACTCAAGTTGAGGCCTAACCAGTGTCTACTCTCTTACCAGGAGTAGGACTGGTAGTTTAAAAGACACTTAAATATCCCAATAAACTACAATTCGGACAGTGTCTGGAATCTGGGCGTAGTCCTGGACCCAGCGCTCACTATGGAGGCCCAGGTGGCTGCTATGTCCAGGACTGCCTTTTTTCACCTCCAGCAAATAGCCCAGAGTCGTCCCTACCTAGATGGAGACTCCCTCAGGACTGTCATGCAAGCGTTGGTGATCTCGAGGCTAGACTATTGCAACGCGCTCTACATGGGGTTGCCCTTGACTCTCCTTCGGCGACTGCAGCGGCTACAGAATGCAGCGGCCAGACTGGTGGCAGGTGTGCGCTGGTTTGACCACATCACCCCAGTTCTGGCTCGTTTGCATTGGTTGCCCGTTGTGTCCTGAATCAGATTCAAGGTCTTGGTTTTAATTTACAAAACCCTCCATGGCCTGGGACCTGACTACCTGGCAGAGCGGATCGACCAGCGGTCAACCTCGGCCCAACCGACTAGGTTGTTGCGGGTGCACATGCTGCGGGTGACCACGTCCAGGGAGGCTCGAAAAACATCCACCCAAACCTGAGCCTTCTCTGTGGCTGGCCCTGCCCTGTGGAACCACCTCCCCAGCGAAGTGCGCCTTGCACAGTCCCTGCCAGCCTTTAGGAAAGCATTAAAAACCTTGCTTTTCCGAGAGGCGTTTGGTGACTGAATTCCCCTCCCCCTGCCACCTGCCATTTGTCATTTGTTTTGATTTTAGTGATTGTTTAAGTGTTTTTAAATTGTTACAGTTTATTGTTTCTGTTTTGCTTCATTTCCGGAGTTCCTTCGGGAAGACAGGCGGTATACAAGCTTAATAATAAATAAAATAAATAAATAAATAAATATTCACCATGTGTCCTCTCTCCCAAAGCAATAGAATCATATAATAAATGTGGCTTGTTGCTTATATTGCAATGCCCATATGGTGTTTTTGAGAGGTTTCTGGATGGGGTTGAATGTCACTCAAACCAGTAACAGCTTTCTTGAACTCAAGATATAGACCCCATGCTATGATCATACATACTATTTTTCAACGTTCCAATTTCAGAAAACATAATGTTTTGTCAAATCTGTCCCTGTAAAACATTGAGCAAAACGTATATTACATGCAGATACAATATATATTGGCTCTAGTTTTGTGATTGTGGTAAAACTTCCACTCGCTTAAATCTAGCCTTGCCAATTCTGTTGGACAGAATATCAACAACACTACAGCAATATAAAATAGGAATCAGTTTCATTGACGCTTGTTGTGATCTCTATAATTATTTCAAAAAATGGTAATGGAAATGATTTATACAATCTCTGTTGCATTTTCAATATAATGGGGAGGTCTTGAGACATATTTGAGTGTGAAGGATTTGCCGAAGGCCACCCAGTCAGCTTCACCATGACAGAGTGGAGACTTCAGGACAGATCACTTCCTGCCAAAACCCACACTATCTCTCCCTAATCGTAAAGTAATTTATCTACATTAACTCTTGTGTGGTCAGGGGGCAATGAAAAGACCACCCCATATCTATGCACCTGTCTTCAAATCTAGTGAAAGAATCTGACTCACTCTGAAGATGTCCTTAGGAAGTGGGTGGATCATTACATCTTACTCTCCCTGATGCACCATTGAAAGCAGCTGACCTGGTATGTGTCTCCTTGAATGTACTCAGAAAAGTGAACTTATATCTGGCCAGTGGAGGGTCACTCAGAGGTGTGTCAATGAGAAACATCAGATGTAATCCTACACCTTCTTCCATATGGAAAAGTTTTAAACACTCCAGGGACGTACTCTGTAGCATACATATTCACAACTAGACCTGAGGCCTCCCAGCTAGATTGCTAAACCTTTGCATGTAGTTTTGCAGGAAATAAAAAACTCACAAAACGTGGCAGTTTTCTTCCAGCGCTACTCTGCTTCTACAAAACATTTTATTATTGCTGTTATTATATTTGTACCCCACCCATATGGCCATACTAATTGTCAGCTAGAATGAGTTCAGGTTCATTTTGTGAAACAAAACAACAAACCAGAAAATAGCATTTATTCTTGTGCAGGAATAACTTGATTTACGAGCATAATTTTCATGTGTGTACTGAAAAAAAATCCCTCTCTCAACAGGGGTGGGGGATTCAGGCACAATCTGTCTGCCACTTATCATGCTGCCCTTTCATTGATCCCAAGACAAATCAAAAACACTTCACATCTCCACCAGGAAGGCCACATCTAACAACCCATACTTAATGAATATTGGGAAGGGTTACACAGGAGGGTCATTCATGCACCCCAGGCCATTGTCCACCTAATGAACCTATTCAGGCTGCTCTCCACCTAACTAACCTACTCAGGCCAGGGTGATGTGAAAGCAAAGTAAACTATACATTGGAGGCCTCGCCCCTAACTTTCCTCAATCCTCAGACTGACAGAGCTGCTTGGATAAGTAAGAAAACATTTCGATCTCACAAGAAAAGAAGTCCAGTTGCCATGACTCAACTTCCAGATTAACTCACCAGCTGCTTGTTGTTGTTGTTGTTGTTGTTGTTGTTGTTGTTGTTGTTGTTGTTGTTGTTGTTGTTGTTGTTGTTGTTGTTGTTGTTGTTGTTGTTGTTGTTGTTGTTGTTGTTCTTGTTGTTGTTGTTGTTGTTCTTGTTGTTGTTGTTTTCAGATATGGAGAACTAATTAGCCATATAATTCTCCCACTGCAACTGAATTAACATTTCATCTGCTGTTTTTGTGAAACAGTCCAATAGAAAGAGTTTCATCAGCTGCATCTCTTTTCACACTGGCATGATGAGTTGTATCTGTGGAAATTTTGATTCCTTAAGGTGTGAAACTCCAGCCCTCTATTGCACTGGACCACCCTACTTGCGCCAAAACCTCCCATCAAGGCTATTTAATTTTCCATTTGCCTCCATCTTATTTTGAAAATGCTGAGATAACAGTATTCAGGAAACTCAACTTCTTGGTGATGAAAGCCACTCATTTTATTTGAACAGCAGTGCCTCAAGAGGGACTCTGAGGTTTGCTTTGTTATATACCGATTTTTATGTTTAGTATCTCTTACACTATTTCAGGCTATTAACCTTGATTTACAGTACTGCAAATGCTGACATGCTATTTTGTTTCTGTAGCAGCTAGACGGCTTGAATTGCACACTTGAGTCATATTGTTCCTCTGAAGGGGAGCAGATGTTGAGCAGTCTTCATTTCTCCTCCTCCTTGGAGAACTATAAGGGATGTCTGGTTGTACCTCCAGTTTCCAGTTAGGTTATGGAATTGTCTAAGTGGGAGTTCTTTCCACAACACTACAGAGAACAGAGGAAGCCCAATATTGTTCTTTCTGTGATCCACCATGAAAATGTGGGTGAAAGACATTCAGGCTGGAACTTTTAGGCTCAAAGACCACTTGCTGACAAAGTTTCCATGCAAACTAGAGGTGTGAGGAATAGCAGTCGGCCAGGCAGCAATTCACCAATGTACCTTTCCCCAGCAGAGGGTGATAACTAGCCTAAGAAGAGGTGGAACATAAATCTGCCCATCATGATAATATCAAAAGCTTTGGGTGAGAGAAAGAGATGATATATTGTAGGGGCGACGAACCTTCGGCACTCCAGATGTTTTGGACCACAACTCCCAGAATTCCAAGCCTGTATTGCCAATGACAAAGGGTTGTGGGAGTTGTAGTCCAAAACATCTGGAGTGTTGAAGGTTCACCACTAGAGATAGGCACGAATTGAAAAAAATGACATTTCGGTTTTTCATTTTTTGTTGTGGGTCCCGTTTTGGTTCATTTTCATTTTTTGCAAATTTTCTGAAAAAAAATTGTTTCATTTTTTCATTTTTCATTTTCGTTTTTACCCGCTTTTTGCATGATTTAAAGCATTTCCGCACGCGGGCATCCCCCAACGCCCCAGACCAGAGGCAAAACACTAAAAAAATGATGCTGGCAGAGACACAGTATAGACTAGGTACGCAGGGAGGCTGCAAGGCAGCGGTGGGCGTTGCCCAGGGTGCAAGGCAGCCGCAGAGTGACTGCACTGCAGGGGAGGGGAGGGTACTCACTGAGAGGTACGCACACATGCACACAGGGAGGCTGCAAGAGAAATCTCTTCTTTCTCTCCCCTAAAAGCCAGGCTGCAGCCAGCAGGAACACAGAGACACACACCTGCCTGCCTGGCCTAAAGTAATGAGTCGCAGAGACAGCAATCCCACCCTAGCTCCCACCGCAGACTGCAAGGAGGATGGGGGCTGCCAGAACTTTTTATGCCCTCTGTGGCTGGCACACCTTCCCAGTCTGCAACCTGGGCATGCTGTTGGTTGAAATTGTCCAAGAATTTACATGATGCCATCACATGGCTTGCTCCATTTTGTGTCATCCTTAAAGGGAAAAGAAAAAAATACATCGCAATGGGAGAAAGACAAAAACAAACATTTTAAGGACCCCAACCCCCTGGTAGGTAATAATTGCAAATAATTATCGCTGTGTTTTTACAGATGTCCAGGGCGTTTTAATACCCAAGAAATCAATATTAGGCATCTGGGAGCCATTTTGGGTCGATGTCCCCTAAGCCCTAACTCCCCTTAAAGGAAAAAAATACAGCAATCTGAGAAAAGACATAAATGCACGTTTTAAGGACCCCCAACCCCCCGGTAGGTATTATCACGCAGAATAAATAATTATCGCTGGTTTTTTACGGATATTTAGGATGTTTTTTAACATTTAAAAACAGCTCATTTCATTGTGCGTCACCATTAACGAAAACGAAACGTAACAAACCTAATTTTTGTGGTTCTGTTCGGTTCGTTTCAATTTCATCACAATTTTCATTATTAGTTTCATTACGTAATGAAACGAATAATGAATAATGGAATGATTTTTTTTTCATTTTGTGCCCATCTCTATTTGCCACCACTGATATATTGGCTGGTGTCCTCTTTCACAGTTTTCCTTGTTCAGCAAAATGGATGCTACCACCAGCAGCGAATATTGTATATGTGCTATCAAGTCACTACCTAGTACCTACTTAAAAGTGACCTTAATGGGGTTTCCAAAGTACATAAAATATTTAAGGAGTAATTTTATCATTTCAACAACCACACCCACCAGTGAGTTTCCAGGCTGATCAGAAATTCTCACCCATCTAGTACAGATGTTTCCTAGTGTAGCACTCAATCCGGGACACCATACTGGCTCTCAGGAGCAGATCGTTGCTTATAAAGGTTTCAATTTTTTATTTTGAGGTGAGAGTCATATGGAAGGAGACACACACCAACATTGGGAAGGGGAATCTTTTATTAGGGGTCATCGACCACTGTTATTCCTAGTCCCAAGGGCCATCTTATTTTTTTCCTTTGGAAGACTAGTTCTAACCTTGGGAAGCTTGATCCAGAGGCTGTAGAGGCCACTTCAGGCTTGTCTCACTTACATCTTAACTCTTCCACTGAAAGATACAAAATAGGGCATCCCCGGGGTGTGTCAGAAGGAAGATCTGGGAGGGCCTGGATTTCCAGGACCCAAAGTGCTTCCATTAGGGATGGGCATTTTGTTTCGGAACCAGTGGGTTATGAAACGAACCACACAAGCCCAGGTGGTCCTCGGAACCGGCTGATACACACAGATCCAATTGCTTTATCTTTCTCTGTCTTGCGCAGGGTTAAAAGCCAACGAGAAAGCATGTTGCAATGTCATCTGTACTAGCTCTGTGATGCTGGCCAATCAGCAGCTGTGCAGGGACAGACATCATCCTGCCTCCCTCTCTGATTGGCCAGCAGCATGAAGCAGGAAAGATGATGTCACAGCGTGTTTCCTCATTGGATTTTAACCCTGTGAGAGACAGAGAAAGGTAAAGCAATTGGATCTGTGTGTATCAGCTGGTTCCGAGGACCACCTGGGCTTGTGTGCTTTGTTTCATAACCTACTGGTTCTGAAATGAAATGTTCGTTCCTAGTTTTCATTCCTTGGAATATCCTCAAAGAAAAAGAAAATCTGTGAACTTGGAAATGGGGAGAGAACTAGTCCAGAAAAGTACACATGCCTGAGAAACATAACCACTTCCTCCTTTCTCTTCTGCCTTGCCAGCATACACTAACCAGGGTTTGGATGTGACAGATTCTCCATGTTCAGCTCCAAAACCCACCCATGGCTAGTTTGTTTTTGTACCAGACACCTAAGTTTAATTGAACCCAGCCAGATTTACTCTTCATTCAACATGCTTAAAATTGTCATGGCATCCTAAGCAAAGCAACCGGTGAAAAATCTACTCTCCCCTTCAGAAAACGTCTGGAGAAGGATGCGGCAAAAGGCATTTTAATTTGGCTGGAGGCTTGAGCTGCAGCTTACTCAGCACAATGGCTAATACAGCCCTGTGCCTGGTTTAACAGGATAAATAACAAAGATTAATCGATTTCCTTAATGTCTCAAAAAAGACATGGCCCAAAGCAATCAATCCAGCTGAGAAATAACTGGGGAAAGCTGGTTCCTTCCAAAGCTAACGAAAATATGTGGATTTCAAAGGAGGCAACCATGATCATTACTGAGGAAAGAATGCAACTCGCCACATGTGGTCTCTCTATTGTGGCTTGGCATGGCTTCTGTGGTCTAGCCCCCCACCCCACCCCACCCAAGTCATTTAAGTACTGCACCTGCTGAGCAGGAAATATGCTGATGGGTTAAGGAGGGCCCAATATTTATTATAGCATTATATTCTCTCGTCTCCAAATTGTCACCCACTTCTCTATTAAAGGAAGGAAGGAAGGAATCCATTCCTCTTTTTCAAAGCTTCCATTCTGTTAGTAAAATTGTAGACCATCCAGTGCTTCCCTAAAAAGATAAAGGTTCCCCCTGCATATGTGTGCTAGTCGTATCTGACTCTAGGGGAGGTGCTCATCTCCGTATTCAAGCCGAAGAACCAGTATTGTGCAACTCCATGGCCATGTGGCCCGCATGGCTGCAAGGAAACACTGTTTTACCTTCCCACTTTTTATGGCGGTATCTATCTACTTGCATTTACATGTTTTCGAACTGCTAGGTTGGCAGGAGCTGGGATTAACAGTGGGCGCTTGCTCCACTGCATGGCACCCGGGATTCGAACCACCGAGCTGCTGACTTTGCAGCCAACAATTTTCAGTACCTTAGTCTGCTGAGCCCTAGTAGTTATCTATTACTGATTTTGGCATAAACACGAGATTGTCGGAAGATGCCATAAACTCATGTACTCTGTGTTGCCTAAACAGACCTCCCAGAGTTTTCTGTACAAGAGGTTGAAACCAGAATATTTCCTGGCCCTGTCTGGAAGTATCAAAGTTTGAATCCAGGATATCCATACCTCACCAGCCTGTAACCTGCAACGTTGTTACTGGCCTTCATATATGCATGTCACCTTAGAGCTGAGCTAATTGTATACATACGAGCAGGCTGAAGCCTCCTAATTTCAACCACTGCTTAGAAAGGGGCCAAGTGGACAACTGGAAGATGTAGTAAAAACAATATTGTCTAAGCCCCTTAATTTAACGGGCTATGAGTGCATTTAGCAGGCTATGAGATACAGAACTTTTAGGACAAAAACAAATAGATTAAAGAACAGTTTTTACCCTACAGCAGCATCTTGGCGAAATGCTACGGGTTAGTGTCCATTTTAAGCAGATTTTTAGCATTTTAGTTTTAAGCTTTTTAAGTCTTCAGGCAGATTTTAAGCACTTTTAGGTAATTTTAAGCAGAATTGTGTTTATGTGGTTTTTGTTTGGTTTGTTGCTTTTGGTTTGTGTTGTGCTGGAACAGCACTCAGTTTTGTTGTACATATTGTGTATATCTACAATGAAAATAAATTTCTGTTCTATTCTAGTCTAAAGAAGGATGCTGGGTTTCAGGAATTTCTTCCAGAACACAAATATTCCTTTGTTATCATGTCCATTTTTGCATTGTCCATTTGTACAGGCATTTATCTGTTTCTACATTAGACTCACAAACAACTGGTCTTTTCCCAAAGGAGCTGCGATTTCTGAAGTTTCAGTTTTTAAAAGTGTAGGAAGCAGCATCAGCAGTATTCTGCATTTCCAATGAAGCTTCGGTATATATAGGAAGAAAAATTTAGAAATCCTTTTTATGACCTGAGGAAATGGTGCTCATTTAATAACAGGGTATGCAACTATCACACATTGGCAGAACATATATGTGGTAAGCACCATGTAATCACTGAGCAGGCATCTCATTATTTTAGTCTTACAAACCAGGACACATGTTAAATGATATTTCGGGAACCATTGGATATAATTACCGAGCCATTTAACTTTGCAGGAACATGTAATTGCTATGCAGATACACCAGGACTATATAGTTACCAACCAGAATCCAGATTTGCCTTTTGGCTGTTGCACTGCATAGTTGTCCCCTCCCCAAAAATACTTTGTGGATTAGGTAGCCTATATTGCCTTTGATTTAATTAGGCATCCCATTTATTTTTCTTGCTACCGAATTGGTCAATATTCACTGGTATAGCAGAGAATAGTTTAAAAGGCATAACTATCTTATGCCAGAACTCCAGAAGAGACTTAGCAGAGACCATTGCATGACCAAAACTTCATTTTAAATAGAAAAAAACAGATAATTTGCAATTGGCTAGTTTGTAAGCCTCCTCACAAAGGAGTCTGCAATCCAGAAATGTGCAAACCTTCCTGAGAAATTTCTCCAATATCCTGCTACTCTTCATTCCCCCTGAAAAAAAATACATAAATATATAAACACATCTTGGATATCTTATTTGAGAAAGCTCTCTTAAATTTGCATTGAAAGATTCATTACTCTTCTGATATTTTTTTTCATCAGTTATATTCTGCATTCCTGTGCATATTAAACTATTTACTTTGGAATTTTCCACTTAGAAGTATAAAAAAGTATCTGACTTTTAGTTCAGGGAGATCCATTCCCATAGGTACATTGTTTTGTTTATTCTGATGTTTGATTTTATTGTGCTGTTTCTATTATTATTGTAAGCCGCCCAGAGTTCCTACGGGAAGATGGGCGGGGTATAAATGCAATAAATAAATAAATAAATAAATAATAAATTGTGTCATTAGGGACTCTCCCCTTTGTAAGGCAATTATTATTATTTTTTCTGTTTTATTTCTGAGATTCATTCCATGTTTCTTTTACAACCACCAGGCATTGAACAGGAGCTGGGCCAGAGGGCCTTCATTCCCCAACAGCTTCTCTTTAGGAAATTTTAGAACCTTGTTTATGGCCTCCGGGCCCCTTTTCAAATGGTGCGTGGCCTGTCCAAATAGAATCCCAATCGCGGACAGCCACGACAAATGTTTATACTGTTTGAATCCCATCAGCCTTCTAGCTGTGCCCACTGTAAGAAGCTCTCCAAGCCAGCCCTGAAACAACGCTTGGGCCGTTGACGGGCATATCTTTGGGAAAAGTCCTTAGCCCCTATGGACTCCCAAACGTTCACATCGACCAAGATGTCGAAATTGAAACTGAAACCGCAAGCCCAGGTTTCTAAAATGGACAAGAGAAGCAAAAAAATGCGCTTCCACGCCCAAAACGGACTCGCGAATCCAGACGGCTTCGAGTCCATCATTTTCATCAGTCCGCCATATGGCATCAGTCTCAGCCGACAATAGACACCACAACACGGATGATGTCAACCCGGCTCACCAGATCCAGGCGCTATCCCCTGCCTTGAGCCATTCCAATAGCCGGGCGGATGTCTCGACCGCTCACCAAACGGTCATTGAACCGCCAGCTAGATGCCCTGACATTTCTAAGGGCCTAGCTATGGATGTCACGACCCACTCTGCTGCCGAACATCAGGTGCAAGGGTCGTTTGACACAGCGGCAGGATCTCAGCCAGTTACTCTTGTGACGGAGTCTGAGAGGCATGCCTCCACCCGACACCGTACCAGGTGCAAGCAAGTCTGGCTTCAACACACAGAGGGTGCCGGCCGCTCCCATTCTCCACCTCGCCAACTTCCACGACACCAGGCTGTGATGTCACATCACCAGTCGGCTGCGGTATCATACCAACCAGCCATGATGTCTACAGCCCTGCTACCACAACAACAGCTCATCACATAGTCCTAAATGCTTGGGAAGCGTTCGACTAGTGATTTGTATTACAAAATCCAGCGTACTTAGCTGTGTGGTTAATAATAATAATAATAATAATAATAATAATAATAATAATAATAATAATAATAATAATAATAATAATAATAATAATAATAATAATAATAAATGTCTTCTGCCAATAATAATAATGTGCCATCAAGTTGATTCTGACCCTATTTCAGTGGTTTCCAGGTAGAAATTACTCACTTTTAATATGCCTTTCTTTAATATGCCTGGGACAGCGCAGGTTGCCCAAGGTCACACAGGCTGGCTCTTCACCCAGGAGGTACAGTGAGGAATCGAACTCTCAACCTCAAGTTCTGCATTCAGATGCCTAACTCACTGAGCTATCTAGCCAGCAGGTAAGTGTGCAGCAATGTCCATTGTCTTGGTTATGCAAAGATACATGTTGCATTTTAAATTTCCCATTGATCAGTTATAAATAAAGCATGTCATAATGGCCTTCCTTTTTAGGAAAGCAGTCGTACAATAAGGACATTAAACAAACTGGAGCCAAATGACACTCAGCAGTTTCATTTTTCAGCCATTATGGCCAAGTCTGCTTCCTGAGTTTGCTTTCTGTGGGTTCAGATTGCCTGAGTTGACACTGAGTTTCAAGCTCAAATGGGAGACTCTCCATTGAAAACAAACTCTTTGCCATGTTTCCTGCCAGAAACCATCAGACTCTGCAGGGCACTGCCCTTTCCAAGAGCAGTTTTGCTTGAGACCTTCCTGACCATTGGCTCTGGTTTGCAGACCATAATAAACTTATTGGAAAAACTTGGGCAGAGTTCTGGAGTCAAGCGCCTGCCAGTTTCGGGTTTCTGAAAGTATGTTTCACACTGCTGTGCTATTATTAACTGCTAGCCATTGCTTATTTGCAAAGGATGAAAATATTGAAATCCAGTTTACTCTGTACTTGGGAGAGCCACTGAGTAAGAGAGTATCAATTTTCTAATTGCAAGAGCCTGGAGGTATAAGGCGCCAGGTGTCTGAAACAGGAAATCCTGACTAAGGATCCTGTGTTATCTTCCTGTGTCACTGAGACAGCTAACCGGGCAAGGGAGCAGCTCACAGACTCCCTATTTCGGGCACCCCTATAGATACACGGTGTTCTATGTACCAGTTTGTTGTTATGTGCCATCAAGTTGTTTCCAATTTACAACAATCGTAATTGGATTAATAGCTCAGTTAATAAGATATCTGGTTGCGAAGCCACCAATTGGGAGTTTAATTTCCCACTGCACCTTCCTGGGAGAAGAGCCAGCCAGAGTAACCTTAGGCAAGCTGTGTAGTCCCAGCATGCCTTCAGAAGAAGGGGTTGGCAAACCATTTCTGAGTACTCTGTACCTAGATCAAAAACTGCAAAAGGTCACCATAATTCAGAACTTACTTGACAGCACACATTAATGATGGCGATGATTGGGTTTTCAGGTGATACGGGATATTGAAGGAATATGTCTGTGAAGATTCTCAGCCAGCCAGATGAGGTTATCTGGAAGATGAGAGTAGTCTACTACTGATGACTCATGGCAACTGGACTTCTTTTCTCATGAGATTGAAATGTTTCGCTGCTCGTCCAAGCAGCTTTGTCAGTCAGAGGAAAGTTAGTGGTGAGGCCTCTTGTTTATAGTTCACCTTGATTTCACATCACCCTGATTTGAATAGGCTCATTAGGTGGGCAATGGCCTGGGGTGCATGAAAGTCCCACCTATGCAACATTTCCCAACACCCATTAAGTTACCTTATTCCAGGAGATGATTTGATGTCACAAGAAAAGACGTCCAGTTGCCATGATTCAACTTCCAGATACGGAAGGAATAGTTTTTTTCACACACACACACACACACACACAGAGAGAGAGAGAGAGAGAGAGAGAGAGAGAGAGAGAGAGAGAGAGCTCTGTTTGAGTTGTAGTTGGACACACACTCTACTACACCACACTCTACTACCATTGAACATCTCCTAGCATGACAAAACAATGGGGTCTTCTGAGTCATCTAAACCTGTACTATTTAGAGAGCAAGAGAGTAACATCTGGAAAGGCAAACAAACCTCTAAGCAAAGGGGAAAAGCCCTCAATGTGGAGATAAGAAGCATGGTGGTGAGTAAGAAGCTCTTAGGAGGATACTTCTGTTCTAATGTATCACAGTTTGTGAGAGAACAGATCCTGTAAGGTTTCCTCAATGTGCAAACCTCAACACTGCAACCATGCATTGTCTATACTCAGTTGGGAGGAGGAGAGAGACTAGCAACAACACAACAATGCATTGCCAATCCTTATCAGGATCATATGTATTTATACAGTGGTATCTCTTGAAACGAATTTAATTCATTCTACGGGCCAATTTGTTTTAAGAAAATTTTGTCTTATGAAATGTGGTTTCCAAAGGCTATGCGTTGCTTAGTTTTATGACTTTTTTTTCTTACAAAACACGGTTTCCCATAGGAATGCATTGGGAATGGATTGCAGGCAAAAATCAAAGAAAAACCAAACAAAATAAAAGACACAAAACACGTGGCACCTTAAAGACTAACTTTCATATTTAACGTTTTGTGGACATATTACATTAAAATATGGATTAATCCATTCTGGAGAATAGAATAAATACAAAAATAACCAATTTTTTAAAAATTCCCAGAATGTTTTTTCTTCTTATGGATTTTTTGTCTTACAAGGCATTTGTCTTAAGAGGTACCAAAGGCCATGCTAGCTGGAGTTTTCTTGAGTTGCAGTGCTAGAAAGTAAACTTTTCAAGCTGTGATTGTAAGTCATCTAAGTTTTCACATCCGTTTTCAACACTACATTTTACAGTGTGCATCTCTTTGCACTGCATCATACAACAACTTCATTTATTCACACCGTTTCCCCAGAGAGCGCAACTGCACGCAGAGTCCCCCTCATATATACTTTGTAAGCAGCTTTCTCTAATATTTTGTGAGAATCAAAACTCCATTTTTGTTTGTCGGGTTTCACAAGCCATTGGCTCAACCTTTGGCCCAATTTGTCAACTATTTGCTTTAACCCCAAGACTTATATATTTTGACTGATGAAAGCTTGCTTTATTTGTAACTTATCCAATAAAACTAGTACACAACCCAGAATTCCATTCCCCAGTACATCTATTTTCAATGTAGGTTTCCTAGGCATATACAAGTATACATATTTCCTAGAGATGATGATGGTTTGTCTTTCATATTAGCCTGGGAGGCGCAAAATAAGTAGGTTCCCTTTAAAACGCAGACAGAATGAAAATCTTATTCTCTGTTTCCAGGCAGTTACTTGCCATCTGTTCCAGGGTTTCACATTTACTTCTTGATGTACTAAAACTGCCATATGTTGACTTTTACCAGCAGTTTTTTTTTTGTGGTGCCCTATAAAAAGAAAAAGCTGCACAGAATGATATATGAGTTCAATTGAGTTCAGAACATTGCATTTATCCATGGAGGGGAGCAAACAACTGTCCCCCTGTAAGGATTTTAATATTTCAATAATTATACAAACAAGTTAGTTCCTGAATCAGCTTTGTATTTTATGTGGACAAAAGCAGAAAGCCAAGTTGGGGCTGCATTGTAGATTTAGGTGTTAGGGACCATACTAATTAGAGTACTGTATCATGTTTTTTCTATGATGCTGTCAACATGGCACCACAGGTACTGTGTGGACCTCTACCACACACCCCTAGGGCACTTGGGCAACTACCTGTAGTTACATAGCACCAGAGTCTTTTATCCAAGCATTGAGTCATGGCAACTGGACTTCTTTTCTTGTGGGATGCTGCTCATCCAAGAAGCTTCTTCAGTCTGAGGAAGGTTGGTGGGAAAGTCACACCTATGCACGCCCTACCCAGCACCCATTAAATATGGATAGTTAGCAGTGGCCTTTCTAGTGGAGGTGTGAAGTGCTTCTGATTTGTCTGGGGATTGATGAAAGGGCAGCATGATAAATGGGAGACAGATTGTGCCTAAGGGTGTTTTTACACGACCTCTAAAATGCTCTGGCAACTTAAATTCGGACCAGAGATTGTGAGGGTTTGCCCCTCTTCCTGTGTTCCTACCCCTCCGCACTCCATTGTTCCTGTCTGCGTGAGGGGAGGGAGAAAAAAAGGGAGAAAAGAATGCAGGCTCACTGCTCTCACCTCCGTCTACCACCCAAGCAGCCCCGAGCAGCCCCGTAGGGATTCCTGTCTCTTAAAGGAGCGGCGAGGACAAAAAAACAAACAGAAGGCAAGGGGAGCCTGGCTTTCACAGCTTTACAATCCGCATCAGAAGATTTTTTACCTCTGGAGACCAGGTACTTCTAAAGTGCGCTGGGACGCGCTTAGGTGGCCGTGGTCATACTTAATTTTTTTTAAAGTCTGGAGCTGGTGGGAAAACAATTTTAAGCTCCGGATCTGGGAGACCTTTGCCTCAGATTTTAGGGGTCGTGTAAAAGCAGCCTATGTCCCCCATCCCTGTTGGGGGAAGGATTTTCTATACACACATGAATGGCTTCCCTGTCTCCCCTCTTGAACCACCTATCTTCTCTGTCTAATATGTGTACATCTTTCTCTTTGAATGAATGTTCTTGGTCCTTCAAATGAAGGTACACTGCTGATTCTGGTCCTGAGCTCTTGCCCCTCCTGTGTTGGGCCATCCTCCTGTTTAATGGCTGTTTAATTTCTCCAATGTCGAGCTCTGCAAACTCTTCCCTGCATTGGACTGCCTATACTATATTGCACCTTTTGTGTTTTGGTGTCGGGTCTTTGGGGTGCCCCCAACTGCTTTAATGTGTTAGTGGGTTCGTGTGTGGGTTTCCTGTAAATTTCTATTCCCAGGCTACAGTTGGGCCCTAGGATCACTGCACAGTCCAGGGAAGCCATCCGGTTGTCTTTAGTGCCTTCCCTGCTGAACCTGATAAAGTACAGTATTTGGGTCCACTGCATTTATGTGCTCTGTAAAAGCCTGTACTTCCTGGGTCTTGATGAGTTTCATCCAGGTGTTGTCCACATACCTGAACCAGTGGGTCCTTGGGAAAAATCCTGAATGTCTTCTCCTTCATGTCTTTCATGTATAAGTTGGCAACTGTCTAATTTGCCTTCCGAAAGCAAACAATGGAGTAAACATAGTGAAGATTTTGGACCTTTTCTCCATCATCCCAGAGTGCAGGACATGTTTAGGCAGATTTATGCTGTATATGAGAGGGGAGGGGACTCTTATTGTTGGAGCAGTATGACAGTGGAACCAGTTACCCTGGGAGGTGGTGAGCACTCTAACATTGGAGACATTTGAGAGAAAATCTGGTATAATCTGGATTCCTGCAGTAAGCAGGAGGTTGGATTGGATGGCTCTATGCAGTGGTGGTGAACCTTCGGCACTGGACCACAATTCCCACAGTTCTTTGCCATTGGCAATCTAGGCTCAGGATTCTGGGAGTTGTGGTCCAAAACATCTGGAGTGCTGAAGGTTCGCCACCACAGCCCTATAGGATCTTTCCAACTCAATAAATGGTTGTATGACTGGCCTCTAGCTGGATTGCTGACTGCCAGAGATTAAGTTAAATTAACTTAAATTTTAAAAAGAGGTGGGAAAGAGGGTGCTAATGATGCTAATGATAGACAAGGTTGGATAATCTATCATCCTAGTGGGACCTCTGGAGATCACAGGTGTAGTTGGATTCTCCTCTCCCCTCCTTCCAAATTGCCTGGGATTATTAAACATTTGGTGTAAATGATAATTGTGATTTGATCACCACAAAGCTCTTCTAATTAACCTGAATCAGTTTAGGACAACCCCCCCATCTAATTGCACCCTAAATTGGCTTTGCTAAAAGTGGCTCACCAATGATTCTGGTAAAAACTATTACCATTTCTCATACTGGTATTTTTTGTTCCTTTTTAAATATTTGCATAATTATTGTTTTTAGCTTAATATTGTCTTTTAATGATGGAAACTGTCTTGTAATACACTTTGTTCTTAGCCTGAAATCTTGGTTTTCAATGTATAAGTTGTCTTGGGACATTTTTAACGAGAAAGGTGAGGTAAAAATAGTTTAAATAAATAAGAACTAAATCTTTCTCAACATCATTACATGAAATCATTTTTCACTTTTAGTCAAGAATTTATCTATGTGTGCTCCCCAATGGGACATGTCTGCACAAAAAGACTTTGTCTATAAATACATCTTTAGAGAAAATGGATGCTTTATGATTTGTTTAAGCCCATGCATTTTAGGAGTACAGTATAGGTTTGCTGAATCCATTCCTATTAGATAAGGACACCAGAATCAATACATCAAGGGTAAATTCAGCCTCATTTTTCTTGTTAATTCGGGAGTGCAGAATGAAATTAGAATAAGAGGTTCACATCTTTGGTGTAAAACCCTAAGTGCAGCATTAGAATGATATGTGTAGGTAGTAAAACCATCACGAAAAGAACTTAATCCCCTAACTGCAACTAAATGCTAATCAGCAAGGCAAGCTAATCAGAGGAAGCCTGTGTAATTTTTCCCCAGCTGTGCAAAATGATTACTGAAGGGTGCAGTACATAAGAGCTGTCATTTTCCAGATTAGATACTGGCAAATTCTCTCAACATCCTGATAAGAATTGCTCTCGGCTACTTTTTTCTGTTTTGTTTTGTTCTTATACCACAGGCAAGTTTCCTACAGCCAAAGACTTGAATAGTTATTTTAAGTCAGTGCTTATAGTAATAGTATTCAACTCCCCACGGTTCTCTGCACCATTCCTCACTAATAGCACACTGTCTCTTACCCCTTTTTTCTGAGAACAAATTATGAAATGAGTGTTTTTCTCAGCCACGTAGAAAAGGCCATAGTACAGAATATTATCCATATATTCACTACCAATTCAGGTGTATGTGTGTATGTGTGTGTGTGTACACACATCCCATTTCCATGCCTCTTCTCTTAATTTCTTAGAAAATGTTTGCCAATCTTGGACCCCCAAATGTTCTTGGATTACAACTCCCAGAAGTCTTAACTTCATCACAGTTAGTGATGAAGACTTCTTAGAGCTTTTAATCCAAGAACACCTGGCAACCCAAGGTTGGTAATTACTTTCCTAAAACAATACTAGCCCCCCCAAAAAAACCCTGGAAGATGTGCCCTGAGAAAAAATTGGACATTTTTGTGGGGGGAGGGAAATAGGTGAAATGTTTCATCCAATCTCTCTAGGTTAGGGTTCATCAGACTGCCAGTATGCGCTCAAATTGTTTAACACTCCCACATCTCATGATACAAAAAGCTAGCAGGCAAATTCACTACTTGACAACTCTGTTTTTTAAAATGAGGATGAAGTAAGAGAGGATAGGTACTAGGGATGGACACGAAACAAAAAAATAGAGTTTTGTTTCATTTCATTTTATTTCTACTCGCGGTTTATCTTGTTTCCTTTTTAAACGAACTTTTGTAAAAAAAATCATAATGAAACAAAAAGGTAATGAAATTATTCATTACTCTATAAAAGGGTTCCCCTGGGTCCCAGAGGCACCAAATTTGGTGGGCAGCTTTTTACAAGGGAGCCATTTTACAAAGTAATTAAATGTTTCATTTTCAAAGGGAAAAAGAAACATTTATTTTCGTTTCATAATGAAATGCTGTTCCCCGTTTTGTAACGTTTTGAAAGCTAATGAAATGACACAACAGCATTTTTTTTTTTTTGGTAAGGTGCCCATCTCTAATATGAGCACATTCTGTGTAAGTCTGCAGTTGTCTCTGGGCTGGTTTGACAGGTCTCCAGAGAGCAGCAATGAAAGTGTTTTCTATAGACCAAAATAGATGATGCACCATGAGAAGTAAGTGTTCCCTTCCGAGGGAAGAGGTCTCATTCTAGGATGAGCTTTCCTCGCCCCCATGTTGCAAACTGATTTGTGTTTTGATTGGGAGAGAAACATATGCTCCATTTGCAAGGCTGATTGTCACACACAGAGCTTTGGAGGAACTGGCCATCTAAAAGGAAATCATTGTCATAGTTTATTTTCTTTATCTGAGCATTAATTTGACCTTTAGATGTCCACATTTTCTCCTTGTCACACTCCTCATCTATTGGATTTTACATCCCACATTGCAACACTCATGGCATCCTGCTTGGGCAGTTTTTATAATGAACTAGATGGCTTCAGAGGTGAGATGAAGAGCTGGAAGAAAACATTTTGCTGACTAAGGATAACAGCAAGATGCCCCTCCCTGTCCCATGCCAATCAACTGGATTGACAAATGTGAAGGTAAATTACCTTCACAGGGGTGACAGGAAATCTTTCTCCACCACAACCAAGGTGGTTCATATTTTTGTTGCCTTTAAATCAGTTTTAGCCATGCTTTTGCCTAACATTTTTAATATGTTTAATTATTTTTAAATATTTGGAAGTTTTGCTGGTTTTAGCTTGTAAGTAGTATTATGGAATCTGCCTTGGCTACTATTTTAGAAGAAGTGCAAGGGTTAAAATATCTGAAATAAATAAATCCAAAACAACAAACCAATTTAGGAGCTCCTGTAAAGGCCACATGACATACACTGTTCTTACATCCAAGAGAAGGAAGCAGTCAGAAATGTTGTGTGTGTGTATGTTGCGGGGGGGATGTTCCTCCTCAACATTGCCTGCCTATGGAAATCGCCCAACTCAGGTTAATAAGTGGCTGCCAGTCATGAATAGTGCCCCACTACTAAGGGTCGTGGTGGCTCAGCAGACTAAGGCTCTGAAAACTGTTGACTGCAAAGTCAGCAGCTTAGCGGTTCGAATCCCGGGTGCCACGCAGCGGAGCGAGCTCCCACTGATAACCCCAGCTCCTGCCAACCTAGCTGTTCAAAAGCAAGTAAATGCAAGTAGATAAATAGGTACCACCATAAAAAGCTGGAAAGTAAAACAGTGTTTCCTTGCAGCCATGCTGGCCACGTGGCCATAGACTTGCACAACACTGGTTCTTCATCTTGAATACGGAGATGAGCACCGCCCCTAGAGTCGGACATGACTAGCATGCATGTGCGGTGGGAACCTTTTCCTTTACTAATGGAAAGAGAGGGATGTACTATGGAAGACGGAATTCTACCAGCCTGTATCACTACAGAGCTCTGTTTGTTAAAATTCTCAAGAGTGAAAAACTGTGGTTTTAGAAGGAATGAGTATTATCTCATTGAACATTCCAATTTTCTGATCTTTTGGGTGACTCTATATTTTCCCTCCATAAAAGCAACTTGTGTCACATTCTTTCTGACAGCTTTGATGCCTGGAAGTGAACCCTACAAATTACAGACATGTACAGCCCCTTTCCAAAAAAGTATGACATCTTAGGATCATTTTAAGAGGTGTGATGAATGATCTTCAAAGCTGGAGGAGGAACTTTGGCACTGAAGTAAAAATAGCCCATATTGCCAAGATATTTCCAACATGCAAAATGCCAAAAAAAGGATTATGTTTGACATGTCGACCTTAACAATCACAAACTACTGTATACATTAATCACACCAAGAAGCCTACCATAGATATTTGCTAATAAGTGGAGATTGGGAAGGGAGTTGTCTACCATAAAGACATCCAAAAATCACAAAATGTAGTCAGAGCTGAACAGCCAAAACGTTAAGTAGAAAAAAGATTTTCAAGGCAGAAATCCATACTAGTTTCAGAACAGTCCACATTACTTAAGTGGATATAAACAGCTAATGGCAAAGCCTTTAGTACTTTGTGTTATATAACTGCCCATCAGTGGGTTGGAGCACTGGGTTGCGGATCCAGTGGTTGAGGGTGATTTCCCACTCTCCTTAGGAGAATGTGGTTTGTGTAGATAGTTCTTATGAAACTCATACCTCTCATTCATACAAATGGCTATGTGGATATTACTTATGGGATCAAATAAGCCTTTTGGAGTTCTGCTGCAAATAAGAAGCTAGATGATATGCTGCATGAGGCTATTGACAAACTGGCTGTGAATTAAAACAGATAATCGCAACAGATTGTCATACCCTCTTTCATTTTCATCTGGACAGCAAACATGTTACTTCTGTCTTCCAAAATGTGAATGGGATTTCTTTTTGCCCCATGTCTGTTTATGACGTTCAGCACTGTACATGTAAATGGGCAACACTTTGCCCTCAGGAATAAAACAAATATTTTGATTGTGAAAACCAAACAAACCACTTTGTTTCCAGGGATTTTTGGCCTGCAGCTGGACATAAAATGTGCAGATGAATTGTTTTTAAAAAGTTATATTATTACATTGCTGCTGTGTAGCAGTATGAAGGACAGGTTCCAATTGAGAACTTGCAACTTTTCCGGGATATAACCCAGAAATAAGATACACTTTGACAGTTACTTCACGTTCTTCCTTGTTCCACAACTAGTTTTGTACCATGACAGCGTTGGTTGTGATCACGTGGTTTTGTCCCTGTTTAGTCCCTGTTTCCGTTTTCTCACGGTTGTGATAACTTGTCTCGTGACAACTGTTACTTCACAGTCTTGTTCCATGACAAATTCTGAATTTGTCTTGCTTTTTAAAAATATCGTAAATAAAACTTTTTTGATATTTTGATTTACTGGTCCTCCGGGATTTACAGGTCAGTATACAGGATTTTCAGTACCTTCTTTAATAAATATTTGCGCTGCATGGTGTTTCCCATAGGGAAACTAATGTCAAATGCTGCTTCAGCTGCTAACCACTAGCTGGACTCTGGTTGTTGCGTGACTGTTGTTACCACATGGTCCCCTGTCTTGGAACAGGAACCGGGAACAAACCGTGACAAGAGAATACCATAACCCAGTGCCAGGTTCAGTATTGTCACACTCTGATCCCACTCTGGGGGTGTGGTTGAGACAAATTTCAGCTGTTGTGTGACGCACGTGAAGTAAGATATTTTTTTTTGTACCGGTCTGAAGCACTACACTTACAGAGACAAAATGAGCATGAAGTAACCGCCTTTGGCTGGAATGCTGTTGCTTAACCTTCTACGTCACAACTAGAGTAGACTCATTGAATTAGTAAAACTGACAGAGGAATCGACTCACCAAATCCCCACTGGTTCAGTCAGCTTACTCTACTTGTGACTTATTACACTAAGCAACAGTGTGTATATGTGTGTGTGTGGGTGTGCTCATCCTTGTGTGTGTGTATCAGAAAAAGAGACAGAGAGGGAGAGGGCGGTAGGGAGGGTTCTTACAGAGCAGCTGGAAAGCTGGAAAATCTATCCTTTAAGAATTCTATTTTCTTTCAGTCCCTTTTTAAAAGTGGGACTTGAGATAACCAGAGCTTGAGGATTCATATAATTTATGGAACATTAACCTAGGACAGCTGAAGACCATAAGGAGATGGTGATGCTGACAACTGTCAGATACAAGTGTAAATATGACAGGGTTATTATATCCCTGAGTACAAAATGCTACAGTGTACATGTTATCACCTTGCCTGTCCCTGGACTAGACTAAGTGAGAACAAGGATTTATTCTCTTTGCAGGAATGTTTCCAAGAATTTACCAATGTAAGCACTGAAGTTTACTTAAAGGCTAAGAAGTATTATTCCTCCTGTTTCGCTTGCAAGATGTATATTTATGTATCCAGTCTCAAATGGTGTAAATAAAATATCTGGGATGCTGACAAAGGAGTTGCTTTTCTTGTGAAAATGATCCAAATTATGTGTGATCAAATTTAATGTGCCCCTGGAAAAGGGCTAAGATAAGACAAATCTCCTAAAATGTAATTAACGGGGGCATAAGAAATCAAGACTGAAGCCCTAGATCCACTTGTCATGGAACTCAGTGGGACTTGCTCACATTTATGGGATTTTGCCAGGAGGGTACACTCTTAGATATGTCTACTCAGAGCTACAAACCATTGGCCAGAATCCTGCTATTTATCTATGTCCATGTCAACCAAATGGCATAAATCACAATGGCTGCTGTGCTGAATCACAACCAAAGCCAACAGGCTAACAGGGGCGTATCTAGGGGGGCAGAAGGGTACATCTGCCCTGGGCCCAGAAATCTGGGGGCACCTGGAGGGGGAGGAGGGGGAGGAAGCCCTGCACCCTCCCACTGCCATGCGCCAGACGAGCAGCAAGCAAGCAGGCAGGCAGGCAGGGATGTGAACGTGGTGGCTGTGGCGCCCTCCTCTTCCTTCTCCTCCTCCAACTCTTCATCACCACCACGCTCACGCACACATTGGTTAAGAACATCCCCAGGAAGGAGGACCGGGAAAAGAGTGGCACTTACTTGCCAAAAGAGCAGCAGGGCTTGAAAGAGTTACTTTTTGGATGACAATCTCCACAACTTCATAGCAAGTGTGTATGTGATTCTTACTGTTACAATCCAAAAAGTAACTCTTCCAAGTTTTGAATTGCTGGGAGCAGGTGTGTGTGTGTGTGTGTGTGTGTGTGTGTGTGTGAGAGAGAGAGAGAGAGAGAGAGAAATGGTCTCTCAAATTCATTCATTCATTCATTCATTCATTTTAGAGTATTTTTACCCCAACTTTCTCCTTGGAAAAGGACCCAAGGTGGCTTTTAAGTTGAGCATGGCCTTATTAAAATGTCTCAGTAATAACTACCAGTGGACAAGAAACGGTGAAATAGCCATACAGGCAGGTAACAAATCCAAAACTTTCTATTTTAGACTTAATTAACACTCTCAAATGTGTCCCAAAATGTCTGTATACTAGAAAGGATATGTGGTGGAAAATACACATTCTTTTTGGAAAAGATTTTGTTGTAACAGGAAGACAGAGACATAACATGTGGATCTAACTTCATTTTGTATTTTTAGTCTGGTCTGGTGCTGCTCTGTACTCTAAACAAGCTGATATCAATTTGTCTAACACTTCTAAGGAAAACCTTATTTATTCAGTGTTGTAACGCTGAAGTCCTTAATCTAAGCACTTGTTGGCTGCCTCAACAGGAATTTTGTGTCTGCTGTAGGACTGCACCAAGTAGACCTGTTTTATTGCAAAATAACTAAGGGCTTGACTGTTCTTGGTAGCTTTGAGTTCTTTTAATCAGCTTGATCCAAAGTTTTCACTGCTGAAATGACTGTGATCATTTACACACAAACAATTACTTACTCCATTGCATGAGTCTTCACTAATATTAAAATTTCAGCTGGATCATGCTGCCTCCCCTGGATCATATAGTCTCTCACTGATTAACACCATCCTCTTCCCCACCCCTTGCCTTCCTGCCCTGAAAGGGTGAAGTGGTAGCAGAGGTAGGTGGAAAGCAGAGACAGAGAGGGGTGGTGGTGGTGGCAGAGACAGACAGACAGACAGGCACAAAGAGAGAATGGAGAGGAAGAAGGAATAGCAGAGGAAATGTGTGTGAGAGAGTCAATCTAATTCGCTACTTTCCCTCTCTGACTGTAGGCAAGTTAAGGAAAAGATAGGAATGTGTGTGTGTGTGTGTGTGTGTGTGTGTGTGTGTGAGAGAGAGAGAGAGAGAGAGAGAGAGAGAGAGAGAGAGAGAGAGAGAACAGGGAAAAATCTTGGGTGACTTCTCCTGCACCCTAAGTGGCGGTTCATTTCCCCCCTTTCTTCTGCTGCTTTATCAAAGCACCTTGCCCTTCCCTGTAGGCAACAGAAAAGGAAGGCATGAAAATGGGTGTGTTGCCTAGTGCGGTATACAGTTTGTATTATGGTTACACACTTTGGTGGTATCTAGTTCTCAACAGCCTGGCTTCTGGTGCCTTTGTGCGCTATCTCACAGGCAGTTTGATCTGGTTTTTACTTGTATGTAATCCGGCTCAAAAATATGTGTCCCCACGACCATCGAGTTTAAAAAAAAAAAAAAAGAAAACCCGGGAATGCCTCCCTTCAGTGGGTTAAACTGAGCTTTCCATGACCTAGGAGAGATGTTGGGTATTTTTTAACCCAGTTATAAATGTGAGTTTTCCAACCTCGCATAGGTATGTGGGGATGCTGATTATCTGGGTTTCCCCCCTCTTTTGCCCTATTAGCTGATCCTAACTTCTTTTTTTTAAATTTAAAACTACTAATTTGGCTTTTCATTTCATTTTTAAAACTTTTTTGCCAGCCCCAAGCCCACACTACAGCTGATGGGAGTTTGGGGCACAGCAAAAGAGGAAAAAAAGGTTTAAAAATTGCTACTCCTCCCCCACCCCATGGAGTGGGGGGAAAGGAGTATGTTTTCTTTTATTTTTTATTTTTTATTTTTTATTTTATTTTTGCTTGTAAGTGGAGCTGATCGGCGCTTGGGGCTCAGCAAAAAGAAAAAAAGAAAAAAAGAGAAAAAATAAAAAAATAAAAATCCCTCCTTTTTCTCTATAGGTGGGGGGAAAGGAGCAATTTTTAAAAGCCTCTAGTGCACCACAAAGGGGGTGGGTGGACTAGAGGCTTTTTAAAATATCCCGCCCACAACAATAGACAGGACATATAAAAAAGGCTCCAGCCAGAATATTGGCTCCAGCAGGAGCCTTTTTAAAAATGTCCCATCTGCAGCACCAAGAATGCTCTCAGTGTTTGTGGGCAGGACATTTTAAAAAGGCTTCAGCTTAAAATGTCCCCCCGCAACAGCGAGAGCACTCTTGGTGTTCTGGCAGCACATTTTAAAAAGCCTCCAGCCCACCACCTGGGTGGTGGGCTAGAGCCTTTTATAAAGCCTCCGCTACCCCAGTGAGAGTCCTGGTGTAGCGGGGGATTCAAAAGCCTCCAGCCCACCACCCCTGCTCCTTTCTCCTTCTCCCAGAGGGGTGGGAGGAGGGGGTGGCAGGGGAGAAAGGAGCAGTCAGGCAGGGAATTTACTTCTGCCTGGTTGCAGTGCTCCGTTCTCCCTAGCCACCCGCCTCCCTGCTGTCAAAATCAGCTGGGAGGTGGTGGCAGGCAAGAAGGGAGCTGAAGATCTAGAGAGGGGTGGTGGGCTGGAGGCTTTTGAATCCCCCAGTGCACCAGCTAGAGCGCTGGTGTGGCGGGGGATTCATTCCATTTTTCATTTCATTCCGTAGGTAACTTTTTTTTTTTTATAAAAAAACTGTTACTTATGAAACGAAACGAAACACAGGGGGAATGAAACGGAATGAAGGTCTTTGCCTGTTTCCAGAAAGACAGCAGAGATGGGGCAGTCCTCGCCTCTTCTTTCGCCAAGTCAATATCTCAAATGTTCAGTTTTTATCTTGTTCTGCTGCCTTCAGCTTTCCCCAGTGCCATTTTAGGTATAAAAATATATCTGTAACATATAGTTCAGTCTAACTTGTTGCAACAAAATATAGTTCTGGGCGCATAGAAGGGCCTCAAAAGCACACTCATGGAGGGCATCAAATACACTCTATTTAGTAGTGCATTGCCCTGTCATGTAACACTCTCACCGTGGTGTCTGGTGGATCACTTGTTTTAAGGCACTCATATGTTAAGACCTAGCCTCCTGTTAAAAACTGATGTATCCAATATTCTGGAAACTTCAGTCCAAATAAGTAGCCTTTCTAAGCTCTGACTAGTTTGGGTAGAGTATCCTGGAGAATTGTTGAAGACACCTGGGGTGAGCCCTGACAAAGGGATAAACATCTGAAATTGCACAACCTATTTACCAAAGAGGTTGCATAAACCTCTCCCAGAATCACCAACAGTTTTGTTTCAACTTGCAGGTTTTTGGGGATGGGGTTCATAATTAGCTCTTTGTTTTCCTAAAAACTGCAACAAGAAGACAGAATCAGTTGCTATTTATATTCTGTTCCCTATCTTATTATCTGTTTTCCATGACTACCTTTCCCCTGAAGCCACAGAATCATTATTCTCCAGCAGCCCAATTGCAAGAAGATAATATCACATAGCCAGATCAGCACATTTCTAAAGAACAAGGCAGTTGCTTTTACCACCTGCTCTCTCAGGATGTGCTTGGCCAAGCTATCAAAAGATCGTGTTTGGATGGTGCCAGGGTGCAGGTGATTGCCCTGCAAAAAAGCTGAGCAATCATCTCACCTAGTTATCAGTTTTGTTGAGGATTTGCAACATGTACACTTGAAAAGTAAATTAGCAATAGAGCACACCCAAAATGGTTATCCACAGAACTGGGAAATGTCACTCTTTATGACTTTTAGAACCTCCTCATCCACCCCCTCTCCCCAATCCAGCATAGTTGGTTTAGGAGAATTCTGGAAGTTATATTCTAAAGCTGTGGCATTTCTAAGTTCTGCATTTCATCTGTATAGCCACAAAATTCATCCTAGGATATGATCAAGGTTAAGCCAATGTGCATTTCCCCATGTGATATGTTCTTACCAGGAAATATATAGCACTAGACTGATCCACAAGTGGTCCATCTTGTGATGTATGGCTTGCAGACATAGGGCTTTCTCGGCAGCTGCCCCCAAGCTATGGAATGCCCTCCCAAGTGAGATCCGCCTGGCGCCAACACAGATGACATTTCGGTGCCAGGTAAAAACCTTCCTGTTCCAGAAGTTTTTTAATTGATACAATTTTGATTGTGGGTCTTCTGATGGCAATTTTAGTGTGATGTTTTTAGTATAAGGTTTTTTATTGTTGTTTTAATTATTTATTGTTGTTTGATGTTTTTAACTGTTTTAATTCCTTGATTGGAAGCCGCCTAGAGACCTTTGGGTAGTGGGCGGCATATAAGTTGTAAAAATAAATAAATAAATAAATGTATTTCTCCATGTGATTACATCCACAGTTTCCAAGTGTCTATGCTATCTTGCTGTCTTGCAGGATCTTAAAGACTGGAGTTCACTTCATCCTGTACTGCAAGACTATCTGTTTATGATTTATTGATCTCCATCTAATATAATGAACAACATGATTTCCAAACAGCATTGAACTCTAATCTGGAATCTTCAAAGATGTGATGACCAGGCCCCATCAAAGTCCCAGATTGGTTGCAGGAAGGCAGGTTTACTGGGAAAATTGCTAGAACAATCCGTATATATTTATTTATTTTATTTGTTTTTTAAACTTCTACCCTGTCCAACTGGTGTACAGGCCAGTAACAGTAACAAGCCAGGTTCTTGTTAAAAACAAACAGGTCTCTGTCTGAATGAGCCCAACGTTAGTAGCAGTCGTCTCCCCGAAAGGTATTTTAAAGTTGGCGAATGAACATATGCTTGTCGGAAACAGCAATAGTTCATTTCTCTTAATCTCTCCCAATCAGACGGGCTTCTCTGTTTCTCATGGAGAAAAGCTTTTGTAAGAGGCTTACTCTGCAAATCACCCCACAAATTTTGATGCATTTGGAGGTCACCAAATCAAACTCTGCAGCTGGATTTAGCCAAGCATTATATAGTTTTATTTCCACTAATAGTATTTGCTGCAAGGATGTCAGAATATGTGAAAAAGGTCTCACTGAAACTAAGAATTCATTCCAGGACCCAGGAATTAGAAAAATGACCTCAGAGCTGGGCAATTTCTACCTTTGGGGTCAGAACTGAAGTGAACAAACAACCAAAAGAAGCTAGAAACAGGCTGCCTCCAATCTTTCCCAGAATTACTGTCTTTTCCAGAGAAACCTGCCCAAAGTAGGACAGCCTCTGTTTCCAAAAAACTATTGCCTCCAGGGATAGTACACATTTGATTTCATCCAGGATCCACTTATTTGTCTCTGTGACAGTCCAGGGTATATGCAAAGCAATCCTCCGGCACCACATTTCAAACAAATCATTCCCCCATCAGCTTTCTTCAGTGTCCAGCTTTCACACTCATACATCGTGATTGGAGATACAAATGTGGATGAGCATCAAATAATTACGCTACATCAAAATTCTCAATTTACAACATACAAGGCAAATAAATATTAGTCCTTCACTATTTTTTGCCACAACATTAATAATAATACAGTAATCTTACTTTCACTTATATCTTGATCACAAAGCTGATACTGGATAGGGTGAAAGTGTACACATCACCCAAAGGAAGGGGGAAAGAGGCCCCCAATTCACATAAAACTGTATACTGCATGATAATTTAGGTATACAGATGCAGAGTTAGAAATTATTTCTATAATATGAAGATAATTGTAAAACATCTCCCTGAAGTGAGAAGACCAGGGCCAAGTGATCTGTGTGCTCCTGACTCTGCTTACTATGGATGGGGAACTTCAAGCAATCCAATCTATCACCTGATGGTTTTTTATACTGAAAACATTGTTGGACAAGAGAGCATATTGAATAGAAGAGAAGAGAGGACTGTCCCCTGCTAAAAAGGACATGTAGCCATGCTGGAATTATGTATCTTAGACAGCTCCATGTACTCTTGACTTCTAGAACCTACTGATCTTCCTATTGCTCCTTACATTTTTGGGATGCTTTATTTAGAAGAAGTGAGTAGGATATCGGCCTGTGGTGAGACTGCTGAGGAGCAAGCGAGGTCCTCAAGGTGATGGTTCTGACTGCCTGTCCATTCTTCTCCTTGCTTGTCCTCTTTTGTCATTAAAATTGAGAAGTGACAAAGAGGGCAGTTGTGTAGTTTGTCCATATGATCTCTTCATGATAGAAACATGTGAATTAAGATGCACTCTAAAGTTATTCCAGTACCCAATGTGGTATAATAGACAGAGCGTTGGTCTAGAACAGGGGAGTCCAAACTTTGGCCCTCCAGATGTTTTGGACCACAACTCCCAGAATTCCAAGCCTGTATTGACAATGAGAAAGGACTGTGGGAGTTGTGGTCCAAAACATCTGAAGGACCAAAGTTTGGACACCACTGGTCTAGAAGATCTGGGCTGAAATCCCTCTCAGCCATGGATACTTACTGGGAGATGGAACTGGCAAACAACAACAACAACAACAACAACAACACACACACACACACACACACACACACACACACAAACACCCCTAACCTACCTTAAATATTTCACTCACCTTGAAAGTCCTATTAAAGTTATTATAAATTGGTTCCAACTTGACAACACATCGTTAGGTAGCTAAAGTGAAACAAGCTTGTCCCAGATATCATTTAAGGGTAAATACTAGTAGAGTGGTGTTTTCATATTCCTTGACAGCCCCTTAGTCTTGGCTGGCACTATTTAGAGACTGGTTGGAGAGGTTTATTTTATTTTTTCCCCTCTTCCCTCTGCCCGGAGTCTTGCCGCCATCTTGCCCCTCTTTTGTTCTGTATTTTACTGCTTGTTTTTACCATTGTTAGCCGCCCAGAGTTCCCCTTGGGAAGATGGGAGGGATATAAATCTAATAAATAAATAAATAATAAATAAATAAATAGAATTATGGACGTTGTCTATCCGCAACTGGCTGGATGGCTCAGGGATACCTTGCATGCCGAGCCAGAGGTTGGGAGTTTGATTCCTCGTGGTGCCTCCTGTGAGCAGAACCAATCTGTGTGGCCTTGGTCAAGTTGCACAATCACAGGGTGCCACCCGAAGAAGGAGGCAGGGCCGGTGCTTCCATTAAGGTGAACTAGGCAGTTGCCTAGGGCGTCAAAATGGAGAGAGGGCGCTGGACAGTCTGCCACCCCCCTGCCGCCCCCCGCCACTGGCCACCGCCGTCCGTCCCCCCCACCCCCCATCCGCCCGTCGCCATCCACCCATCGCTGCCCGCCGCCGCCCGCCCGCCATCCCCCGCGCCCATCACTGTCCCCCACCATCCGCCCCCCGCATTTATATCAGTTTTTACCCTCGAGGAAAAGCTATTTATTTGCTTGGCTATCTGAGACTCTATCTTCCCTGAAACTGTGTGGTCCCAAGTAGCTTCATAGCAATTCAGATGAACCTTAGGAAAGATTAGGGAAACACCTGGGTATTTAAAGGGTCTATCTGAAGAAATGGAGGGGCTATCATCGATATAATCCTTACATGCATTGTTCCTGCATTAGGGCAAATGTCTATTTGGACAGATGCACTGTTTGAGAAGAATAAGTGGCATCTGAGCATCTCACAGTCTTTTGGGCCTGATGCAACAGCCAAGAAATACAGAATTAAAAAGAAATGTAAGCTGCCTTTTTCTTTCGCCACCCCCCCAAACCCGGGCCCATTAGGTTTGCTTGGAAAGGCAAAAATAGCAGCATCCTATAAAATAAAATACCCATGCGAAGCCACAAAGCCCAAAAGTAACATCTGTTTCTTCTGTTAAAATAGCAGCTGCTACAGCCAGCTATATAACCCCAGAGAGATCCTCCCATATCTTGCTACTGTCCTTCCAAATGGAAAACAAAAACAGCTCTAAAAGAAATATATTGCTGAACTCGAAAACAAGCAACCATGGAAATTAAAAAAACAAACAAACTACTGTCTTGACAAAGAAGGATGTTGTTTAGTGACAATCCTGGTGAAATGAACTGCTTTTGGGACTGACACCGTATGAGACCCTGTTTATTTTAAATAATAATGTATTAAATGTGCTATTTGTGTTAGTCCATATGAAAGCTAGTGTTGGGAACTGTCAGCAATAAGAATAATATTTTATGAAGATAATGTTTATTGGTGTTTTCTACATATTGGCAGAGAGTTAATTGGGGGGGGGCAGCTATAACTGGCTAGTGGCTACCTAATTAAGACGTGGGGAGGGTCAACTGAATTTGTGCCTGAGAGTCTCAGGGGTGAAGTAACTGGTACAATTAGTACATTATTAGAAACAAAGATTCCTTGGAAAGGTTAAGGGGAAAAAAATCTGTCTATCAACTGCATATTGCAAGGGAGGCTGCTTTTGTTTCCTAATTGGTCTGTGGAAGTAAACATGGGCTTCACTTGCAAGTCTGGGTGCTCAAGCACATAACTTTGACTTGAACTGCTTTTAATGGTGAAGGCAGTGGCTCATCTAGTTTCTCCCTTGGTCTACAGCTGAAGAAGTAGCAAGCCATAGATGACAAAAAAGAGTGCTCCAGCATGACCGGCCTGTCTCTGTGACTCTGCCCCTTCTGGGTGGCATGTGTATGTGAGCAAGACTGCACACATCTTTATTTCATTGAACCATGGAATCTACAGTTGGAAGAGGCCTCCAATTGCTCGCTTGCATCTATTATGGTAACATCATTTTAAGTTGGCATTAAGTTGGTATATTTGGGGCGGTTAAATGGTACAGGAGCAACCCGCGATCTTATTAAAAGATGAATTGTCAGCTCTGGAAGTCTGTGGGACCCGTCATTTGCCTTTTTTGGGGGGAAAAGAGAAAGACTACTTCTCCCCAAAAACCAACAACAAACAAAACCAAGGACACACTTTGTCCACTTCTTCCATTAATTGCAGGAACCAGGGTTCCTTTGTTCATAATCATCTAAAATGGTTGGGTTACCATTTCCATCATTGCCCCACCAGCAGTTCCACTGATCTTGCTATGTGAGATAATGTGAGCTGTCATCCAGGACATCTGGGGGACACCACGTTGGCAAAGGCAGGTATTCCAAAGGGAGGGGAGGTGTAGCATGTTAGCAATAACATCTCTGGTATCAAAGCAAAACTATGAATGATGCACTTGAAATACTTCTTCCCTTGATTCTAACCATGTGGAACCCCATGTTTTCATAGTTTCAGCAAGAAATAACAAATCTGCCCAGATCATTCAGAGGGTCTTTAAACTGCTACAGTCCATTAGTTTAATGTAAACTTTATTTTTCTGTCAGTTTTCATCTGTGTTTCATCCCATTGTATTTTTTTCATCAGCAAACACCTGGAAGTCCCATTAATGATATTACTGTGGATTTTACTTATCCTGTGTTCCCCAGACATATTGCTTCTTTTATAGATTCGCTTTGTTCTCTCCCGCCTCCTACCCCCTTTCAAAGCCAAAGCTTTCAAAATGAGCATGTTTTATCTTAATATCACACAAAAGAAATTCATGATTTTTGAAGCTTGGATAACCTGGCATCTGCTGCTGCTAAAGACTAAAATGCTTTACAGAGCTTCAAAGCTGAGTTACAAATAATATAGTTACCTATAACTAGTTACTTCTGAGTACCCAGTAATTTAGCTAGAACTTGCTATGTTACCTTTTACGATATACCAAGTAATGCATGTGTTAATTAAGTGTAAGAAGTAATCCAGTTACTCTTAAAAGTTACTTTTTAGAGTTTTGAGGAACTTAATGATCCATAGTGTTCCTTCCAGCTCTGCAGTTCTGAATTGAGTTTTTGCTGACCTAGCAACTCTGCATGCAAACAAAGGCAAACCCTAAGTGGGAAAAAACAGGCTGTGTCAGGAAAAACATCTTGCTTGAAGATGAATAAATGCTGTGGTTGACTCTGAATTTCAAAAGTTCTACTACCTTGATAAAGGGTCAGCTAATAGGAAGCCTATTGTACAGGTTTGTTTTCCATGGCTTCAGAGACTAGGACTCGGGCCAATGGTTTCAAACTACAGGAAAAGAAATTCCATTTGAACACTAGGAATAACTTCATGATAGTTAGAGCCAGGGCCGGTGCTTCCATTAAGGCGAACTAGGCAGTTGCCTAGGGCGCCAAAATGGAGAGAGGGCGCTGGACAGCCTGCCGCCCCCTGCCACCCCCCCGCCGCTGGCCACTGCCTTCCATCCCCCCACCGCCTGCCATCCGCCCGTCGCTGTCCGCCCATCATCGTCCGCCCATCGCCGCCCCCGCGCCCATTGCCACCCACCCCATCACCCGTCGCCGTCCCCCGCCATCCGCCGCCACCCCGCCCTCACCTGCCCCCTGACCCGCCCACCCGCCGCCCCACGCCCTGCCACCGCATGGCAAGGGGTGGACTTGATGGCCCTTGAGGTCTCTTCCAACTCTATGATTCTATGAATCTTTGATTCTTCTGATTTTCATGCTGGGTGATGCAGAGGGCAAAGCGTGTCAGGAGATGGCCACAAGAGCAGCTCTTATGGAGGCCAAGGGCAAGTTTCCACATGGCCTGGTGGCCATTCATCCTGCTGGCCCACCTCTCTTGCCCCAACAGAGCCTGTGGCACCAGCTGCAAAAGAAAGACTGGAAGCAAACACATCAAAAGCACTGCCAGCTAGTCATGCAACCACATGTGGACCGGCAAGTTAACGATGATGACTTTGCTCCTCAGGCACATTCACAAAGTGAAAACTGTTTGTTTTGTTATTGTTTTGGGTCCCCCCAGCCCTTGAAAAAAAAGTTTCACACCCATCAGCAAATCCTGGCATTTAAACAAAAATCCAACTGGCTGCCCTTGAGGCACGAGCTAGTAAACGGGCTTGGGAATCTTGGCAGTGGTGGAGCTAAGCACGATCCTCAGAGAATTTCCTCATCCTTTCTCAGCTTTTGGAAGCTTCAAATGGTCCAAAACACAAGGGGGTGGTGGCATTGTACAGACCAAAACAGGTCCCGGCCAATGCATTGTGACCTGTGCATTTCTATGCCCTCATTTCCCTCCTTTTGAGGGATTTGGAGGTTGGTTGGGGGAAGAGGGATGGTGAGAGATCCACACAGAACATTGACACTGATGTTAAGAACATAAGAACATAAGAACATAAGAACATAAGAAAAGCCATGCTGGATCAGGCCAACGGCCCATCTAGTCCAGCTTCCTGTATCTCACAGTGGCTCCACCAGATGCGTTTGGGAGCTCATGAGACTAGATATCTGTCTCCTGATACCACTCCCCTGCATCTGGCCCTTGAAGTACCCCAGTTTTAAGCCCGGAGATGACACATCTTCATCATGGTTTGTAACCTGTGATGGACTTTTCCACCAGGAATCTGCCCAATCCCCCTTTGAAGGCATCCAGGCCAGATGCCATCACCACATCAGATGGCAGGGAGTTCCACAGACTAACAACACGCTAGGTAAAAAAAAATATTCTTTTTTTCTGTTCTCACTCTCCCAGCCTTCAATTTGTGTGGATTTTCAATCCCTAGCATGGAACTGGCCTTCTTCACTGCTGCCACACATTGTGTAGACACCTCCATTGAGCTGTCCACCAACACACCAAGATCTCTTTCCTGATCAGAGCCCATGATTTGATAGATAAAGTTTTGATTTTTTGCCCCAATATGCATTAGGAAAGAGATCAGGAAAGAGATCTTGGTGTGTTGGTGGACAGCTCCATGAAGGTGTCTACCCAATGTGTGGCAGCAGTGAAGAAGGCCAATTCCATGCTAGGGATTATCAAAAAGGGGATTGAAAATAAAACAGCTAACATTATAATGCCATTAAACAAAACATTAGTAAGGCCGCACCTGGAGTATTGTGTACAATTCTGGTCACCGCATCTCAAGAAAGACATTGTGGAACTGGAAAAGGTGCAAAAGAGAGCGACTAAAATGATTACTGGGCTGAGGCACCTCCCTTATGAGGAAAGGCTAAAACATTTGGGGCTCTTTAGTCTGGAAAAAAGGCACCTGAGGGGGTATATGATTGAGACATACAAAATAATGCAGGGCATGAGTAAAGTGGATAGAGGGGAGCTCTTCTCCCTCTCCCAAAATACCAGAACTAGGGGACATACACTCAAATTGTGAGCTGGGAGAGTAAGAACAGACAAAAGAAAATATTTTTTAACCCAGTGCATTGTTAGTCTGTGGAACTCCCTGCCACAGGATGTGGTGATGACATCTGGCCTGGATGCCTTCAAAAGGGGATTGGACAGATTCCTGGAGGAAAAGTCCATCACAGGTTGCAAACCATGATGGAGATGTGTAATCTCCAGGCTTAAAACCGGGGTAATTCAAGGGCCAGATGCAGGGGAGTGGTATCAGGAGACAGATATCTAGTCTCATGAGCTCCCAAACGCATCTGGTGGAGCCACTGTGAGATACAGGAAGCTGGACTAGATGGGCCATTGGCCTGATCCAGCATGGCTCTTCTTGTGTTCTTATGTTCTTATGTACCGGTTCCAGGACAGATCCCTGGGGCACACCGCTTTTCACCTCTGTTGTTGTTATAGACAGCCATTGTGACATTCCAATGCTATTCCCTCCCCCCCAACCCCAAATGCACTTTCACAGGCTATTAACAAGCACCACCTCTAATTTGCTCTTCTGCTGCCACCAACTAGTTTCACTAGTAAATTAATGCTTTCCAAAGTGATTTAAATTGAAGAAAGATAAAGGAAGTTTATTTATAACAAAGTAGAAGTATAAAGGGGAACTTGTTCAAGTACAAACTCACCTACAAACACGAAGAAGAATGTAGCTTAAATACATTTATTTATTTATTTATTTATTTATTTATTTATTTATTTATTTATTTATTTATTTTGAATATGTTTACCCCACCTTTCTCCTTAGGACCCAAGGTGGCTTACAATAATGAGGGACAATATACAGTCCAGAACATTTAAGACATATTCAAGTTAAGAACAGGGAATTTGAAGAGGCATCTTAGAACATTAAAAAAGTAACAGAACAAGAAGAAACGAAAAATCCATGATGAGGGGTGAAAAGCAACATGGAGAACACTAGTGTTCTTATGAAATCAGTAAATGCAATCATGTAGACTTTCCATTGGTAATCCCACATAGAGTGCATTACAGTAGTCCAACCTGGAGCTCACCAGGGCATGTGTCACAGTGGCCAGAGCAGGTTTCTCAAGAAACGGGCATCATTGGTGTACTAGTTTTAATTTTGCAAATGCACTCCTGGCCACAGCTGTGACCTGGACATCTAAGCTCAAGGATGAGTCCAGGAGCACCTCCAAGCTACGCACCTATTTTTTTCAATGGGGGGGGTGATCCCATCCAGTACAGGTTGCATCCCTATCCCTTGATGTTCTTTTTGACTGTCTGGGTTTAGTTTCAGTTTGTTCTTCCTCATCCAGTTCATTACTGAAACTAAGCACTGATCTAAAGTTGAAAAGCTTCATTGGAATGCAGAAGTAACGAGAGATAGAGTTGAGTGTCATCAGCATACTGGTGACACCTCACCCCAAAACTGTGAATAAATTCCCCCAGTGGTTTCATATAAATGTTAAATAACATAGGAGACAGAACAGAACTCAACAGCAGGTCAGTGGCCCTGGTGTTGAACCTGAGAATGCAGAATGCACTTTCTGCATTCTCTCCTGCAGGAAGGACTGAAGCCACAGTAAGACAGTGCCCCCAAGTCCCATTTCAGAGAGATGGGTCAGGAGGATGCTGTGGCTGATAGTGTCTGTCAAAAGCAGCTGAGAGGTCCAGTAAGACCAAAAGGGACACAGATCCCCTCTCCATTTCCCTGTAGGTTATTTGTACACTCTGTTCTTAAGTGTATAGACAACACTTAATTTTCCTCACAGTAGTTCTAAAATCCTATCTCCTCTCTTCCTAGTCCTTATCTCTTTCTCTCTCAGTCCCTGCCTGACTCTCAGTAACTATTTGACTCTCAGTTCCTATCTGATCTATTCAGTGATGGGCTGAGCCTTAAAATCACTCAGGCTCCTCCCCCAAACCTCCCATTGGTCAACAAACAACAAATCAAAACAGACACATCTCATAAATTATTCCTGGCAAAGGGGGTAAACGCCACAGCCACGTCCCTGCTGGCTGGGACTGAGCTCTGCAGCTGAAAAACGGAAAGGCAGCTCTGCTTAGGCAGGATGAAGAGGAAACCTGAGTGAGGAAATGGGGACAGCCAGGAGAATTAAGGCACAGGGAGAAGACCTGGGTAGCAGCCTGGCAATGAACAACGGAAAGGAGCTGAAAGCTGGATAGAGAGACCAGGAGCGGGAAGAGAAGCATCAGCGAGGGGGACATCCTGGAACTAGACGAGTTCCTGATAGGAGCTTTAGAGTAATATTTCGGATGCAGCCCAAGAACATCCAAGCTCCAAGCCTCAACTAAGAAACTGCCTGGCTTTGTTTCCATCTTGCCAAGGACCCTACATCTAATAAATAACTCCTGGCATATCCATCTTTTGCCATATTATAACCTATTGGTACTGCTCTGAGGAAGGGGGTTTCACCCCTGAAATATTAGAAATTTTTTTGTTAATTTTCTAGTAGCCGAAGGGTATCACCTGTTCCACTTTTGTATTTGGTTTTTGTGATGGCGACACGGCTCCTCAACTTGTTTTGCTTCAACTAGTAATATAAGTGAGAAGGAACTAATTTTTATTGATTGTAACAAGTAATGTTTTCTAAGTACTTTTTCAAGTTACTTTAAAAGGTATTTTGGGGGTATTTTGGATGTCAACTCAGGGAAGCCCCCCAACAGGATGACAAAGCCCCAAGTCACTCTGTAACCAGCAACTATTACAAATTACTTCATTTCAAACATCGGGCCAGAAATAAATTACTTACTAGAAGAAAGTTATATTCAACATCTTGCAATGTGAAAACTTATTTGGTATGTCATGCCTGCTAGTACCTTCTGCAGCAGGACTGGTCTCCCACTTCCAAGGCATGGTATGCTTTCTGGCAGAATAGCACCAATGCTGTGCTGGTACTTAGATCTCCTCCCATTTCCTACTAAGTGGTTCATTTTTTGGTATTTTGGAGAGCAAAGCATTGGATTTCTCTGTTTGGCCTTGTTGCACCATACAATTGTGTCTCCCTGACCTCAGGCGTTGTCCTTTGAAGAACTTTAAATCACTTGTTATTTTTACAAGTGGCATCGGTTTATATATAAGTATGTATGGTTTACATTTTTAGTGTTATTTACTGCCTGTGGCATACAAGAGGCTGCCAATGGGACGTTGTTCCACTAGCACAGCTGAGAAGCAGAAAATATGAGTCAGATTCATTTTGGGGAAAATATTAATGCTTTCAACTTAAATTCAGTTGCTGATTCCTACTAGAATATATTTATTAATCTGTTACTGAATAGTGGATCAATGCTTATGTAAATGCCATTGATTCAATGGGATGATTGTGGTCACTAACTGCATCAAAAATAAAGGGGGGGGGGAATCAAAAACAAAAATATTGTTCAAGTTTTAACCAGTTGGTTCAATTGTAAGTATCTGTAGATTATAAGCTATTTCTTCCAACACTTATTTTGTGTCTGGACTCTGGAGAATGAGATTGTACAACAGTGATATAGCCACGTCTTGGCTATTTAGTCAGGCCTTCACAAAACATGGAACATAATTCCAGTGCTTATTTATTTATTTATTTATTTATTTATTTATTTATTTATTTATTTATTTATTTATTTATTT
>JAHTLZ010003526.1:19388936-19411366 GCA_023846285.1 Phrynocephalus versicolor | reverse complement strand
TTTATTTATTTATTTATTTATTTATTTATTTATTTATTTATTTATTTGACTTTTATAATGCCCTATGGCTACTCTGGGCGGTTTACAACATGGGCTCACATAACAAGCTAACAAAGGAATACATATATAAAAAAACAAAATACAAGGAGCATAATAAAACAAAATATACATAAACCAACAGCAATAAACTAAAATTAGGCTAAAACAAAGATAAAAATAGCAGGAGATTGATAAAATGGGGGGGGGGAGAGATTGCATTTTTATTTAAGATCTTAACACCACCTCTGCCTCTTTTAAAGTGTTTTTAATTGTTTTATGTTGCCCTGTCATTTATATATGGTTTTAGTTAATTTCAATATATTCACTTGTTATTGTCTTGTTTACATTGTTGTGAACTGCCTAGAGTAGCCTTGTAGCCAAATGGACAGTACATAAATCTAATGCATGAATGAATAGACGAATGAATGAAGAACCAACGAATGAATGTTTGTATAAATGCTGCCTGGAAGAGATTAAATTCTTATCCTCATTCACCGCCCACCAGCAAACACTGATGAGACAATATTATTTGACATCTGTTGATCCCACAATGTCAGAAAATGGAGTCCCAAGATTTCTTTTCCTCTACAAAAATAACTGGAAAAACAACCGGGGGGGGGGGACAAAAAAACTCCAGGAGGCCCCAAGGCTGAATCGCCTACACATGATTTGGTCTTTAACAGCACAACCACCAACCACATGTGAGCATCCATTTTCTCAGTCTCTACAGAAAACACTACTCTGAAACTTCAAGACCTTTTGATAGGTTACAGGCAATACCTTTATAGGCCACTATTAAAAATAAAAAAGGAACATAGGAAGTTTTCGCGTATAAATCACCCTTCTTCAAAGCAGGTCCCAGAAGTTCAGACATGGTAAAAGATGTGCTCAACTCCTTTTTGCTCCTTTTTGCTTTGAAAGACCTTTTGAGTGGCCTTTTGCATTCTTCATACCTGTTGACTACTTTGCCCTGTATGCCCCTCCTTGAGCCGTTTCTTGTTCTTCCTTTTTCTATGTGCACCTCCTTCTCTGGTTATTGGGTGTATTTTGCTGGCTCGGAATTCCCTGCTTGGAACGGGTCTTGCTGCCTGGCAGGTCTTTCCTATTCCAGTTTCCCTGACTCTGCCCTGGGTGTGCCCTTCCTGGACGGGAACGGAATACTGCAGTTGGAATATAGGCTGTACTGCAGACAAAAACCACAGGGCTTTTGCATGTCTAGAAATAGGATTCAGACTGGCAGGATCAGTATGGAAGCTCGCTACCAGAGACAATTAAAACAAATGAGCAGATTTGGATTATCTAGAAGGACAAAAGAGAATTTGCCTCTGTGTCTCTCTCTCTCTCTCTCTCTTTCTCTCTGTGTTTCTGTTGTCTCTGCCATATCTCCAAGATGATGAAACCTAGATATCTGAAACTCACCATAGATACTAAGGAGATCCTGGGGCTATGCTCTTCAGGGTTATTTCCGTTTTTAAAATGGATTGATTTGCTTTAGTTAATTTTAAACAATCTCATAATTTGCTTTAGTTAATTAAAAAAAACTCATACCATCAAAATGGTGGTTCTTGCCAAGCAAATATGTGACTAATTTATTCCTCCAATGTGCAGCATCATTTCATTCCAGTAATCATGATGGTGCTATGATTTAAGTGAGTTTAAAATGTGAAATTACATTCTTTATTTATTTTATTTATTTATTATTAGATTTATACCCCGTCCATCTTCCCAAGGGAACTCGGGGCGGCTTACAAAGCTGATAAAGTCAGCAAATTCACAACACAGTACAAATACAACAGACAAACAGAGCAATACATGTGATTAAAATCAAGCAGCATGAAAGCACCCTTTGTTTGAAAAACCTCGCTGCTAATACAACAGAACCCTAAGAGAAGGCAGACGATGGCGGAGGGGGAAAAAAATTAGGCTAGGTCACCAAAGGCCTTGCGGAATAGGATGGTCTTCACCGCTCTTTCTTTCTTTCTTTCTTTTGATTTGCAAACAATTTCAATTAGAGTGACTGGAATTAAAAAGCATTGATAATGCCAAGAATGTAGGTAAGATGAGGCAATATTTTGACATACCTATCCCTTGCCTATGAACCCAGGGTCTAACATCACTTAGAAACACGCTGCTCCTTTCTGGACCTAAGCAGTCAAATCTCAGGGCTACATTAGTTGAAAGTCTTCCATGCTATGCTATGTCTCTACAACATAATCAAGGTGCATTACAGTATTAGCAATGTTTGTTGGAGAACAATTCAGGCACCCCCTGTTGCCTTGTCCTTCAGAAGTACCGACATGATGTGGTATGAATGTTAGCAATATCTGTTTAGATTATTTATTCATGACACACATTTTCTTTTCATTTGAAGAATTCAAAGTGGTGCACACCAGAACAGAGCTGTGCTCCATCTTCAAAGTCACACTGAAAAGTAGGTCAGGTGGTTGGCACAAGGTCACCCAATGAGTTTCCTGTTTAACTGGGGACAGGATCTTTATCTCCAATACTCTAATCATCACATTGTATGGGGACTCGTGTTTCTGCACTCATTCCTGAAATCAGGTACCAGAATCTCTATGACAGTTACTTGCAATTTTCATCACAACTTTTCTTCATATCCTTCTGGTATTTGGCATCTTCTTGAGTTTCCACAATCCTGTTTGTTTCTACCAGTAAGTTGTTTCTCCTGGCTCTTCCAGAGCTTCCAGAAGACATATCACCACATTCCTTGTAGGCTTTAGCCAGAATCAGATGCAGTTAAGGCAGAAAGAAGATGGTAGAAGGAGATGGGTGGTCTCATTGGCTCATTACTCACACCATTAAGCAAGCCCACAACGGGTAACTACATAGGGACTGGGTATATCATATGATCTGCTCTGGGCTTCTCTTATGCTTAAGAACTTTCCTTGCGAGTCTGGGTTTTTTTTTTTGCAGGCTCAAATGACTTTGCATTGCAAATCAAAATATTTTAAGCCAAGTGTTGCCATGGTAACCTCAGCTACACACTGTCAATTCTTAGCTTAAAAATCTCTTGTAAATTTTCACAAAACGCTTCGATATACAAGAGCTTGGACATTTTACTTTTTGTTTTTGAATGTCATTTTTTAAAAAAACCTTCCCACCCACCTTCCCCCTGTAACTTGGCTGGTTGCAGAGTTCAGAAAGCCATAGACCACCTCAGCTCGCACATGGATAATTTTCTTCTTTTGTCCTGTCAGAAGCATATTCTGGTGGTGCTTCTGCAGTGCAAGGATCAGGGCATTATCATTGCCCATCAGATGGCCCAACATATTGACAGTTCTCACATTTTGGGGGAAGGTTCCATCCATGTCTCTCTGACTGCCAAAGATGTGTTGTGATTTGGGGTTACTCCCTTTTTGAGTTTGACCTCCCATTGGCTCTAAACTGCTGTGAACAAGAATTGCACCTTAAAGACTAACACATTTTATTGGGCACCTGGTTTTACTGGCAGGAGATCGTGGAATTTACAGTACAAAAAGAATCATGGTTTCAGACTCTGGTTACAAGATGGGTCTATTCTGGATCTGATTCACAACAAGGTGTGGGTATATGCCAGGTTCAGCTGGATTCAGGATCAGAGTTTTCCAGAGAGAAAGAAAGAGGAATAGAAACATGGTGCCACTGAGTGGCAGCGCAGCACAGAAGCCTGGCTTTTTTCTCCTCAATAAAGCCATTTCTTGTATTTCTCTTGCCACATCCATGGCCACTTTCTGTTTGTATTCTCTCTTTCACTGTGCCCCCTTTTAAAATTCCAATGCCTAACAAGTCTCACCAAAGCTTCAGTGAAATGCAGATGAATAGTTAACAGGATACAGCAACAAACCCAACAATATTTTTTTTATTTAACAAACAACACATTAAGGATGGGTAACGTGTAGCCCACAGGCTGCATGAGGTCTCCCCAAAGGAATTTTGAGTCCACCAAGAGGGCTCCCTCCCTACAGGATGCCATACCTGGAAGCTACTATGGGCACCATTTGTAGTAGTAGTAGTAGTAGTAGTAGTAGTAGTAGTAGTAGTAGTAGTAGGTTTAAGAACTTAAGCCAATGGTCCACAGTGACTACAGTTGCTCTGTTTAGAATAGCGTTAGCTAGAAACCAGTTCAGGCTACTGATCACCAACGTTCTACGAGGACATGACACTTGAAAAAGAAGAGTTTTATGAATTATCAGGAAACCAATTCAATATAAAATGGCACAGTACCTTTTTATATACTAGTGTACTTCTATAGTGTACTTCTATGGTATGTTATAGTCAACAGCTTCCTCATTTGCTACTGCAGATGCAGCATCAGGAAGCTTGGATGGAGCTAGGCCTAAGTAAAGCTAAAAACTTTCTAATTTAGGTCTTTCACCTGGGTACAGCACTTCCAGGTGTTTATAAGGTGTCTGCAAGGTAGGTAGGACTTCTAGAGTAGAGAATTATGGTTTTTTGTAGTCCAGAAAATCCAAAATGCCTATCCCTAGGTAGCCTTGGGGGGGGGAGAGAACACTTTTCCAATATTTGTTGCTCAATTTTGCTAGCAAACATAAAATTGAAGCCAATTGCAATTCATTTAAAGGTATTTGTTCAATTGAGTCACAACTTTGTTAGCAAATGTTGTGTAGTGTATTCATATTTCAGCAAAGCTTCTGGGAGGGAAGTGACTAACAAGGCACATTAATATTCTGTTCTAGAATCATATGGACATAATGTTTTCCATTTTGGACATAATGTTGTCCAGCATCTTTAAAAACGAGTTGGATGAAGGGGTAGAGAAGATGCTCATCAAATCCATGAACGACTGAAGTATCTTATACAAAAACAGGGTACTTCAAGAGCCTGATGCAGGGGAGTGGTATCAGAAGACACAGATATCTAGTCTCATGCACTCCCAGGCGCATTTGTGGGGCCACTGTGAGATACAGGAAGATGGGCCTTTGGCCTGATCCAGCATGGCTCTTCTTATGTTCTTATGTTCTTATGTACTTCAGAAAGCAGAATCAGGCTTCAGGATGATTTCCAGAGATCAGAGAACAAGGCCAAAGCAAACCAAATAAGTTTCAGCTGTGATAAAGTTCTACATTTAGGCAGGAGGACTCAAATGCACAAATACAGAATGGGTGACATCTGGCTTAGCTGTTGTGTTGTGTTGCGTCGTTACAGTCTCTTCGTGACCCCCATATCCATGGAGTTTTCTTGGCAGGAATACTGGAGTGGCTTGCCAGTTTCTACTCCAGGCACCTACAACACCTGGCTTAGCTGTAGTATACTGTATATAGAACGGAACTAAGGATTTTAACAGATCACAATCTAAATATGAGCCAATAATGTGAAATGATGGCAGGAAGAGTGGGTGCACTTCTAAGCTGCATCAACATGACTATATTGTCCAGATTAAGAGAAATGATGCTGCACCCCAAGAAAAAAGGAAATGGGAAACTATTTCTGAGTAATTGCAACCTGGAAAATCCTGAAATGATCTACCACAAGGCAGAACTGACTTTACAGCACATAGTTATTATTTAAGGAGTTTGTCTCTTGAAACTCCTTATTAATCTACAGTTCTAATGTTATCCCATCTCCCAAATTTTGCATCCTGAAAGTGACAATACTTGGAAATGTAGTGGTGATATCACTTTGGCTACGGCAGCGTTGCTGAAAGAATCATGAGGTAGGTATTTGCTGTCATCTCGTCTCTGAATTCTGTGTTTGCAGTGTAGCTATGTCCCAGCAAACAATTGCTTCCACTGACATCTTCCCCCTAAACCAGACATTCTCAACTTCTTTTTGCCACAGCCGAAATCACAATATGAAGGAAATTTAGGCTGAATCTGGATTGTTTGAGTAACACACCTTATGAGTTAGCTTGTGCTGAATTGTTTCTAGTCGCTGCCCTCCCTTCACATGTGCCAAGACCCGCCACCCATGAGGCCATAAGGCCCCCATTGGGAATGGTTGCTCTAAACCAGTGGTTCTCAACCTGTGGGTCCCCAGGTGTTCCTGAACTGCAACTCCCAGAATTCCCTTCCAGCACAGTGAGTGGTGGAGGCTTCTGGGAGTTGCAGTCCAGGAACAACTGGGGACCCACAGGTTGAGAACCACTTCTCTAAACCATGAAATAACAAGAGACAACCAAAGGTAGTTGAAGAAAAACTAACCTTTTCCTAAAAATTATCCAAGGGAGAGGATTCCAGCCAATATTTTGATAGATGGTATCGATGGAGTTGGAAAGAAATTGCTGTGAACCCTGGAATTGGGTTGAGCTCAGCAGGGGAATTACAAAGACAATGAGTCCGATTCAAGGCTTTGGATGCATAAATAGAGCTTCCATTGAATTCTAACTGAAGCCACACACATAATTTTAAAGACAGAACATGGAAATAATCCACCATGCAGTTGAATTCAGCCATTACATGCATTTTGTGCTTGGGGAATCCAGCAGAATTGTATTGTAGAGGACCTTTTGAATGATTGGCTGTAACAGCTCTGTCTGGAGCAGGCTTTCTCTTACTGATGAAAAAATCCAGATATTGCTGAGGGTTAGAGAATGTCATCAATAGCCCATTGTTTTAAAAAAACACCTTCCATTTTAGCATTTGACGTGGTGCACAAAAACACCCTGGAAAAGTATTTACAAAAAACAGAACCTCTTTTCCAGAGTAAGTGTAGGATTCAACATGGAAAAGAAATTAGGATTCACCGCACTCCACCCCACCCCCACTGCCAAGTAGCTACGGTCCATAACCAACATGAATTCCCTCCTGGCATTCAGAGTTCCTGCAAATTTCAGCTCTGTCTTGTGTAGCTCAGAGCCTGGAAGTATCCTGGGTGCTGGCTGGGAGATTAATCATCATTGTCATTTTAGAACTGCAGAGTTTGAAGGGACCTTATGGCTTATCGAGACCAGCCCTTCTCTGGGAGGAATACCGTATACAGGGCAGGTGCTAGGTTTTTTTGCGCTCTAGGCGGCAGGGGGCGGGGGGCGGGGGCATGGGGGCGGGGGCGGGGGGCAGTTGGCGGCAGGGCGGCGGTGGGCAGGCGGCGGTGAAAGGCGGGTGGCGGGTGGTGGACGGGGGATGGGGCGGCACCCTCTGTCCATTTTGGCACCCCCTGTCCATGTTGGCGCCCTAGGCAACTGCCTAGTTTGCCTTAATGGACGCGCCGGCCCTGACCATATATACTCGAGTATAAGCCTAGTTTTTCAGCCCTTATTTTTGGCCGAAAAAAATGCCTTCGGCTTATACTCGAGTCAATAAGTTTTGCCAGTTTTGGGGGGGTAAAATTAGGTGCTCAGACAGATTGGGGTACTGGAGTGGCTTGCCAGGTCATACTCCAGGCACCTACAGCACCTGGTATTCCCTGGTGGTCTCCCATCCAAGTACTAACCAGTGCCGACCCTGCTTAGCTTCCGAAATCAAGCGAGATCGGATGTGCTTAGGGCATAGTGGCCTATAAAAGTATCGCCTGTAACCTATCAAAGGTCTTGAAGTTTCAGAGTACTGTTTTCTGTAGAGACTGAGAAATTGAATGCTCACATGTTGGTGGTTGTGCTGCTAAAGACCAAATCATTTGTAGGCTATTCAGCCTTGGGCCTCCTGGGGTAAAATTAGGCCCTCGGGTTATTCTCGGGACGGCTTATCCTCGAGTATATACATTAATGGGAAACTGAACTCCCTACCTCTGGATCTGCAACAGATAACTGAGCTATCCAGGGGTTCGGTTTGGATTACATTCCAAAAAAGTAATTTTTGTAGGCTCTGGCTGTAAGTGGTGCTTGGAAACACCTAGCCGCTAGTAATTAACTTCTCTTCTTAGCAGCCCAGGCATTGCTACATTATGTGATGAATGTAACCTCTTAGTAATTTTGTTATTATGGTTGCACTGTTTCAATAGTGATGGAGGTAGTGCAACGATATAGTAGCCAACATGATTTCTCTTCTATTATTCGGAGTAACTGCCAATCCATTGCTGCATTGTATACCCTAAAGTTTGGGAAATTGCCTGGCCATGGTTACCAGTCAGGTTGACTGAGGAATCAGAGAGGTGTAGTTAAAAAATCCCCCCCCAGATGTTTGTCTTTATTTTCTGTCTCCACCAAGGATGGCTGAACCTGCTCTCCAAACCTTTCATAGCAACATGTGGTTGCTTCTTTATGCAGCAATAGGAAAGCAAATGATTAAACAAGAGAAGATTATTTAGCTGGTACAACACGGTAAAATAAAGATTTATTTGCTGTCATAAAAATGCACATCATACATTACAAGGAATGAAAGTTTGTTTGAAGATTCTTGCTGTTATTTCTTACGCATGTTCTCCATATGCTTTGGGATAACAAAGCTGTGTGCGGTATTATATTTGCTAGGCTCATGGAGCTTGGAATGCTACCAGAACAGTGTTAGAGCTGTCTATGAAGAGATGAAAGAAGAACAAGGTACTGGAATTCCTTGCCCTCCATCCAAGATGCTACCACGAGGGAAGATGCCATTTGAAATTTGCTTGGTACAATTCTGGGACTCTAGTTTACAGGCTTATACCTGCACATACTGTGTTTGGTTTGGACTTGGATGGGAGACTACCAAGGAATAACAGGAGTTTCAGGTGGGCTCGTAAAGAATTCTAGCTAAAACACTAAGGATCTCAAGCTATTCAGAGTTGTTGATATTGGATTAAGGAGGCCAGTGGATTAGGTAATCCAATCACGCAACTATGTATCCAATGCCATGCGAGCCATGAAGATCACCATCTTCCATCTTGTATTAAAGTCAGGGCTGAACTGCTGCATTTTGCTGCTCAAGATGGCACCTCCTAATATTCCATATATAATAACCAACTGAGCTGGCAGTTAAATCTTTCTTCTGTAGTGGCAACAGGACAGCATCCAACACAAATATTTCTCATGTAATCAAAAGAGCATTAGGAATGCTTCTTTGTTTGGTGACCTGCCAGCAAGGATATACCTAAAACAGATATCTGAACTTTCCAGTGATACTCGATTTCCTATCTCACTGGGGTAGTTTACAGATGGAGGAAATTTCTGTTTTGATCTCTCCTATACTGCAGCACCAGTACCTTTGGAATGGCCAGCGGTGGTACTGGAGCTTTGGCAGCCCCCCTCCCAAAAAGACCTGAGAAATCAAAAAGGATGTATAAAATTTTTCCTGAAAAATTAATAAGAATAACCACCTTTGAACGGCATAGATAGAAAGGACTCTATGAATAATCGAGGAGGGGAATTCAACTTCCAACTTCTGACTCTACAGCCAGAGATCTAAGCCACTGAGCTGTCCAGCAGTTATTGTCAATGATATTTTTCGTGTTTATGCCATCCTTTTATAAAGGAAGTACAGTACAGTAGTCCTGTATTTTGTCTTTTTATAAATATTTCCAAGGTGCAATGGCCACTACGGGCAGGTAGAGATTATTTCCTCTCATGATCTGGCTGAATTACTCCTGCAATTGTGTGTGTGTTGGGTCGTTACAGTCGTGAGTTGTGACCAACTCTTCGTGACCCCATATCCATGGAGTTTTCTTGGCAGGAATACTGGAGTGGTTTGCCAGTTCCTACTCCAGGCGCCTATAGCACCTGGTACTCCTGCAATTAGAGTAGCACAAAGGCAAACTGGATGCCAAGAAGAAATAAGGGATACAAGGAGCTGAAAGTTGTGTAATACAGTTGTCCTTTTGAAAATGTTCATAATGAGTTGGGATATGTGTGTGTGAATATGCTGGCTCTGCTCCCTCTGTCATTGCTTTTCATGGGTGGTGAGTAACAATCTGAAGAGGAAAGCCTCTTTCAGGCATGGAGAATCTCCACGTGAGAATCTTCACAGCCATATGACTGAAGAAGTCCCCAATTTCCTAAAAAACAAAAAAACAAAACAAAAAACATGATGGCTGGTCCAATTGCAATGGTATTTATAATTAACTGATCACTGTCAGTTACAGGTCTCCCTGCCCTCGCCTATTCATTGTGAACATTTGAACTTGGCTTCTTATGGTTATAGTGGTGGACAGGTTTGCGGAATGAAGGCCATGAATCAGCTTTCCGTTTTAAGGCAGCGTTGCACTGGTTTTAACCGGAATTTGGAAAAAAAACAACTTTTTGAATGATAGGTCCTAGGATGAAGTGCTAGAACAGCCAGTGAGAGTTCTAGTGCAAAAATGTAAATTCTCCAAATTCTGACCAGTGAAGAATAGTGGTTAGAACACAGATGGATTAAATTAAACCATTTATTCTGACCCCACTGTGCAGACTCGTTCTACTCAGAGTCATAATGCAGGCAGGTAAACTGCAGGAAAGGACCTCTGGAGTAAATGATGTGGTTAGTAATAGGCAGATAACAGATTTGGTATCATTTGGCAACATTGCCGGACTTGATTCATGCCACTGTTTTGCTAGGGCTGCAATGTTCTTAAGCACCGAATGCTGTCATTATTTGATAGGAAAGGCTAACGTGTTAATCATATGCCATTACCTCTGACATTGGTTGATGTTGTTGCTCACCATTTCCTGACTCATCCCACATTTCTAAAATTTTCCAAGACACAGTGGGCTGTGATCTAATCTGAAATATGCAGATTCATTTATAGGACTAGCTCTTGATCCAAATGAATCAAAATCAAATGACTCCCCCCCCACTCTGCCAATGTCATTAAAAGAGACAAATTTAGTACTAACAACACAAGGGAAGACCTTGATAGATGCTCCTACTTGAACGCCTCCTCAAGGGAGGGACAGCTCCCTCCATTTTCCCCCTTGCAGGCATTTTTTTTTACATTTTCCACTCTGGTTTCTGGTGCCTCAGTTGATGCTATTCTCTGAGACATTCATTGTAAACGGTGGTATATCCTTTACTCTGTCCTTTGTTGGCTACCAATCAGGTTTCTGAGGTTGATCACAAGCCTTGGTAAGAAAGAGACCAATCTGCTCCTCAAACACCCCAGCCCCCTTTTCTGTTGGGTCAGCCATAAATCCTTTTGTCAAGGAGGACAGTTGTCTGGTTGAAAGGATAGTCCTCCTTTTATAGTCGTTCTTTGTTTCAAGAACTCTCTCTTGTCCATGTTTAATTTAAAGGGGTGGGGGCAACCAAGAGGGTTGGTTACTCCTCCATTGCACCTGGACAGCCCTGAGCCTCAAAAGGTCACACTCTTCCCCACTCCAGTGAAATACACAGCAATTCTTTGTTTAAGTAATAATGATCAATACTATTTTATATCATGGAAACAATTTATAGTTTACTGGAAGCGAGATTTCCATATCCAGGTGTCCCAATATTTTCCCTTTTGCTTTGTTTTGTTGTACATGGTGAAATAAACTACCGTAACAAGGCTGTAGTTCTAATCTTGAAAATCTTGAAAATGTCTAAATTTGTTTCTCTGTGTTTGCAATTTTATGCTAGCAGGCGTCTTCTTTTGTTCTCCTTTTTGGTGAAATGAAAGCTGGCGCCATACAGCATACACTGTATAGTTCCATAAGTACAGTATATGTTTTCTGTGTCTGCCATATTTTTTCTCTGCTTTCAAGCCTGAATTTAAGGGAGTTGAATCGACAGAGAGATGAGCAAATAAGCTTCTCTTGACAAGGAATTCCAGAGTCTTAGAAAGGCCACTGAAAAGATCTACTTCTGTTAAGGCCAATATCCCACTAGGTGTGTCAATGATCATGATGGGACCGAGAAGAGGGCCTCTTTGTAGAGTTCTTAAAAGCCAGGCAGGGATTTATGATACAGTATTTTGGAACAGCCTGGCTCTAAGTTGCCTTGATCTTCTGGGAAACAGGCATACCTCTACAAGTACAGGTAGCTGCAACTTCTGAATCACAACATCCCAGTTGGCCTGGGTCTTCAACCTCTAGGAAGTTCATTGCTGAAGTTAGGGCTAAGCCAGGAACCACGATCTGCATAGCCTTCTTAAATCTCTCTGATGTGCCCACTGTCAAACTCTCTGCACACAGAACATTTGATCTTTTGATTCATACCATCAAGTCTAGACCAACGCATATGTGAAGCCTCACTTCCTTTGCTGACATCCCATGCAAGTGCAACTGATAATTTTATTTAAAAAAAACCCTGTAAACTGGTTTGTGGGTAATGGATGGTTCAAGTGTCTTGGTGTGTGGAGATGCTGAAAAGGTTGTCTGTCTTCAGCTGATAGCACACAGGCTGTATGCAGAAGCAGTTGCGAAGAAGGAAGCCAAGGACTAAAATAAACAAAACAATGGTCTGATGAAAGCTGGTGGTTTTTCTCTTATCGCAACCATTAAAATTCCAGCCGAGACAAGAAGAAAGAACAACAGCAAGACCAGGAAGCCTTGGAATTTGCACCCATCATTTAGGACAGCAAACAGCTTGTGTGTGCTTCATTTTTCTTGCAATGGCTTGTTATTATCTGAGTGAGGGCAGAGGGTTAGAAGGGTTTTGGTAGGGAAGAGTAGTTTTAGGTGTGGAGAGGAAACCTGTGGTGTATTTTCCATGGTTTCAGTAAATTGAATAAGTCCTAAAGTAGGGATGGCATGAAGATCTGAAATGGAGGAATGGCAAAAAATGTGGGCACTCCTGCTCAGATTCTATGCCCTGCTAAGAATTTGAAAAAGTTACTGTTTAGACTACAAGTCCCAGTACTGTTTAGACTATTGGTCCCTTGGTCAGTGGGTATATCAGTTGGGGAACTGCAAGAGGTGTAATCCAGAAATGAGCAGCAAGGTTGGGAAAACAACAACAACAAGAACAACAACACAAGAGTCTTGTGCTATCTTAAACTTATGCCACATACACTTTTGGAGGCTGTAAGTTACCTGTAACATCTGCCTCAGCTGAATGTAGTCAATGGAATTTTATGCCAAACAAAATGGAATAGTCTGCCACAAAAGTTTTTGTTTGTAAATGGAAAAAATTACTGTCCAAAACTCTTCCCCTTCCTTGGGTTTTTATCTTTCTTTGGCGTCTGTCTGTCCTTCCTACAATTTCTCTATACCTTTGCCTTATGACTTTGCCCATACAAAAAAAAAAAAAAGTGGGAGAGTCAAAGGTGGTCAGCTTTGGAGAAAAGAACCATTCAATTTTGGTTTCTCTTCATTTCTCATTTGATTAATGTGGGCATAGAATCTGAGCAGGAGTGCACATTAATCTTTAATTTCATTCACCTTAAATTTTGAGAGATTTCTTTTAAAAAACACTCTCGCACTACATTTGTTTTTGTTTTATTTGTTGACTCCTTCTCCAAATATATTGAATCTTTTTTAAATTGGCCATTTTAGTCTACCTTCTATCTGTTCACTGCCTCCCAAGTCTTTGCTATAATAAATTAAAAGGACAAGACACATAAAAAGAAAAGGGAATGCAAAGGAGGGGGTGCTAGTGGAGGCAGGCATTTTCCATGTAACCAGAGGCTAAGGACTCTGCTTCAGGCTTTAATCTAAACTTTAACCCAACCCAGCCCAAGGGTCTGACTGTCATTTGGGGATAGGGTCCGCCATCTTGGATAGCTCCTATAAAATTCAAACTGGTATTCCATGGTGGTCGCCCATCCAAGTACTAGCCAGGCCTGACCCTGCTTAGCTTCCGAATTCAGGTGAGATCGGATGTGCTCAGGGCATCTAGGCAGCTCTGTGTTGCTTGACCTGCCATCAATTCCAGGATCAGCCCTATTGATAGACAGAACGAGGCACACTTTACTCTTGAACTGCATGGATTTGAGCAGCATAGTTTTGATAATGTCTGAATGTTTTCCAGTAAAATAACAGAAATTCAATAACTGCTGTGTCTCTGGCTGCTCAGAACCATAGGCATGAGTGCAACACTGGAGGCATCAAAGTGCTGTGCTTGCCCCCCACCTCCCCAAAAACAAAACACTTCTAATTCGGTCTCTAAATTGGGGAAACTTTAAGGCTCAGTACACACAGTACTGAATGGAAAGGACTGCAAACACTATGGAAGAGAGCCCCAATGGAGAGAACTAATCTGTGTGTATGTTAACCAGCTGTTTGTGCTCTGTTGTTATGTTTTGGGTGGCATTAGAGTTATACGCTGATTTTGAACTACATGGGAGTCTGATGCTCTTAACCTCAGTGTTGTTGAGAAGAAGGAAGTGTCTTCACCCAACCTGTGGGTCCCCAGATGTTCCTGGACTGCAACTCCTAGAAGTCTTCATCACTAGCTGAGCTGGCCAGGATTTCTGGAAGCTGCAGTCCAAGAAGATCTGGGGACCCACAGGTTGAGAACTACTGGGCTAGATCTTCTGGGAGGGAGTAGTAAGGTGCTGGGGGAAAGAGCGGTGTGTGTGTCCATGGCCTTGCACTTTGTCAAGTAGCCAGCTGTCATCAGGAGCAGTGAGGGGCAATGTCCCATGACAAAAGTATTGCATTGGCAGCCCCTTTGGCTTTTGTACACGGACTGGTTGAAGAAGCCCACCAGATAGGGAAACGTGGCTTAGGATGTTGCTGCTCCATCATTCTCCACCATTTTTGAAAGAACGTCTAATGACCACAATGACTTTTTGATGAATGTTTTCTGTAAATTCAAACATTTACCCTGCCTTCAGATTGCATGTCCAGGATCGCTTACAGTCAGTCCAGCAAAGATATGACTGGTGGGGGGAGACGGGAGACTCCTTGACACTAAACATTCGTATCTCTTTTGTTTATGCAAGAGCCTGAAGGAACATAACATAATGGCCTTTGGATGTTAAAAGGGAGATATCGGTAGACATAAAGCATGCTCTGTACAAATTTTATTGGGTTAGATGTTAAATCCATTTTCTTAAAAATGCATTTGCACATGGAAGCAACTAGTTAGTTAGACATAACTTCCATGTTCCCAAGAGAGCAGTGGTACAAATGGGATGCATAATATAAGAACAAGATAACTTAGGTGGAGATGTTACAGTTTGCAGATCTCGTATGTTCTCAAGCAGAGTTTGGGAAACTTACCTTTTTCAAAATGCCATTCTAAGGATCCCTCGGTTGGGTGATTCTGTTTCCTAGCTTTACTGCCACAGGGAGCAGAGAGAAAGACACAACATAGGCCCAGCCTTGCCTTAAGGACACACCAAGCCCTCAAGGGCTTCTTTTTCAGCAGGATGATGTAACCAGCGCTAAGTCTAAATCTGACTTAAATTGCTGGAGATGAATGATAGCTATAATCATAAGGAGTTAGCAGTTAATTCAAACCAGTGGAATATGCACTTAGAGAAGCAAAGCAATCACACAGCACAAAGATTCTTGCATTGCCGAGGAGAGTTTACGAGCAGCTGGTTGATAATAGCTTTTTGCAAAAATAAACACTCTCTAAAATGCACCACCGGACTGAAAAGAAAGCTCTTTGAATCTCAGGGCTGGGAAATACATTATAGGTACAAAGCATTTATCACAAGGTAAATTTGTTTTACTCTTGGGCAGTTGCCATATACTGTAGTGTGTTATAAGAAAGCTACAGATGCCTCCTGTGGTTGGTTGTTGCTTATCCTGGACAATCCCTGATTGTCACTTATTGTTGATCCCCATACCTTTTAGCTACTTTAAAAATGTTTGCTGCTCTTTAGAGCAATGTTTTAAAACTTCCTGCTTTCCAGGAAATGTTCCATGTCAATTTATGTGCCAAGGAATCATTGTAAAAATAAAAACATGATGCCCAGCAAAGGATTCAGAGGGATTTTATTTTTATTTTTATTTTATTTTATTTGCAGCAAACTTTCTACTTGTGCAGAGTGTAGACAAACTTTAAATTGTGTGTGTGTCTCTCTCTCTGTGTGATCACACAGGGAAGAATTTGGGAGCACTTATGGAGCAGTCTGGTACAGTCTTTCCGCGGTAACCACATGATGTATGTGGAAATGTGCTCTGGCCCAATCTGGATCCATCCCCAAACTGGACATTTTTGGTCCAGTTGTAGGGCTTATGCTTTTTTGGGGGGGGATGGGTTGGAGCAACTCTTCAGCAGATGAAAGGGTACCTTTAAGATATATTGCACCCACCAGAGCAGCCCATTCTGATGCAATAAGGCATATGACTTTGCAGAAGTCTGATCGCACCCTATGCCTCCAGAAGTCCTTTAAGCAGCGTGACGAGTGTTAGGACTTGTCATCCAATAACTTCTCCAGGTCATCCAAATAAGTAACTTCTCCAGGCTCTTTATTTGTCCCTGTTGAGCTGCATCCATCCCCGGATCCATGTTTCAGAATTGGGTCAGTGAATTCAAATAAGGTGTCATTTAGGCCACATTATTTCCTTTTATGGTCCCTATGAAAACAAATGAAGCCCCTTGCCTAGAGGTAGAAGCTGTAAGGTTAGCACTTGTCATTACAACTAAAGGGTAAATATTTCTCTCCACAGAAAGGAAAGTGCCAGTTGTTCTTCCCTGCCCATAACAGACAACAGCATTGGTGCCAAGGACACCTGTCCTTTGCAAATGTGCCCATTGACAAGGAATGAAGACAGAAGCCACCAGCATCCTTAAAATAAGTTTGGGAAGGAGTCCCATTGTGAAGTTGTAATTTGGCCATAAAAGCATTGTTTTAATTTATAGTATATTAAATGTATAAGAGTGGTGGCTGTGACAATTCTTTGAGCTTCGTTCAAAGCCTGAGTGGGGAAATATCTTACACAGGATGTAAAAATGCCACAAGCTGCACACTGTCCAGAAATCCTATTCCTAATACATAAAAAGGGGAACTAACACAGAGACCTTAAACAGGATGTCACATACAGACAATATCTCTTATACGGCCTTAAATAAAGGACTTTGCATCCGGGGCGTTAAGAGGTCATAGGGTTGCCATAGGTTATGCAGAAACCGGAAAGAAGAGACTACAGAATGCTGTTAATGTATCTTAAAACAATGTACAGTGTGTGAAAAAACAGAACTACTTTGGAAGTCTCTAAAAACTAGGTGTGGTGGAAGTGTATAAAAGGGTCTTTTAGGGGTTATCAGAAATTCTGAGATACAGTACCACCATTAGTGTACTCAGATCATCTGATAAGATAACCCTAACAGTCAGTTAGGGGTTATCAGAAATTCTGAGATACCACCATTAGTGTACTCAGATCATCTGATAAGATAACCCCAAATGCATTTAGAATTGTCTTGTGATATGTTATATGTGTAAACATCATTGCATTTTCTCTGCATTCTCTTTGCATGCTTTATGTTTTCTGCAATAAAGCCTTGCTTGCTCCAGACAGTAAATGTGGACAGTGCTTATTCTCGTGCTTATTTTTGAATTAAAATTTTCGACTTGACACCATAAAAACAGATTGTGTGCAAGGATGGCACCCGAGTCCATTTTGCTGCCTGCGATGAGAGCTTGCTTCAGCTGTTCGTGATTTTTGACTACTAGGCTCAGAATCACATAGCCAGCATTGCCAGAATAATGTGACAGCTCTAGAAGCTCCAGTTCCCCCCTCCCTCAAAAGTAATTTTTCTAATTAGTGCTTGAGAATAAGGGGTGCTGGGGCTGCATCATCTACAACACCTGAAATCAGTAAACAAACTTAGTTTGGGTGCGTGTATGTAGATGGCAGCTGCAGCAATGAAATAAAAAGATGCCTGCTTCTTTGGAGGAAAGCAATGGCAAACCTAGATAGCATCCTAAAGAGCAGAGACATCACTTTGCCAACTAAGGTCAGGATAGTCAAAGGTATGGTTTTTCCAATATTGATGTATGGAAGTGAAAGCTGGACTATAAAGAAGGCTGATCACCGCAGAATTGATGCTTTTGAGCTGTGGTGCTGGAGAAGAGTCTTGAGAGTCCCCTGGACTGCAAGGAGATCAAAACTATCCATCCATCCTGAAAGAAATCAACCCTGGATGTTCACTGGAAGGATGGATTTTGAAGCTGAGGCTCCAGTACTTTGGCCACCTCATGAGGAGAGAGGAGTCCTTGGAAAAGTCCCTGATGTTGGGAAAGATTGAAGGCAAAAGGAAAAGAGGACAGCAGAGAATGAGATGGTTGGATGGTGTCGTCGATGCACCCAATATGGATTTGACCAAACTCCGGGAGGCAGTAGTAGATAGGAAGGCCTGGAGGGCTCTGGTCCATGGGGTCACGAAGAGTCGGACACGAGTGAACAGACTGCATGGGAAACCATCATGACACCTTTGTTTGAAGAGCTGGGGTGTGAAACCCAATACTTGACTTCAGAGGTAGCTTTAACAACAGCCCTGCTGCCTCTTGCCTCATCTAAGGCAGACATGCCAGGCAGAAATCATCTTGCCAGGAACTTTACATTTAAAAATAATATCCTGGTAAATCACATATTTTGCCATGTTTGGACTTTTGGTACATGCTTTGAAGAAGTAGGTATTGCTCAGGAAAGCTTGCAATGATTTTTTAATCTCTTTGTTAATGTCCGATAAATGTATTACCTATAGCAGTGGCAGCGAACCTTTGGCACGCCACATGTTTTTTGACCACAACTCCCACAGTCCTTTGTCATTGGTAATACAGGCTTGGAATTCTGGGAGTTGTGGTCCAAAACATCTGGAGTGCTGATCTTGCATTATGTGTTTGCCTTTCTTACAAACTGCCTTTTGCCCAAGAAGGGACTCATCCGCTCCAATGTTTTAAAAAACAACACCTTATCTAAGAACTCACTTCCCCATCTGCTGCCCAAGGCAAGTATCCCAGCCTGTATAATGGTAGGGCTGGGATGCTACTTTGGTGACTTTACATATTTCACATGTTTGGTGGGGTGGGATGGGATATACATCAGAAAAATAGGTGCATAACCCACTGTCATCTCAGTTCACTTATCATTTGTCAGTTCACTGCAACTGGTGGCAGCTCTTGTTGAGACCCTGCTCAGTAGTGATTTCAGTGACGTATATCCCACAGCTAGAAAATCTGGATTAAAGTGAAATGCGGATTTCCCCCCAGAATGGTCACGTGGTTGAAAATGCGGTTCCTGTGTCCCCATGGGTGCAGTTTAAAGAACTGCATCTTTTGTGTTCCCACAAGTGGGAACCACAACACAGCGGAATGAAAGGTTTTGATGTGGATTTTCGGCGTCCTCACAGACTCAATTACCAGTTAAAAATCCGCATCAGAACTGAGACAAGCTTTGTACCACCTAGAGATCAGGTATTTGCAAAACTTGCTGGGTCACACTTACTTTTACACGACCCCTAAGATCCGCTGGCAACTTAAATTCGGACCAGAGATCTTGGGGTTTTTCGCTCTTCCTGTGCTCCCACCCCTCCACACTTCCTTGCTCCTGTCTGTCTGCTCTGCTGTGGAGCTGCTCCGGGAACCATTCCAGTCTCTTTCAGTCTCTTAAAGGGGAGAGGGCAAAACAACAACAACAACAACAACAACAACAACAACACAAGACGAGGAGAGCCCGGCACTCACTGCTTTACATCAGCATTAGAAATTTTTCACCTTCGGAGACTAGGTACTTGGAAAATGCACTGGGACGCGCTTAGGTGGGTGTGGTCGTACTTTATTTTGTTTAAAGTCCGAAGCTGGTGGGAAAACAATTTTAAGCTCTGCATCTGGGAGCTCTTTGCCTCAGATTTTAGGGGTTGTGTAAAAGCGCCCAAAGACTATGACATCAGCCACCCTTTTCCTGATACCTTTTTAATCTCTTTTCTGAGATTAGCTGCAATGTTTTAGCACCTGGCAGAGAAATCAATTTGCCCAAGAAATGTTTATTGTTGCACGCTGCCCCTATTTTACTACAAAGTGTTGGAGGGTGGTTTGGCCTCAAATGGGCAATGAGAACAATTCACTTTATAAAAGACCTGATTGTCATTTGTTGACATAGACTTGTCAAATTGCCTTGCATTTTTTGGACACTTCATGGGTGGAAGGCTGGTGATGGGCATGATAAGTCCCTGCATTTCTAAATTTACTAGTTCAGTACATTGGGTCAATTTCCATATTCTTGCTGTGTCATGTATGCAGTGTTCATCGTATACCTTTGCTTTGTCCAAAATTGGTGCTTTCTTAGATGTTTCCTTTAGAATTACTCATGACGTTTAATCTTAGGTTCATTGAGATATTGGGTGACAATTTAACATTAGGTAGCATTACAGGTGAGAGGTTGATTTCACGTTTTTAATTTATTGTTATTTTACATACATGTACAGTATATGCGTTTTTAGTTGTCCAATGTCTTATGTGCCCCTCTATGAGAAAAAAGTGCCCGTTTTTCCCACTCGTTTTAAAACCACACAAAAGATTTCCTTTCTTTTTTCACAGAAAGCCTTCCCTTCCCTTCTTGGGCGAAATTCTCGTGAATTTTTTTAAAAAATAGAAGCCTCATGGCGCAGTGGTTAAATGCCTGTACTGCAGATAAAACTGTGCTCACAACCTGGGGTTCAATCCCAGGTAGCCGGCTCAAGGTTCACTCAGACTTCCATCCTTCCGAGGTTGGTAAAATGAGTACCCAGCTTGCTGGTGTGTGTGTGTGTGTGTGTGTGTGTGTGGAGTAATGTGTAGCCTGCATACTGTAATTAAAAACTGTAAACTGTCCAGAGACTACTTGAAGTGGTATGGGATGGTATATAAGCAGAACACTTTGCTTTATATAAATTAAGCAAGTAAATAAATAAAATGAATAAATAAACATAAGCAGTGTGACAGCTGCTATTCACAATGCAGACTGAGGGCGCTTTTACATGCCCCCTAATATCTGCTGGCAACTTAAATTCGGACCAGAGATCTTGGGGGTTTGTCACTCTTCCTGTGTTCCCACCCCTCCGCACTCCCTTGCTCCTGTCTGCGCGAGGGGAGGGAGAAAAAAAGGGGAGAAAAAAATGCAGGCCCACCTCTGCTCTGCAGTGGGGAGCTGCCCCGGGAAGCATTCTAATCTCTTCCAGTCTCTTAAAGGGGCGGGGGCAAAAAACCCAAATAAACACAAGGGAGGAGAGTCCGGCACTCACTGTTTTACATCCGCATCAGAAATTTTTCACCTTTGGAGACCAGGTACTTGGGAAATGTGCTGGGACGAGCTTAGGTGGGCGTGGTCGTACTTATTTTTTTTAAAAAAAATCCAGAGCTAGTGGGAAAACAATTTTAAGCTCTGGATCTGGGAGCATTCTGCCTCGGATTTTAGGGGTCATGTAAAAGCGCCCAGTATCACTCTGAAGCCTAATGATAGTGTATGAAGTATCAGAGGAAGTTAGTGTGCCTTCAGTGGAATTCTGGAGTCCAGGTCATGTCTCCTCACCAGCTTTTTCCAAGCCACATTTCCTCTAATTTTCTAAAACCATATTAGGGAATAGGGATTCATCAAATATGAAGAGGTGCCACCTCTGCCCCTCCCCACATTCGAGTGCCAGCAGCGCCAGGTGTGCCTATGTGTGAAGAGATCTGTCCACATGCTGCATCAGCAAGAAGACTGAAGGGAAACAGTGCATAGATTCCTTTCACCTTCCTTTCACCCTGCATTACAATCCTGAACTGCTCAAAAAGGACCGATAAGACTTGGTCCAACTCTAAAATTCTACATTTCTAAGATCAGAATATTGTTACTATCAGTAATAGACTCTAGGCTGACAAAGGAGATCCCAGAGGTCTGGGAGTGACTCCTTTTTCCTAGCAATATTTCAAATCTTGCATTTGTTTCAGAGCACACACTGGAAACCACCGCCAAGAGGAAAGAGGAAAAGGGTGGAGGTGTTATTTTAAGTTTCCTGTACCTCAATCACTGTCGAAGATGGGGACTTGGGAGAGGTGGCATTCCTTCAATAGGGGAAGTACAAAGAATGACTTTATATTTTATTGCTTACACCAGGGATACAGACTAGTGCTGAACAAAACAAATCATGCTGGCCATGGAGAATGGAGGCAAAGGGAAAAGATGGGGGAGAGAGACACACAGAGAGAAAACAGGAATGGATTTATTGAAATGTCATTATTAAATCGTACTTCTTGGAACGGGGCGGTCCTCTGGAGCTAGTGAAGAAGGGGGAAAGACAAAAACTTCTTTACCCACATCATTATATCAAGAGTTTTGGAAAGAGAGAAAACAAGAGCTTAAATTAAATATATAGAGTATATTTTGCTATTGGCTGGAAACAAGGATTCACAATCCTAAACTGAGCAGAATTGTCGGCAAGTTCAGCAGTTAATGCCCCCCTCTTATGACTGCAGTCACAGCCTCCTGACTACTGCATTTGTCACCTAAGAAATTTATTCATTTTGACTACAGCTCCCAGAATCTGTCAGCCAGAAAGATGAGAATTTCCCGTCAGAGTCACTGTCAGTCTGTCACATGTCTTTTGAAATCAGGATATATCGTTTCTTAATTTATTGTGAATGGTTTAAATGTTTGCTTATCTATGCCCTGGTCACACAAGAGTAATGTTGTAGTACTAATTTGTAATCACATGGTATAAATACTGGGGGAAATGTCCCAATAACCTCTAACAGTACCAATTTACTTCCTT
>JAHTLZ010003526.1:19358186-19369613 GCA_023846285.1 Phrynocephalus versicolor | reverse complement strand
GGATGGATGGATGGATGGATGGATGGATGGATGGATGGATGGATGGAATTCCTCAAATGCTAACTGAATGTATTTCCCCGCCTCCCCCCCCCCCCAACCTCACATAGCATGAAAATCTGCTTATTGTGTTGCACTGGTGGAGCCAGGGCTTGCAGGGACTCAACAACCTTATAGCTCCTTCCAACTTCACAATTCTGTGATTCTGCCCTCCACTACACCAAGGAATCCTGGTCCCCAAGGAGAATGGCTGCAGTTGTCTCATGAGTGAGAGATAAATAGATTTTCTTAGGAGAGATATATGGCTTGCAAGCTACTCATTTGGTAATACAAAATTTTCAAAAGCAGATTGTAGTGTATAGAATATTGTGTATAGGTTATTTTAAGAGTAAGGCTTACCGCAGTTGAAGCCAGGTGGACCTGGTAATGAGGAAATGCCTCGTGGGGTGAACTGGGGGGGTGGAGCTATGGGTATTTATGGAACGTGAGTGTTTGCCATGCATCTCGTTTGTGGAATAAAGGAATCTTTCGTAGCATGCTGCATGTCTGGAACCAATACTTAATACTGGCGATGAGGGGGATTTTTTTTGCCTGCAAGCTGCCATGGGAGAAGAAGAGCGGTACGGAATGGCTGCAAAGGAACAATTAGAGCCTTTCAACCCGGCGTTGACAGTCTGGGAAACCTATATATCAAGGTTTGAGTTTTATCTTGCTGCTAATGAGATAACAGAAGCAGAGGCGATCAAGGCCACGTTCCTCAGTTCGGCTGGACTGCATGCCTTTGAAATAGTGAGGGCACTGTGTGCACCGACGCCACTGAAAAATGTAACATTTGAAATCATTAAAGACAAGCTACGAGAGCATTTTGCGCCTCGGCCATCAGAGATTGCTTGTCGGCATGCATTCTATAAGAGGAACCAACAGCCGGGGAGTCAGTAACTGATTATGTCACAGCTCTCCGACAGGTTGCTAGGAATTGCAACTTTGCAAACCTTGAGGAGGCATTGCGAGATAGACTGGTTTGTGGCCTCAGATGTGAAAGAACACAACGGAATTTGCTGGTAAGGAATGGCTTGGATTTTAAATCTGTGTATGAAGAAGTTCTGGCCATAGAAGCTTCACAGAAATTTACAAGAGAAATCTGACAGGGAGAGACTGTAAGTGCCACACCTCCCTGCAAATTGGAGAGTGTGAATCACCATGCCTGGGTATGGAAGAAGAGGGAGAAGGAGTAATGCAAGTCATGCATCAGAGGACTCAAAGAACAAGGCCCCCACCAGGGAATGCTTGTGTCAGATGTGGGGGGCCTCACCAGAGAAAGGCATGTCCTTTTCAGAAGGCCAGATGCTATCGGTGCTCTCAGCTGGGACACCTGACCCGTGTCTGCCGGACTACACCAGAATGGAAGACACCCAGAAGGGGGAGTTGAGCAGCTGGAGCAGACAAGGGGGGGTTGAACCAGCGGGGCGAGTGTTATGCTCTTACCACACACTCGGCTGAATTGTTAAACAACTACGGAGAAAGTTTTGTGATGACTTTACAGCCAGCAATTCAATCGAAGATTAGATTGTAAGAATTTATGGGGGGCTGTGTGAAATGGAGGTGGATACTGGCTCTGCGTTATCAGTTATTGCAGAGCAGAGACTCCAGCAACTGTGTCCTAAGGGGTGGAGAAACAAACTTGTGCCATGTAATGTTTTACTTAAAGATTTTCAGGGAAATCAAATTCCAGTGATAGGAATGAGTACCTTGTAAGTAGCCTACAAGAACTTTAGGGGGCCCTTAAGAGTGGTAGTGGCAAAAGGGAACTTGCCAAGCCTGCTGGGGTTGGAGTGGTTTGAACCATTGGGTATTCATATTTCTGGTATTCAACAGATTAAGAATGTGGACATAGCTGGTGTATGTAAGGAGTTTGCATCAGTGTTTGATGGATCGTTGGGGACTTATACTGGGCCACCTGTGTTGCTTGATCTGGATCCAAGGGTGCCCCCAATCTGTTTAAGGGCACGTAGAGTTCCATTTGCACTTAAAACCAAGATTGATGAAGAATTGGATCAGTTGATAGCTCAGGGGGTCTTAGAGGCAGTACCACATGCTCGATGGGAAACACCTATTGTGACACCCTTAAAGGCAAATGGAACTGTGCGGATTTGCGCCGATTATAAATGTACAATTAACAAGGCGTTACAACAGCATGCATATCCAGTACCAGTGGTTAGTCATCTCCTCGCATCACTAAATGGAGGGAAGATCTTTGCCAAGCTTGACTTGGCACAGGCATATCAACAGTTGCCAGTAGATAGCACCACGGCAGAGGCACAGACAATTGTAACTCATAGGGGGGCGTTTAAAGTAAAACGTTTACAGTTTGGCATCTGTGTTGCCCCGGGGGTATTTCAAGGCATCATGGAAGACCTCCTGCGAGGGTTGCCTGGAGTCATACCATATTTTGATGACATCTTAGTGGCTGGGGGTTGCGAGAGTGAGTTAATTGAGCGACTCCGTATGGTACTGGGCAAACTGCAGGGGGCAGGGTTAAAAGTCAATAAGGAGAAGTGCCATTTTGGAGTGCCCCAGGTGGATTTTTTGGGATTTTGGATTGATGCTTTGGGAATACACCCCACTCCAGAAAAATTTAGGGCCATTTGGAGTGTTCCGGAACCTACAAGAAAGAAGGAATTGCAGTCATTTTGGGGGCTGGTGAATTTTTACCATGCATTTCTACCACACAAGGCATCGGTGGCAGAACCATTGCATAGGCTGTTGAAGTCATCTACTCCTTGGAATTGGGGACATAGGGAAGCGAGAGCTTTTAGGGCAGTCAAGGAATTGTTATCCTCAGAAAGTGTCTTGACACATTTTGATGAGAAGAAGCCACTTATTTTGGCTGCCGATGCCTCCCCCTATGGAATTGGGGCAGTCCTGAGTTACAAGATGCCAAATGGCCAGGAGGCTCCAATTGCGTATTTTTCCAGGACACTGTCACCAACAGAGCGGAATTATGCGCAGATAGGTAAGGAGGCGTTGGCTATGGTGGCTGGAGTCAAGAAATTTCATGACTACATATATGGGCGGCAATTTTCTATCGTGACCGATCATAAACCTCTCAGGAATTTTTTTCTCTGGAAAAGCAAACCCCACAAATATTGTCCCCTCGAATGTTGCGGTGGACAGTATTTTTATTAGCATATTCATACGACCTGGTATATTGTCCAGGAAGGGGATTAGGCCATGCTGACACTCTGAGTCGACTTCCGCTGGCAGACCCAGTGGTCGATCCAGCCCCAGCCCAGCAAGTGTTATTATTGGAAGAATTGCCTAAGCCACCAGTACGGGTTAGAGAGGTAGCAGCTTATACAGCGAAGGATCACATATTAGCCCATGTGCTAAATTGGGTGTGGAAGGGGTGGCCACAGGGCCGAATGAGTGAAGAATTTAAACCATTTAGTAGTAGACAGAATGAACTTTCAGTGCATAAAGGTTGTTTATTGTGGGGTAATCGGGTTACTATTCCAAACAGGTTGCAAGAACAAGTGCTGGAAGCACTACATATGGGCCATCCAGGCATAGTGCGTATGAAAGCATTAGCACGAAGTTATGTCTGGTGGCCCAAGATGAATCAGACAATTGAAGAATGGTGAAATCATGTCAGATCTGTCAAGAACCACGAGCCGCACCAGTACAGGCCCCGGTGCACCCATGGGAGACAGCATGAGGCCCTTGGTCCCGACTCCATATAGATTTTGCTGGACCCTTTCAGGGGCAGGTATTTTTTATTGTAGTGGATGCATTTTCCAAATGGTTGGAGGTAGTCCCAGTGGCTAGTATGTCTACGTCCACCGTGGTGCGTGTACTTCGGCAGTTGTGTGCTACACACGGGTTGCCAGACACGGTGGTCTCAGATAATGGGGCCCAGTTTACATCTGCAGAATTTCAACAGTTTATGGAAAATAATGCTATCTGACATGTGACTTCAGCCCCCTTCCATCCCGCGACAAATGGTCAGGCTGAGAGGGTGGTGAGAACAGTAAAAGACACACTCCGTAGAGTGGTCAGGGGGAATTGGCAAGGTCGATTGTCGATATTGTTGTTGCAACAGCATGCTACACCCCATTCTGCAACGGGGCGTAGTCCAGCGGAATTGTTAATGTATAGAAGGCTAGTTACAGTCCTGGATAGGTTACATCCAGATTTGGCAGTAGAAGAGTCATAGCAAGTAGGGGGGAATGCACGGGTATTCCATCCGGGGAATTTGGTTTATGCTTGTAACTACAATGGGGGCCCTAAGTGGGTACCAGCCACGATTGATAGAGCAACAGGACCAATATCCTATCGATTGGTCACAGCAGATGGCCAGGAGTGGCAACGTCACATGGATCAGTTGTGACAGAGATGGTCTGGGAGGGCAGTAGCCACAGGGGAGGAATTAGAGGAATTGGAGGAAGATATACCAGTGGGTACTGCACGAAATAGAGTAAGCAGTATGCCTCAGACCATGACAGAACCATCAACAATGTCACAACAAGAGGATAGGAATGCTGAGGAACTTGCTGAGACATCAAGGGCAGGAGAAGTCGAGCCGTTGGAGCCGGACGGGCAGATTGATGATAACAGCCTGAGACGATCTCAGCGAATACGGGCACCCCCCCCCCGTTATTTGCAAGACTATGACTGTAACAGGGTACAATGTTGTTTTAGGGGGGAGGGGTGTAGTGTATAGAGTATTGTGTATAGGTTATTTTAAGAGTAAGGCTTACCGCAGTTGAAGCCAGGTGGACCTGGTAATGAGGAAATGCCTTGTGGGGTGAACTGGGGGGGTGGAGTTACGGGTATTTATGGAATGTGAGTGTTTGCTATGCATCTCGTTTGTGGAATAAAGGAATCTTTCGTAGCATGCTGTATGTCTGGACCCAATACTTAATACAGATCATCTTAAATGGGCAATTCAAAACCATCACATTCACAAAAGATCTGCTCTGACACTGTTGAGATTTTGGTATAAACCTCCTCATCTACCACTACTCCATTGGTCTTCAGACCCTATGCTCAGTCCTTCTATGTAATTCAGTTTTGTCAGTCAGAATGGATTTAGTAGTTTTTAATAGTTTTGTTATTATATCTTTTGGTTTATTATTACTGTTTTTGTTTTGTTTTCTGTTGTAAACAGCCTGGAGTTCCTCCAGAAGTACTAAAACAAACAAACAAACAAACAAACAAATAAATAAATAAATAAATAAATAAATAAATAAATAAATAAATAAATAAATAGCCTTGGTCACATTTCTTGAACAGCAACATGATTTCAGAACTAAGGACAGGTTAATTCTAAAGTACAGTTTGTGTATAAGACAAAAATTTCGTCCACTCTGACACTATCTGCCCATTGGGGAAGGTCTGGGAGGGGGAAAGCCTCCCAAACCTGTGTTGGCTGTTCCTGTAAGCTAGAATTATGGTTTCCAGCTCACTGGATCTCCTCTCTCCTCTATATGTCCCTAATATACAGTTGGCAATTACAATGTGAGCAGCAGAAGTAGTGCTTATGGCAGTGATGGCTGACGACTCTAATTTCACGTGTGTGATGAATCCACTCCATTGTTTATTCTGCATTGTTGTGGAGTTATCCTAGGTCTGGAATCTATTTTGGCCCAGTTATTTTTGGATACCTCCTGTAAAGTGTAGAGGAAAACCTGGAGCAGATTGACAACACACATGAAACTGGAGTCAGCAGCTCCACTGGCTTGCAAGAGCCTCATCACTCTATATCAGTGGTGGTGAACCTTTGGCACTCCAGATGTTTTGAACCACAACCCCCACAGTCCTTTGCCATTGGCAATCTAGGCTCGGAATTCTTGGAGTTGTGGTCCAAAACATATGGAGTGCCGAAAATTCGCCACCACTGCTCCATATGGATATAGTCTACACTGTTATATAAATCTAATACCATTTCATCTGTGGGTTTTATAGATTTCCTAGCCTAGAATTTTAAATATCTTGTTGTTCACCGAACAATGTGAATTAATTTCCTCCCAAAGGTCGTATCATTAGCAACCCTGCTCAGATCTTGAAAACTAAAGGCTTTGCTATTTTATTTTCCACCTTACCAAATTGCAAATTGCAGTATTCTGAAGGATGGAGTTATGAGAGTTGAAGTACAGGAATTAAACTCTCTCTCCATTTGATATTAACAATTGAATCAGGGTGGTGGCTGCATAACCTCCGTTTCTTAGCACTGGATCCTGCCATATCACTGTGGTATACCCAGCGGAAATTCTGAAGCAGAATATGTTATCTGATAAGGGGTTTCTTACAGAGGGACAGCTCAACCCCGTCTGTAATCCCTCTTAAACAGCAATGTTTAACATTAGATACTCTTGTTTTGTCCTTTGCAGATATGATCTAATACAAACGTAGCTTCTCAAAGGCAATTTAAATGAAACCCTTTGGGGGTACTGCGATATGAAAAATGAATCCCTCTGGTTTTCTAATCAATCTAAGTCCTCCAGATTCATTTTTATCTCCATGGTGACAAGGATGTATTTGCACTGAAGCAGTGAGCCATGTCATGCTATATGTTGCTAGATAACAGCTAGCAGAGCTGATACTCTGCTTTATCTCCATTCAGGGAGATAGTCTGAAGGAATGGAGAACTCCCTGATTATTAATTTGCTACAGCCTCGCTGAGCACCTCCATCCAGTGCTGAGTTAAGAAATCATTATGTTGACAGACTCAAAGTGCACTTCCAGCTATATGTTTCAGAATTAGAGACTGAAGACATACGTTCCTTTATTAACTATTTGGGTTGCAGTCCTGAAGTATTTCGGAGCCACAAGCTGTCATCTGCTTTTTAATACAGAGGGGACATCACAAATTGAAAATATATGGAAGAAAAGATTTTCTGGGTTAGGGAGGGGTGGGAATTATTTTTCGATAAGAAATTGAGAGGTTAAGTGATTTCTTTCTTTCTTTATTTTAGAGTATTTTTACCCCACTTTTCTGTTTGGAAAAGGACCCAAGGTGGCTTACAGTAATGAGGGATACTATGCAGTCTAGTACAATTAAGACATGTTCAAGTATTGAGAACAGGGAATTGAGGGACATCTTATAGCATTTATACAGGGTTGTGGTGGCTCAGCAGACTAAGGCTCTGAAAACTGTCAGCTGCAAAGTCGGCAGCTTTCCAGAATGCACGCATTTTCTTTATAAACTTGACTGAAAGGACATGAGATTTTAAAAACATGAATTTGGGGGTGGGGGGAGGCAACAGAGACACATCTCCACATCAGCATCCATGCCAAAGTCACCGAGTACTTAGCTGATAAAGGGTGGTTTTGAATCCCAACTAGCCAACCATGTTTGCAGTGTTCTGTTTGGATTTTTTCCCTTAAAGGTTCCATATCTAGGACCTGCAGAGCTGGGAAGGACCTTATGGATCTTAGTCCAGCTCCCCCCAGGGAGGCCCACAGGGATGGGATAGGAATCAAACTCTGGTCCACTCTGGCTCATCACCCAGACACTTAAACCACTGCTATCCAGGTATAACATCCTCACCTTGCCCTTGTACAATTGTCCCCCTCCCTTTCGCTGTTCATATGCTACAGTCCCGGTATATCGCGGGTCCACAGAATATGAAAAAAGGCCCCCTGGGGTAAGGAGGAAAGGCCTTCCCGGGCCCGTCAGAGGCCCCAAAAGTGCTTCCCCGCAAACTGGAAGTGACCTCCAGATCACTAGAAAGCCCTTTTGGGGCCTTTGCGGGACTGGAAAGCCCCTTGCAGGCCCGTTTTGGGCAGCGCCAGGCCTGGGGTAAGTATAAGAGCCCCCAGAGAGCCCAGTCCCAATCTGACCCAGCATCGGCATATTGCGGATTTTCAATTATTGTGGGCCGGGTTGCATCCCTAACCCCTGTGATAGGTGGGGGTTTACTGTATATACTAGCTGAAATTTAATAATGGGTCACAACTAGAGTCGGACCACTGAATCAATAGAACATATTTAGCTCAGCAGATCCTCACTGAGTCAATGAGTCTACTCTAGCTGTTTACTTACAAATGGATTTCAGCCCCATAGTTTAGAAGATAAAGATGGCTAAGAATGTCATTTGGTCATTTTTGATGAGAGGTAACCAACATTTCTTCAGATTTCTTCCTAAATTAAGGACCTTATTGATTAGATAGGCATTAAAACAGCTGGGCAGTGTTGAGCCTTCCAGAACTTGTTGGGCTAGCAATATCATTACTTAGGCATCACAGCCAATAGTAAAGGAATGCTGCACGTCTTCCATCCCCCATTTTTGGCAGTAGGGATAAGATACATTCACCCTTAATGCAGTCCCTGTCAAAATATGAGAAGGCATAGCCTTCATAGAATGAAAACAGAAACATATATACTGTTACTGTATATAATTTGCTTTGCTTCCTGATTAAAAAGAACCAGAAAATGGCTATTCCAGCAATAGTTTCACCATCACCAGAAAAGAAATTAAATAATAACCATTTTAGAAGGCTTTCAGCTGCCTTCACTGCTGAGCCAGCCATAATTGTAACCACAGTAATGCAGAACTAGTGGAAATTATGAGCAATAAGTTTTTGTTAAATTATCTGATGATTTCTTTTGGTATATATCTCAGATACCTGCCAGATGGAGGGATTCCCTCCCTCCTAACTCTCTCTCTCTCTCTCTCTCTCTCTCTCTCTCAAACAATTGTTTTGGTCAAAGCTTTCCCCATTTTTGTCAAATGTTAATTACTGTTATTTTAACTTTTTTTAAAGGGGGGGGGATACTGAAAAACATTCCAGAAAGATTTCCCATTTTGTTCATATTTCGCATTTTCATGTCCTTTTGACTCTAAATCTCATAGTCTCAAAGGAAGGATTTACAATCTTTATTCATAATTTGTATGTCAAACCACAAACCTTTCTTTCTAGCCTCGGCAAACCTGTATGTTCTGATGTGGTGCATGTGTCTGAACATTGCTTTTAACTTGATAGTAAACCTGTTGCCTTTAAGGATCAACAGTTTTCAAAAGTGGAATTAGTGGTCAAAGAAAACTATAAGACTGGATGGAATCCAGAACACCTGTGGGATTGTACCAGCCTCCAACACATACCTGGGTTTATAATGCATCAATGCAAGACTTTGAAGGGCAAACATCCAGGTCCTCGCTGAGTAAAATGAGAAGAAGTTCCCCCAAATACCTAGCCACATTTTGAAATGAACCAATAAACAGGGTTATCTAATCCCCCCCCTCATAAGACCACTATGTTCAGAATCTAAAATTACTTCATCTCATCCCTTTTTACTGCACTATTTCTTATTTGGCAACGTGACATGTTCAGCTGTCATGGCCGCTACTCAGTTCTAAAACATCCCCAGGTTTTTCAATTTAGCAGGTGAGATGGATGAAGGCACTGAAACAGGTAGCCAATGTGGGAGTCAGAAACCAATGCAGATGGAGATCAACATGTAGATCAGGATGGCTTCCTTCATCCTTCTCTCTCAAAGGGTGCATCCTGCTCCTCTCATATGTTTATTTCAAATAAACGCCAGGAGGAACTTCCTGATAGTAAGTGCTATATGGCAATGGAAAAGAGCACTTCGATAAGCACTTTTTGGCTAGAGGTATTCTGTCAGGGATTATTTACTTGTGAATCTCAGGCATCAGCAAAGAGCTGCAGTATTTGACACCCCACCCACCCACCCAGATTGCTTCCAGCTCTATAATTCGATGATTTTATGTTTCTTCCTCCTCTCGTTCAGACAGAGGCAGATTCCCATGGCTTTCCCATAATATATGAGGAGATCTGCACACAAAGAAGCCAGGTTTTGGGAGTAGTTACTCTTATGAAACACTCATATACTCAGCACAAGCCTACTAACCTCTTCTAGCATACCTACCAAGTCTTTTCAGTAATAATGATGATGTGCAGATTCTAGAGATGAACATGAAATGGAAAAATAGTGTTTCATTTCATTTCGTTTCTGTAGTAGTTTCATTTTGTTTCATTTGTAACAAATTTTTAAAATAGTTTTGTTACAAAATGAAACAAAACACTATGCTCTTCTGGGTCCTAAAGGACCAAAATGGCAGGGGAGCTTCCTTAAGTGATTCTAGGCAAGGCCTCAAAATTTGGAAAGGTTTTGGGATCAGGGGGCTGAGTTATTAAGCTCCAAGGTGGGTGCCCCTAGGAAATAATCATTTTGTAATTAGGGAAAGAGCTTGAGGAAGCTCCCCCTGTGGTAAGCTTCCCCAAGTGCTTAATGATTATCTACAGGGGGCACCCCGTTTAGAGCTTAATAACTCAGCTCCCTGACTCCCAACCTCTCCAGATTTGGGGGGCTTATCTAGAATTGCTTGAGGAGGCTATCCCTGCCATTTCCCTAACAAAACATGGCTGTGATCCATGTACTCAAAAATATGGATTGCAGCCATGTTTTGGCATGGAAATGGCATGGTTAGCTTCCTCAAGTGATTCTCGGTAAGCCCCCCAAATTTGGAGACATTTTGGTGGATCAGGGGGCTCCAAAGGGGTTACCTCCTGGCAATAATCATTAAGCACTTGAGGAAGCTACCCATGGGGGGAGCTTCCTCAAGCTCTTTCCCTAATTACAAAATGATTATTTCCTAGGGGTACCCCCTTTGGAGCTTAATAACTCAACCCCCCGATACCAAAACCTTTCCACATTTTGGGGGCTTACAGGGAAGAGCTTGAGCTCCCCTACCATTGATTTCTCTAGGATGAATTGTTTCATTCTAGAGGAAAAAATTGTGTTTCATTACAAAATGAAATGAGTCCTATCATTTTGTTACATAATGAAATAATTTGTTACCTAATGAAACAATAAAACAACATTCCATTTTTCGTCTCATGCCCACCTCTAGCAAATTCCAGTTCACCATGATCCTTCCAGGATTTTCTATATATAAAACATTCAGAAGTGGCTTACTGATTTCCTATTTGGAGGTGCTCTGGGACTATGCAACTTGCCCAAAGTAGCACAGATGGCAGGTCTAGTCTATAATCTCACCACCTACACATGTTCTGGATGATATCATCTCCTCTCCTAGGATTCACACTGGGAATTGCATCTCCTAGTTCCTCACTCCACCGACAAGCACCACCAATCCACAAAAAAAGACCAAATAATGTCTGAAATTGCCATCTCCAGACCCAGGCCTGCTGGTGGAAATGACAGCAGCAATTTGGGGGACTTTAAAAACTCTCCCCCTTCAGAGGACCCCAAAGGCTTCGCGGGATTGAAAGGGATCTTTAGGTATGACTCTCTGTTCCCCTGGAAACAATAAATAAATTTAGGATTCCAGAGGAGGAGAAGCATCCCAACCCCTCCACCCCCACCCCAACACTGATGGCTGTGAGGGATAAGAAAAGAGAAATCAGGGATGTGGCTGCCCTTCATTCATTCATTCATTCATT
>JAHTLZ010003526.1:19345076-19358176 GCA_023846285.1 Phrynocephalus versicolor | reverse complement strand
CAACATAGTGTCAATGTAAACCCATAAGGTTACAAGTAGTTATAAACACAAAGTCTATGTGATCCTGTAGATTCATATAAAAAGCACATGATAGGTAGACCATCATTCAGGGAAAGCATTCCTGAAGAGAAAGGTCTTTGCCTGTTTCCAGAAAGACAACAAAGATGAGGCACCATAGACAACATTCCTACTATTTCTAGGTTTGTCCCATTTTCCCCCCCCCCCCGCCCCCGGACTAGAAGCTTGCATTTTGGAGCAAAGAGGGCTGACCTTTGTATGCTGAAGAATTCTATGATGCCTCTGCCCTCCCAAAAGCAATTTCTATATTTGCTCCTACAAAGGATGATGGAATGTAAACACTCCAGACATTTTCTCGGAGTGATATTTGAGAAACAAGTGTAAGGGGTTTAAACTACTAAGAATTTGTCAGCATCCAGATTTCAAGTTGTTATGTTGATTTATAGGTTGATAAAACTGTACCAAGATAAATGATTCTTGGTGCTTTTGGCATGCTGCTGGCATTGTTAAGCTCTATCCTGCCATCCACGTCATACTCTGCTCCGCTCCTTGACAGGGTTGCCTAACTGAACAAGCAATTTCCTAAGTATACTCTTCTCCGCAGTGTCTCGCATGGCTGGAGATGGAACAAACAGACGTTTCAAAAAACTTGAATTATGCATGTGTACCACACCTTAACCGAGAAAAATAAATCTCTAATCTTTAAACTAATGTCCCATTTCCCGTTTCTCTAATCGCAAGTTAATCAGTATCAGGGTGCTTTTCCTATCCAGATATGCTTCTAATTTATTTTTTATTTTTTTTTCCTTTCAAATATCATAGTTACAGATGGATTCTCTAAGAGCAAGGATAGAGTCATTTTGGCACTTAATTGTTCTAGTATGTTTTCCCTACAGGGACAAATCATTAAGAGAAAAAACATATGTTGGCAATTAAATTAATGAATAGTTTAATGTTTTTTAACTGTCAAGGGATTAGAATGCCAGACTGACCAAGAAATGGTGAATCTCAAGGCAGTGGGGTGAAGTAACAGCAACTTTTATAGTTATAGTTATATGGCTGTGGAGCCAGAGGGGAGGAGTTTGATTCCACATCCACACCATACTGCCTATGAGTAGAGCCAGCCTGTGAAACCTTGGGAAAGCTGCATAGTACTAGAGCACTACCAGAGGAAGGTCATGGTAAACTACTTCTAAGTATTCTCTACCTGGGAAACACTGGAAAGGGTCACCATGAGACAGAATAATGGATTTCAAGTAACTTATTTTTTCTACCTAGTTTTTCCCAGTTTTGGTTGCACCCTAGACCTGAGAAAGTTACTTTTTAAAGCATAACTTCCACAATCTAGACTGTGAGAGCTGTTGTCTAAAAAAGTAACTTTCCTAGTCCCTATCTGCTATACAGTACTATGGTAGTCTTGAGCTAACATTCTTCTATAAGACAAAGAAGTAAGCACAACTTTAGACTGTAGAGTCAGCATACAATTTTGGGTGAATCCATTTATACAGAATCACGTATCATTTCAGATTAAATCTCCTAAAATCAACTCTTTCCCCTAAACCACAGTTCCAGCATCATTTAGTTTTTTCCAGGCTAGATGGCACGGTATAGAAATCTAATAAATAAATACAGTGGTACCTTGTATAAAGGAATTAATTCGTTCCAAATGAAATTATGTTAAGCAAATTTTCCTTTATACAAATTTCCCATAGGAATGCACTGAAAACAGTAATCCCCAATTGCGACTATTTTTATGTTGTACGGATTCACCCCATAGACAATTCCGTTAGGCAAATTTCCCCTATCTCTGGAATTTTTTATGTTGTACAGATTTCGTGTTATACAAACCATTTGTTATATGAGGGTCCACTGTATATGGAACAATTTAGCTTCAAGTTATCTAGTTCTACCTTCCCCTTAATTAAAAGAGGGAAAGAAAGTAGAACCATTTTCTGTGGCTCAGGTTAAAGTGCACCATGGATTTACAGAGCGGCAATATAAGATTTAACTTTTTAGTAAAAGATTTAAGTCTGTGGTCTGGGCTATGCAGGCTGTCAAACCAGCTTAGCGTAATCGCTTCTGATAATTTTAACACATCTGAAACTTTAAGAGCTGATGTCCAGGATGATGCAGGCTGATTACATCATGAAACACCAGATTTCACCACACAAAAATGTCTGCAGACGGCACCTTTGTCCTCTCACATCAGATTTTGCTGGAATGAAAATGAGGCCAGGGCAGAGCTGCTCATTTCATTTCATCAACAGAGGTTAGTTCAAAATGAAAGATCAATTTTGTGTTTGCCAGTTAATTGGCTGAATAGATGGAATCTCAGAATGACCTCTAAGACAGCACTAAGGTTAAGTTGGTACTTAGCTTATTGCTTATTGCATTTCTAGGTGCAGATCAGTTGTACTGTATATACAAACCCCACGTAAACAGAATCTTAATATACTTGGAGACTTATGGCTGTCTGGATTTGCTGAATGGATAATAAACTGAAGAGAGCACATCCATCCACTTTACGATCGTGGTGGGAAACGTTAATATCAATATTCATATCAATATAAATAGACAGTATCTTAAGCCTGATCAACTAATGAAATTAAGCGGTAGGTACTAGAAAGCCAAGATTATTTGGTTTTATCAGGACAAGCGCAAAAGACAATGCTGCTCCTAGATTACTTGGTTATGGCTATCTATTTTGGGGTTTTTTTTATTGCCACAAGCTAGGCTGCTGAATATTTTAATGAATGGAATAAGTGATGTCACTGTGCATTGACAATATAATTAGTCTGCATCATCCTGGTCATAATAATGAGTGTGTGTGGTGGGGTGAGCAATTCGATTAATTCTCAAAACTGACCATTCCCATGGATTGTTGGATTGCTTGATGAACTTATATTTTTGACAGATTTACACTGCCCTCTAAGTTCACATAGCCCTAGGGCAAGGCATTGTGATATGAAGACTTTGGCCTAAATCTGAGCATAAGTCCTAACCATAGTAGAACAGTTGATTCAGTGGGAATTTGGAAATGTCAACATGAATCTAAATAACACTAAATTAATCAGAATGCTTCCAGTGTGACTCACACCTGGACTTAGGCCTAAGTTACCGTTCAACCAAGATGGTCGGAATCCAAATTAACAAGCAGTTTCTGGTGATGATAGGCAAGTATTCAGATTGCGTGTCACCACCAGCTATGGCAAAAAGAGGAAAGGAAATTTTCCAGCAGCAATTGAGGGATACGAGAACATAAGAAGCTATCTTATACCAAGTCAGACTACTGATTCAAGTAGCTCAGTACTGACAGTTCGTCTAGCTTTGGCTCTCACTTTCAGACAGAATTTTTTTATCGCCTTACCTGGGCACACAATTTTCTGCTGTTGTAGCTATGCTGTAGGATTCAGGTGTTCACCTTTCTTTCCTCAGAGGTGTACATAACTACATGATGTCATCAAAGTAATAGGTTTTACACCATGTAGTATATACAGTAATATATAAAATCTGAAATCTTTATTACTAGGAGTTCCTTTCCCTTCTCTTTTATTTTTTAATTTAAGATACTGCAAATGGCAATTACAAGGAAAGATTGCAACCAGCTGAGCTGACACATAAGGTGCTACTACTGAGGTCTCTCTTTTGCAAATTGTCTGTAGCATTAGCAACACTGTCAGTCAAATGGTATCCATGGAATTTAAGTATCACCCTCTGGAACACAAAGTATGTCCAAAGAATGATGTCACAGTACAAAAAGCTTGCAGCATCATTGCTAGCTAGGAAGAAATTCAGAAATTCTCTTTTCTCTTTCTTATTTAGCTTAGGAAATTAGCTGAACAGCATATTACTAGGACTGAATGTGTGGGTTGTTTTTGATAACTGCCTGCACCCTTTTTGTATGACCTTTGATTGATTGGGTGAATATTATTGCTGAAGGGCCTGTATTGCCTTCCCTGTTCTCCAGCTTTTTTCTTCTTTGTGGTGCAGATTCTCACTGCCTACAGACCTTTGCTGTCCTACTGGGGGCAGAAGTAAAATCCTTTTGTCTACTGCATCCCCTAATTTATTGTGCTTCATAGCCTCTGCTTTCACCTCCCTACTGGTGTTTGCTAACTTTCCATGACTTTGGGCTACTAATTGACATAGGACTAGAGTCCATCTCTGTTGTACAATCAGGCACATGGCCACACATGCAACTGAGATATACCTGGCACCTCATCAATTAGTTGTCATAAAAGTAATTATAAGTAATTTTTAGTATTAATGATAAATCTCTCTGAGATTTTTTTCCGAAAAGTATAACATATAGCTTTCAAATAGGTGGACACAAACACTGGCACAAATCAGATTCAGAACTGATTTCCGCAGTTGATAGAACCATTGCAAAGTTGAAAATAGTTTTCAAGATATGATAAGCATAATAGCTGTCATGCAAAATCTGTTCAGTTTAAACATGCGTTATGCCAATAAAGCTGATTTATTTTCTCCGCAGTGCTCTAATTTCTGTTTCATGATGTTGCAAGCGGCTGATATTATTGTATGGTTTTACCTGACACTTAGATGGTTTAATATAATTTAGTACAATGTTTTTAAATTCAATCTTTTAATGTTGTTAGCTGCCTCGAGCATGTTTTACGGAGTAGTATGATATAAATGCAGTAAATAAATAAATAGAAACCATGCTGATTTCACTGAAGAGTATAGTATTCTGGTGATGGTAACAATTTGTGCAGTGGCTTTTACAGACAAAGCATCCTATGATAACAGTAATTATTATATGATTACCCTCATATCATATTGCTGAGAGTTTCCTTTTAACATAATCCCCACATCCCAGTAATCTCCGATACAGGCTGTTCTGCTATGTGACCTGCAAAACATGAAACAGAAATAAATCATGAGGTTACTAAGCAACCAAACTGTTCTCTCTTCTCTTTCGCAAGACCTGTCAAAATGAGTATAAGTTGCACATTTGGGGTGGAGAGTAGGCAGATGCATGGATGAGAATCATTACATTTTTTTGGACAACATATTCCGGACTGCCCACCTATGCTGGCTCTGACATTCTGGGTGTTGCCCAAATCTTTGTTCCATCTTGCAAAGAAACCAACATTATTAAGCAGATCGAACACTTTCCCAGTATTTGAAAGTGAGCTGCATGGTTAATCCTGTAGGCTCTGCATCACCACCACCACCACCACCACCACCACCACCACCATCATCATCATCATCATCATCATAGTTTTGTACAGAAGTGTGAAAACCATACCACCTTCCAGACTGATTGATACTGTATCTCCTGGCACTAAATTTGTACACAAAGAATGTTTGGGCAGAGTCCACAGAACACTGAAGATTTTAGGGGTAGCAGATCTCCCAGAATGATCAATTGTTTAGGTCAGTGTTGGCGAACCTGTGGCACGGGTGCCAAAGGTGGCGCTCGGAGCCCTTTCTGTGGGCACCCGACATGGCCCCTTCACAGCCACCTGTATTCAGGTTAAATGGCTGTATTGGCACTTTGCGAAAAATTAGAGGGTTTTGAATCGCAGTTTGGGCACTCGGTCTCGAAAAGGTTCACCATCACTGGTCTAGGTTGTGACAGGTACAGACTGGAAGTATTCTGTAGTTATTTAGAATAAAGGACTCTGTTTTACAAAATATATGTTGGATGCTACTTTATAAGCTTCCTCAAAGAATCAAAATCTGCCATATGATACTACTTATGTGGGAACATGCTTCTGGGCTTCTGGGTCTAGCAAAAGCACATGCTGACATTGGCACAATTGTTTTTCATGTGGTTTTAAAGCCCACTCATGTTTCATTGTGTTGTTCTAGAGAGCTGCAACCAATGATTAGCAAAGGAAGTTCACATAGCTTTATTTCTGAATATACCTACCACTTATCAGTTGTTAACAGCATGTTCCACGATAGGAAAAAAAAAACCACAGAAAATCCATCAGGCAACTTCCTTCTTCTAAAACTTTGTAGAGAAGAGAGAAGGGGTAAGAAGGCTATTGGGAAAAATAGCGGCACTTGAAATGAACAGTTGCTCGGTTGTTAATGCTGGGTAAAAATCTGAATGATAGATAGATAATTGCAGGGTAGGAGAGGAAAACGGGGAAATTAAATTTAAATAGGTTTAATATCCGTTGTCTACAATGAAATTCTTTTATTTGTCTGGATCTCACAGTACTTTCAGATATATTTTCTGGAAGACGGTGGATTCTGCCAATGGCTGCTTCACCTTATCTGTACACAGTGGCTGAAATCCAGTACTAAGTTGCAACTGGAGCTGCAGTCTTTTGAATCAACAAAGCTGCCTCATCAAATCTCCACTGATCCAACTGGTCTACTCGAGTTGTGACTTACTACTGGATCTCGGCCAATGTGTGCAATAATGAATGACGTTATCAGAAGTACAACTTATACTTCTGCAGACACCTAACATAGGTCAGGGATTGACTGAAATATTATGGATCTAACAATAATTTTAACAAACTCTATGTGGAGGATTGTGGATTCAATCTGGATTTAGGCACATCTGACAGGGATGGTGGAAGAAGACTTGCTTGTCCTTCCTTTCCACAGGAGACCCCTTCCTACCTCTTCAAAATGCCACACAGTGGGTGAGGGTACTCTACTGAATGGGTCAGGATGTGGTACAGGGAAATGAAATAGGTCTTGTGTGAGCCACTCTTTGTTTGCAGAGTTTGTTATTCCCTACATGGCAGTCCTCCTCAGAGTATGAAGGCCAGGATGACAGGCCTTACCAAGAGGAAGCTAGGGTAGAAGAGGAGTTGAAGATCCCAAGTTTTAGTCCCCTTCCAGAAGAAGGGGGCAGAATATGACCTCTCCACAGAGCATCTATCTCCTTCAGATGACTGGAGAGGCTCCAAAGATGAAAGACCTCCGAGAATAGGGGGAACTGACATCTTAGAGTGTTGTACAACAGAGCATGGACGAAACCAATTGCTCCTCACTATGAAGGGTGTCCCAGCTGTAGCAAATACATGAGTAGAATTATGCAATTTTAACACTGACAATAAAGGAATTGAAAGAGTCAGGGAGTTTGTATACCGTGGAGACTGCAACAAAGAAATTAGAAGACAACTGAGACTCAGAAGGACAGCAATGAAGGGACTAGAGAAGATCATGTGTCACTGGAGACCAAGAGCAAGATCATTCACACTACTGTATTTCCATTCACTACAGATGGATATGAAATCTGGACAACTAAATAACCTGACTCGAAAACAAATTGATTCATTTGAAGTATTGTGCTGGAGGAGAGCTTTGTGGATACTCTGGACTTCTAGAAAGACAAACAAGTGGAACCTAGATCACATCACGCCTGGACTATCTCTGGAGGCAAAATGCTGAAAGTGAGGTGGTCTACTTTTGAAACACAGCTATGGAGGGAAGTGGCCCGTGCCATAGCCAGTAAAATAGAAAATACACACTCCAACAGAGTTTCTGACCTAACTGGACTGGCTTCTGCCTGCTCCCTGTTTGCCTTGTCCACAGTCTATGGGCTGTGCTGATTCTCTCCTTATCCCCTTATATTTTGTGTTTTTTCCTCTGTGCACTGACTCACTATCCTTATGCTTCCCTCAAAGATGCCTGCCTTGCTGGTCCTAACACCCTCCAACTAGAAGTGCCTTTGCCTAATGTTCCAAGACTCTCCTTTCTCCATGCCCCACAGTCTATTCAATTCAACCGGGTCCTTTCACCATCTGTCCAGGATGAGGAGAGCGGCCATGCGGCGGGGGGGGGGGGGGGAATAGAGGTAGGAATACAGTAGTACCTCTACTTACGAGCAGCTTGACTTAAGAACAATTTGACTTAAGAGCAAAAAACTGTTGGCATTTTAATTGCTGCCTTACAAATTTTAGATGCAGTCTGCTCTACTTACATTATCCCCCCAATTTATTTATTTATTTATTTGATTTTTCAGATAGGGCTGCTCTACTTAAGAGTTTTTCAACTTAAGAGCATGCATTCGGAATGGATTAAACTCGTAAATAGAGGTACCACTGTATTTATTTCTCCCGACACTGTTTCATGGGCTTAACTTTGGACCCAACCAGTAATCAGGAAGGCACAAAGTCTGGGTGTGTGAGACAGGAACTCCCCATCACAAAGCTAGGCCATGATCAAAGAAGATTTGTTTTAAAGTTAAAATGCTAGACACAAAAGTTTGTTTATGGCTGAGGTGAGCAACTTTTGTGAACTTAGGGATGAATTAAAAAAACAATTGAAACCCACTGCAGGCTGCAGCCACACACCACTTTGTCACCAAAGTGACAAGAAAAGAAATCCAAATCCAAATTGGAAGCTGTCAAGTTGGAAACCATTCCATTTTGCTGTACATGTTGTTTGATCTAAAAAACAAAACAAAAAACAAGCAGCCTGTTGGTTTACGCTTATTTATTTAAGAGTCTTGTCATAGGACTTTGAGACCTCTATACACAGTTGGGAAGCTACATCTAGTCCTTAGGCTGTTCACTCCTGGTCAAAGGTGAATCAAGCACATTGAAGCCGTACAAACAGAAGTTAAATTGTTATCAATATAGTGACTATGTAGTGGCTGATATAGTTCAGTGGAGTGGAGCACTTAGCTACAGCACCAGAACAATGAGCTGGGACTTTGAATTCCCCTGTGCCTCCTGAGAGAGGTACTAGACCAAGCTACCTGTAGTTGCTAATGCAAAAAATGTTACTTTGCAGGTAGGCCATTTTAGTGGGCTTAAAACATAAAAGACTTAGGTGGAAGTAGATTAATAAGAGACCATGCTGCTTCCAAAACATTAGTAACTAGCAGCAGGTAACACACAACCTTTAAAATAGTACATATTTTATTTATTTATTTATTTTGAATATTTTTACTCTACCTTGGAAAAGGATTCAAGGTGGCTTACAATAATGAGGGGCAATATACAGCCCGGAACATTTAAGATATATTCAAGTTAAGAACAAGGAATTAAAAGAGGCATGTTAGAACATTAAAAAGTAACAGTAGAGCTACAAAGAGCATACAAAAAGAAAAGAAAAAAATACATTAACAGGGTTGGAAAGTAACATGGAAAAACACTGGTGTTCTTATGAAATCAGTCAATGCAGTCATGTATGGTAATCTATATACAGTAACATAGTAGGTAGTCCCTCATTCAGGGAAAGCTTGCCTGAGGAGGAAGGTCCTTGCCTGCTTCCGGAAAGACAGCAGAGATGGGGCAGTCCTGGCCTCCAGTAGGAGGGAGTTCCAAAGTCTGGGAGCAGCAACAGAGAAGGCCCTTTCATGTGTTCTTTTGAGGTGCACCTGTGCAGGTGGCGGGATGGAGAGAAAGGCCACTCCTGATTATCTTAGAACCCAAGCTGGTTCATACTGCGAAATTCAATGTTTGAGGTAACTTGGACCCATTCCTGTTCCTCACATACTTCAGCAACCTTTGGAATCCTAAACTCAGAGCACAAAGGCAATTGTCAGCTAGTGTAAATGTGTATTCATTTGACCAGTCATAGAAGATAGGTGCAAGTCTGCATAGACGTCACTACAAGAGGAAAAGACAGGGGCTTCTTTACTTGTTGCAAATTACTAGACCTATTTCCAAGGGGCTAACAGAGAACATGGAAAGCACTCCCTCACACAAGTCCACGAACAAGTGAGTAGGATCATGGCCCAATTATTATTACCTTCCTTCCAAAATACCCATTAATTTAGGCTCCAACCAATTCAGGATTTCATTCTTCAGCAAAACAAATTGTTGCCACAAAATGACAGAAAGGCGCTGTGGAACATCGTTGTGAGACTCCTCATTTTGTTTCAGTGGTCAAATATTTGTCCAGGGAAGACCTTGCTGTCTTCCTGCAACTAGAACTGACTGAGATATTTCCCAGTAGTTCATGCAGGGTTTGTGCTTTGAAAATATACACAATGAGTAGTTACAGAAGAGTCTCCTCCTCCTCCTCCTCTTCCTTCTTTGCTTCCACACTAGAAACTACCTTGAGTTGAGAAGAACAAGAAAGGAGTTCACTGGCTGACAGATGCTTTAAAAAAAAAAGGTTTTCATCCTTTCTAGGAATGGCCTGGAAATTGTTTGGTTCGTTCTCAGAAAAGAGATTAAAAGCTCCACATTTAATTAAAGTGGTCATTTAAAGCCATCTTTTGGAGGACACAGGAAAGGAGAGTTTTCATTGCAATCACAAATATTCCAAGGACTCCATGGAATTAACTGAGATATAATGACTTTAGGGGGGTGGGGGCAAAATCAGCTAAAATCAGCTAAGGACTAGCATTAAAACAAGCAGGAAAATGTCTCTTTTGTTTGACAAACACTGATCAGCCAAGGAGGCACATGGTTCTGTGTTTGGCCCAGAGCAAAGTTATAAAGGATGCTTTAAAGTTTCTGGAAGTTCCACTTGTTCGGCGTAATTCCTGTTTGGGAAAGCTATTTCAAAAAATAACATTCTTTGCAATAATACCTCACAGTTTCTCTAAATATCCTGCGCCATATTTATCACTCACACATTCTTTGTAAATTTGTTCGGAATGAGGCTTGCTTGAGAGGAAACAATATTTGTTCCAAATGTGTTTAAGATCTAAACATGTTTCCTTTCTCAATGTAAGCAGTTTCAGATGTTTTTATTTCAGGGCTTGCATGATTTCAGGTAGAATGCGTTTGAGACTTATAAGACCAGAAATAGAAAGAAGGAATGTATGATGAACTCTAGAATCAAGACCAGTTAATCCTATTAGCACAATTAAGAGTGTGACAGCACAATAGAATTCTATGGAATTTGCTCCACATATAAAATGAATGAATTCAAAGCATTTTTTTACTGATTGCATGATGCAAAGGCTGAATTGAATTTATTCAGTCCTTCTTGCTCCCAAAGTAGTATTTGGCGAATTATTCTAATTCATTGGTGCTCTAAGTGTGGAGACCAAATTCACACTTAATTCTGGAAAAGGATCAAGTTTGATTTTTATATCCAGGGACCTTTAAATTCTAGTACCTGTCTCTACCTACTTCCATCTGATAGCAGGGCTTACTTTCTCAGAGGAAAGACTGTTGTATATGTGTTGTGCTTCCTTCCTATTCCTTGCTTGCCAGAAATCTATGATAAGGACTAATCCCTGTGACTCCAGGAAGGGACCCTAGAAAGAGAGCCTTATGGCATCTTCAGGAGCCATACACTCCTCTCAGGTGTTTTTTTTTTTTACCTTGAAAGGTCAGGAAACAGGATGTGGCTGACATGATAGTTCTAAACCTCCTGTTTGAATTCCTTTAATGCATTCCACACAGGCCAGCCTCAACTAGTCCAAAACAAAGCTGCAAGGTTGTCAATGTGCTGAAATCTTTTAATAAATTTGTACATCACTGGGTGAGGAGCACTAGGACTAATTTTCTGGGCCCATTTCAAAGAATTGTTGGTTTTAAAACCCGACTGGTCTGGCAATGTCATAATTACCTACTCCCATATTTATCTGTTTGGGACCTGGTATTACCCAAATGCTGATGCCAAGTTTGCATCTATGTTTGTGGATGTCTATTAAACACAAAGAAGCACACATAAGAAACACTTTTATATTCACAAAAATTTGCCACTAAAGTTCTGCCACCGTCCAGCCCTCAAGCCATTTCTATGGGACATCCTCTCTAGGAACTGTGGGAAGATACAAGAAATAATGTTCAGGCCATTTGATCCATCAAGCATTGTAAACTGGCAATGACTGTCCAGGAATTCAGACAGGGTTTTTCTTTCCCACAGCTATATCTGGGGATTCCTATTCTCTGATAGCCTCACATCCAAGTACTAACCAGGCTCAACCCTGCTTAGGTGCCAAAATCAAATGAGAATGGTGAGTACTCTTGGTAATTAGAGATGGGCATGAACCGAAAAAATGGTGATTTGTTTTGGTTCGGTTCATTTCATTTCATTTTTAACAATTTTTTTTTGAAATATTCATTTTGTTGGTTCATTTTGATTCGTTATTCGTTTTGTGTGTAGTGTGTTTGGCTGGGGGAAAGAGCGGGCTTAATCTCCCCCCCCAGCCACGGTGTGGTGGGGGAAAGAGCTCCCCCCAGCCAGCACCTCTCAGCTGCTCCGCGCTGGCTTCCCTGCGCCCCATTTCCCCAGAAAACAAGGTGCAGGGAAGCCAGCCAGGAATGATGACAGCGACGAGTAGCCACTGTCCACTGTTATCGGCAGTGGGGGGGGGAGTTTAAAGAGCCCCCTCTTCCTCCCTTCCCCATGGGGAGGGGAGAAGAGTGGGCTCTTTAAATTTATCTTCCCCGCTCCCAATGACAGCACTGAAGCAGCTGAGAGGTGGGGTGGGGAAAAGAGCTCCCCCCACCCCATCTCTCAGCTGCTCTTCGCTGGCTTCCCTGGACCTCATTTTCCCATAGGAATGCGCTAATGAATTCATATGGGAAAACAAAAATGAAGCGGAACGAAAAACATTTCTGTTTTGTTTTCTTTCTTTCTTTCTTTCTTTCTTTTTGATGGGCTACTTTGTTATTCGTTTCATTGTGTAAGGTTTTCATCCTGAAAATTGTTGTTCAGTATATAAATCGATCATATTCTCTCACTTTATTTCAGAACCTTGAGGACTGGTTTGTAACATGACTTCAGCTAAGTACTAAGGTCCTCCTTCTTTTTCTCCTATTATTACGTATGCAAAGATAGCGAAGCTGCCAGGCACTGTCTCTCATGACCTGTCCCTTTGAACTCAATGCAGAGCTTCAAGAAGACTGAAAAGAGAGATGAAACATGACTGCCACTATCTTGTGTTCAGTTTTATAAAGATCAAAAGGATGTCTGTACATCTGCAAAAAAGAAAAGAAAAAGACCCTTATTGCAAGAAGGTCACCCAGCCACATCCATCCCTTCTTTTCCCCTCATATGCCAAAGTTCATTGACTGATCTCTAATTAGAATAAAATGTGTTAGATTTGACTGTGTCACATGTTCTGCTGAATCCAAGTACATGTACACATGGATTGCTGAACTGGTTTGGAGCAGAGGGGTAGGTTTGTTGTTGTTGTTGTTGTTGTTGTTGTTGTTGTTGTTGTTGTTGTT
>JAHTLZ010003526.1:19322826-19344808 GCA_023846285.1 Phrynocephalus versicolor | reverse complement strand
AATAATAATAATAATAATAATAATAATAATAATAATAATAATAATAAATACCTTTATTGTCAATGTACAACATGTGCACAATGAAATTAGCCGAGTCTTCCTTGCCCACCCCACCCCCATCTCACCCCCATCCCACTGGCAACCACTCAGTCTTATTGTACCCTGTGTACTTGACACAGAATGTGCCAGCCCACAGGTCAGTTCTTCTATACTTGTCCTGGGATTATTTCCCATTCAGCAGTCTGACAGCCCATGGATAAAAACTGTTCTTCAGTCTGTTGGTACGGCAGGCTATACTACGATATCTTCTGCCTGATGGTAACAAGGTAAAGAGGTGCGGCCTTACTATCATTTTGTATAATGGCATTATAATGTTAGCTGTTTTATTTTCAATCCCCTTTTTGATAATCCCTAGCATGGAATTGACCTTCTTCACCGCTGCCATACATTGGGTAGACACCTTCATGGAGCTGTCCACCAACACACCAAGATCTCTTTCCTGATCCATCAGGGATAGCTCAGAGCCCATGAGTTGATAGATAAAGTTTGGATTTTTTTGCCCCAATATGCATTACTTTACATTTTGCTACAATGAAACGCATTTGCCATTTGGCAGCCCATTCCCCCAGTTTGGAGAGATCCTTCTGGAGCTCTTCACAATCTTCTCTGGTTTTTACCACATGGAAAAGTTTTGTGTCATCCGCTAACTTGGCCACCTAACTGCTTATCCCTGTCTCCAAGTCATTTATGAACAGAGTGAAAAGCATTGGTCCCAGCTTACCTGAGAGGATGGAAAAAGTTACAGAAACACATGGAAAAGGTGGGGAAAATGATGGTATTCATAGAGTGGATCTGTGATCATAGGAGAAATTGAACTTCTGGAAATGTTCAGTGTGGATTCTTGCAACAAAGTAATTCTCAAAACTCTATTTTGGGATGTTTTTCAAAACCTATAGCCTATGCTGCTAAGGCAAGTGCATGGCAGAGAGGAAGACAGGGGGGAAAGAGGAAGTGGTTTACCACAACAAAGAGTCTGCTGGCTTGTAAAGTCTTCCAGTTACAAGGGCTAGACTATTGCTCATCACAAATGTCAGAGATTAAAAGGGGGGGGAGGGAACTTCCAAGAAAAAAGACATTCCTTGCCAAATATTTGGACAGAAACTTCAAAGATAAAATTGCACCATTATTTAGAGCAATCAAAGTTTTCAGTGACTACATTAAAAATCAGCAGAATGTTGTTGTTTGTATTGCAGACTTTATGATTATAGGATTTACAACTTGATCTAAGCATTTTTTATTGGAAAATAAGGGCAAAATCGGTTTTGGCAAGGCAGCTTAAGACAAAAGCAACATTCCACTGTCTCTAGTCTTCTAAATATAGAAGTAATATCTGGAGGTCTGCAGGACCTCTACCCTGGAGTGTGAATCAGGTACCTTGAGGACATTTCTGGCCTATTGCTCTTTGGAGGAAAACAGAGGACTGGAAAAATAAATGGGACATTAATGTCTGTTTCAGATTCAAGAGTTCAGCTGCAGATGTTTCATTTTATTAGTAAGCCTCACTTCCAGATATAAATAAGCTTTGAATCACAGTCCATTGGACCTCTACACATCCTTCATTTGATACTTCAGTTCTGATAGAGTTGTCACTGTACTGGTAAAAGTTCTGACATTTGCAGAGCAGCAGGTGAGGTCTCTTAATCAGGTTGATTAGTGACTTCAAGTGATCTAATTTAGGATATGGTCTTTCCAATCTCAAAGTTACATCAAGGATGCTATTAGCATAATAGCATAGGTTGACTCCGGCAAGTTCCCAGGGCTTTTTGATTTTCCTTTGTAGCTCCAGCATATTACTGCTACATAAGAATTTCTTATGGGGAAATTTGTTTGATATAAGAGCGTTTTGGTTTACAAGCATTTTTCCGGAACAAAATTACGCTCGTAAACCAAGGTATTACTTTATAAACAAATGGTGCAATATGTGCATGTGTTTACTAATCAGACTTTCTGGGAGCCTTAATCAGAAAGCCTCAGTTGTTGTAACTGGCATTCCTTAACCAATTAATGAGAGGAATTTGGACAAAGATGGTTCCATTTAGGCCACTTCCAGTCATATTGGAGGAGGTAAAGGAAAATAAACCCAGATAAAAGTTTTGATTGCCGTAATACAATAGAGGGTGATCAGGGTTCCCTAAGTGTGTTCCAAAACTGTATTGCCGTGTTGCAGATAGTTTTGAGGAGTGTTCAATAAGCACTGAATGACAAATACACTTAAAATAGTATCATGATTTGCATTCTGCCTCCAGCAAAGACAGCAAGTGTTTAAGATGTCATAGCACAGTTTGCCAAGTCTCCCCCTTTAATGGTGGAGCTCTGTCCTTCTCAAACAGTTATATAAGAATGTAATCCTATTGAACACCTCCATCCCAGTTTTACCTAACTGACATCCCATTAATGAAAATTTATTGTTTAATTTAGTCCTGATTGAAGCTTCCTGCCTTCCTTCTATTATGGTGTGGCATACAGTATCTGTAATTCACTTTAGTTTTAAGAAGACACTGAAAGCTTATAGGGAGAAGTCTTTCTTTCTATTAGATTAGACTACAATGAGTACCTCCCAAGAGTCATTAAGAAGGATTCATGGCAGTTAATGTGATAGAAAAGTGGTAGTATCCACTTATATTTGAGTAACAGCTGCCCTAACAGGGCTTTCCAAGTGAATAACATATGTGTGGACCATTACCACTCTCCAACGGGTTCCCATGCGCAAGAGGAAACCTAGTCCAGCACTGTATCTATTATGTCAACCGGCTTTCCCACTAAACTGGCTCTACTCCTACAGATTTTCTACTTCTACAAAATTTTAACAAGGCCTAGATATTATAACCATTTTTCACTGGGGGTGGGTACCCCTATTATCACTTTGGTTGTTTTTCCAAAATATTTTCCAGCTCTTCCGTATTGTCCTTTCCAAAAGGGCCTTGAAGAATAAAAATGTACCGTATAGCCTTATTTCACAGCCATATATCTCCTCTACCACTTACTCCAGCACCTTAAAATAGATTTCCTGTGCTAAACAAGCCAAAGGAAGGCTTAGAAACCCAGGGCTGTTGAGTGCAAAGCACAGCTCCCTTACACCTGAAACAGATTGTTCTGTTGCACAAATGGGGCTAGAGACAGGAATTAGTCTTTCATCAAATTGTGTGAAACAGTAATCTCCAGATAGTTTTTGATGTGTTCCTTAGCCTTAGGGAGAACACGGGATTAGAAAAAGAAGTCAGTTGCCCTTTCCTAATGAGAACCTTACATCCGATGAATGCTTGAAAGGAGTGTCAAAGTCAGGTGTAGAATCGCTGGCCCAGAAAAAACTCATATCTGTCCTATCTCTCGTCTTTTGTTTAAACATTCATTGCAAATAGTACAGTATGAGACTGAACTAGCCCCAAACAAAGAAAAGGGGGGAGGTTGAGAGTTATGGTCAAGATAAACCTGTTAACTGAGTGAGCTCTCCAAGTATGTGATCCTGTCAAAAGAATTGGCTATTCCTAGTCAGATCTCTGTCAATCCAAAGTTTGAAGGTGTTTCATAGAGATTGTCTGTCCGGAAGGTTGTTCCAAAATTTCAGCAGCTGGACCAGGGGGCTACAAAGCCGCACTGCACTGTTTATTCAATGTAGTGGACAAGGGCCAGGACCAGGCATCTAAGCATCAGTCCTGCCTGCCATTGCCAGTTCTTGCTCTTAGTTTATAAGGAGGACAGTTACTTCAGGTCCGTTTTGTCTCTGTTAGTGTTGCGCTTAGGAGCAGTACAAAAAATTTTACTTCACGTCCATCGCGCAACTATTGAAATTTGTCTCAACCACGCCCCAGGAACGGGTGCTAAGCGTGACAATACTGTACCTGGTGCTGGTTTAGCGTTTTCCGTTGTCACTCTTTGTTCCCGCTTTCTGTTCCAAGACAAGACGCCATGTAGTAACAACTTTCATGCAACAAAAAATTCATGTGTCTCAGAAAACAGTGTCTGGGTATTTTTTTATTTCATTTTGACTTTTCAGAAGCAAAATATCAAAAAATAATTTTTAAGCCACCCCCCCAAAAAGGGGGGGGGGAAGGAAGCTAGACAAATTCAGTGATTGTCGCAGTACAAGACCGTGAGGTAACACTTGTCACAAGACAAGTTGTCACGACCATAGGAACACTGAAACAGGGACAAAACCCCGTGATCGCGACCAACGCTGTCACTGTACAAAACTAGTTACAGAACAAAGAAGGACGTGAAGTAACCGCTTAAGGGTTTGTTTTTTTAAAGAGAGAGGTATTGTTAGTGATCTATTAAAGAAAGCAGCTGTCTGACTAATGGCAAAGGAATGCCCAATCAGCCTTTATCAGGTTTGACTATGTCAGTCCTTCTGGTGCAGGTCCTACTCTTTAGATATTTACATTTGTCACATTTATTTTCTCTCTCCAACAAAAGAGGTTTGACAACCTTATTAGATAATTTGCTAGGTGCCAGCATCTTTCCGAGGTGGATGTTTAGAGAATGGACATGTTATGAAAACCTTGGGCCATTTCCAGTGCAAAAGCCAAAAATGCATACAACCCCTTTTAAAGAAAGAAAGAAAGCATTATTGTCGTTCCTTGAGACATACATTTTAGTCCCTATTGCATACCATGTTGCATTTTGGAATATCTTGCCTTTAAGGCAGCGAGACTTCTGGACTCCACTGTTATTTTCTCTTTTTGAAAATCCACAGTGAGCTGTAGTTATTTTGACTGTCTGCCCAGACTAGTAAACGCCTTTTAAGAGCACACAGAGATGAAGCATGAGCATATCTAGTTTGGTGATTTATACTACTGTTATTATTGAATTATTACTTTTATAATGATCTTACATCGATGGAGTGTCAGAAAGGTTTCTGAGTTATATGGCACACAGAAGTGACAGAGCCACATATCCAAAAAGACTAATGGGATGGTCTTTCATGTACACACTTTAATTTTGATGCAAATCTGCTCTGTTGGTTCATCAAGGAAGGAGAGAGTCAGCCATCCTATTTGCTCCATCCTTCACCTGGAACAGAGCTGGTCAGACCATTAGGAAGAATGTGGGAGTAGATCTCTGATACTATGTCAAAAGCAGTAACTTTTAAATAATTGATTTTTAAACCATGAAATGTGTACTACTTGGGGTTATCAGAGGTGTTTTGGGAAGTTTTGGCTACAGGTGGTAGAACAACATGGCTTTGTTCTTAGCTCTAAGTACCTTGACATGGACTTGAAGCAGCAAATGGCTTGGACCCACCTTTGCCATTATTATACTTGACTGTTAAGCTGCATTGAATCCCCTATGAAGCGAAAGGTGGCCTATAACATAAACAAGCAAAATAATAAACCTTGAACTGGAACATTGTTCTGGTACTTCTTTGTGGCCAAAACATTTACCCCTGCCCTTGCTGCTTGCCGGAGGGCCTGTCATTGGTAATTGGGGAGGCCATGAAGAAGTCCTTCTGTTGGCCACTGGCTCCCAGAATGCCAACACAGCATGACCACTGGGGAAATTTCTCCCATCCTTGCACAGAGATTTCACTCTAGATTGATTCCTCATGTACTTAGAAAGAAGTTAGGCAGACATCTGTGAGTCAAGATAGTGAGCCTTTCAGGGAAGCAAAAGGCTTGTGATGAGAAGGTCAAACCACCATCAGACTGATTGTCAGAGCTCTAAGCAGTCTGAAGGGAAGACTGTTCCTTAAATTCAAGTGAGAGCAATAGGCAAAGAGACAGAGGCAGAAACACCCAATGAGTTGGGTGGACAAATCAGGTTTGGCAGTGGGCAAAACAAGGGCGATCCCCCTTCCATCTCCTTCTCCCTTGGCTGCCCATTGTTTCATGAAAACCCTGGTCCAGGACTTCTCCACCTCCATGAAGTCAGACGTCTCCAGGGGCTCCAAAAAAAAGGGGGGGGGTGTTTGGTGCCCCACCAAGTTTCCTCCTACTTGGGTCCCATAGTCCAATCCAATTCTGTTCCCTGAAGTCCTTTAGTTCTCTTCCTCCCCCATATGTATTCCTGCCTACTGACTGCTTGCCCCATCCTCAACCTCCTGCCCAAATGACACCTATCTCATGGCTCTGCCACTTTCTTGCTTGCATCTATCACTGGGTCAAGGCTCTGGTATTGCAACTCTCAATGGGCCCTCCTGGGCCTGTCCAGGGCAAGGGCAGACTGCCTGCTAGAGGCACCAGCAATGATTACTCCTCCCCCACCCCAATTTTGTTATATCATAGAAAAAGTATTTTGCATCCTGACACAGTTTGCAGCCTGAGACAGCAAATGACACATACTTAGCCATGTCAATGTGTATCATGCCTCAAAATGTGCCGACTTATTTGTGCAGATCAATTAGATATCCCCCAGCTCTTTTGTGGCAGTAAAAGTAGAACAAGAAGAAAGCAACTTTAATATATAACATTTTGCCACCCTTTCATACTACCCAGTAGCTGCTGCCTGAGGATGGCAACTCGTCTGCTTACTAGTAGTGCTGGCACTCACTTGAATTTAACCTCAAGGAACAGACAAAACATTCATTTAACATGTAGTGTATTTTATCTTCCCAGGATTAAACTGGTCTTCTCTCTCCATGTGATGGATAGACCCCAAGCTTTTTAAAAGCCGTTCACTTCCTAGTGTTCTTCCAATAATGCTTGTACAAGCCAGTAATACTTCACATTTCTTTGAAGCAACTCTTGATTACATTGTTGTGCTTCAGTAGCCTCTTAAGCTTTGAAATGAAATAAAGATTATTGCGAGTTTTGATTTCATCTTGCCGTAGGGAACTTATCTGCCTAAAACTTTCCCCTAGCATTTGGTGAAATTGGATGGCTACGATAACCTTTTAAATGATATAATTATTTTTACCAAATCTCCATTAAACCATCACATAACTATTCCATGTTTACAAAACAGAGATTAATTGCCTGCCTTTTACAATCCCTACAGAGAATCATATCTATGAAGCTTTGTAAAAGAGCAGCAGGATTAATTTAAGAACTGTTGATTTTTATTCCTTTTTTTTCACAGATTCCTGTTTTGCAGCGATTTAACTTAAAATGTATTATATATATATATATATATAAAGGATTGGTTTCCAGATTTAATTCACAGAAAATATTTCCCAAAAAGGGGAAAGGGCTGTCTGGTATTACATTTAATACATTTTAAGTTAAATCACTGCAAAACAGGAATCTGTATATATGTACAGAGAGAGAGAGAGAAAGAGAGAGAGAGAGAGAGAGCACATATATAGAGAGTATATACTATAGTATATATAAAATATTAGACATGCACACTCCTTACAGTGTTACCTCCCAGGAATAGAAGTCACCTAAGGCAGATGTGATCTTTATTCAAGCAAGTTTACCAAGCAAACATTAGACAGAGAATGGTGGAGACATGTATGTGAAAGCAAATACTTCATATCTTACAAAATTCCCCCAGTTGATTGCAAAAATCTGTGGGGAATGCAAATTAGTCAGGTTTCTCTTTGTGCTCTTACATTCTTTCAGCCTTATTAAACCAGGACCTCAGAAACTCAGTCGGTTTCCCTCAAAATGTTTGTAAAGTGCAGAGAGAAGAGTGGGTTGTATATAAAAGGCTGCTTAATTGATTAGGTTGTAGGTGGGAAGAGAATAGAGGAGTGAGTAATTGAACAAGAGCTCGCGGGCATATGGCAATCCCCTGACACAAATAAAAGAATGTCAAGATCTCTGCTTATTGGGGTGTTCAATCCAGCTTAATCCAAGATCAGCTTCACCACTGTTGTTCAAAATCAGTTCATGTTTGCATCCTGTGGGCAATGATCAGCTCACCAGATGTTGTTTGACTGCAGTTTCCATCATCCCCAGCTTGCCTTCCTAATGATTAGCAATGGGGGTAATTTCAACCTGCCACTTGCCCAATCCTGGTTTATCCTCTAGGAGGGTGATAAATACTGTATACCAGTGTTGGTCTGCTGTTCTGCAGGAGCATATAAATGAATGGTCAGATGTGTCTCCAACAATGCAATATAAGCATATCGCAACAAAATTGGAAAAATGTGGAAAATATTGAAGCAAAGAAATTAATTTCAGTGTGAACTATGCTCCTGGAAGCTTTGAACTTGATCCTTGAAAGCTCATACACTTCTTGGCTACAATGGTGCTACAGAACATTTGTGTTCATTGTTGCTGAAACAGACTAAGCTTGTGACTACAGTGTAAAATACCATGTAAACATGACTATATGGCATAAGTTAGTGTTAACCAACCTAGGGTTCCCAGATGTTCTTGCAGTAAACCTCCCAGTAGCCTTCATCAGTAGCTGTACTGGCTAGGATTTCTGGAAGGTGCAATCCAAGAAAATCTGGATACCCAAGGTTAATAAAAACCCTAGGCATAAGTCTATAAATGGCTGCTATCTCCTGGTAGTTTTCATAAATTGAAGACAATGTGAGGGGTGCCATCTTGCCTTTGCTTCAGGTAGCAACATATCTTCAGTCAACACTAAAGCAAAGGATTTTTCATGAGTGTAGTTGCCAGTTGGCATATTTTCCTCTCATATTTGAAGAATGATCTCTTAACAACTTATATTATTTCAGTAAAGAAAAACACAGGTTCTCTCTCTGAGAAGTAACTAACCACTCCTTGTCTAAAAGCAATTACAGCTACAGCTGCCTCTCTGCCTCTCTCTGTCTCTCTCTGTCTCTTTTGCAAAACCCTTACTTAACTCTCTTATCTCCCCTCAGATAATGGCCTAAAAACACCCAGGAATGGATCTTTAAGGCTGAATCTCAGGCCTGCTGATCCTGACTCATCTGCAGTGGAATTCATTCAAAGCAAAGTAAGATCTTTCTGCCCGCCCACGAATTTCTGTTTGTTTGAACTTTCTCCAGCAGGTGCATGAAATCTTGCCTTGAGAGATGGGGTGGGAATTTGGCCTCTGAGTGTTGTGTAACTTCCAGGCATTCGTTTACTACAAAAAGCAGATGTTACAGAACAAACTTCCTCAATAAAGCAAAAACAAAACAAAACAAAACAAAAAAATCTCCTTTGGATGCAGTAAGGAGGCCCGCCCGCATTCTTCATTAAAAGAGGACTTGGAAGAGTTTATGGTTGGAGAATGTTTGTCCTAGCTTTTTTTTTTTTTTTTTTTTTTTTTGGCTAACAGATCATCACTCACCCAGTCCCCCACTGTTAAACACTATGGACCTGCTGTTGGCAGATACAACAGTTGAGTCCTTGAAAAACACCACTTGCACTAAAGCTGCAGTGCTAAACACTCGTAGTGCCCTCCAGATGTTTTCAACTACAGCACTCATCACCTCTAGCCAGTATGGACAGTGGTATGTAAGAACAGGAACTTGGTCCAAGACCTTTGAAGGACACCAAGCCACTGGAGAGTAAGCTTTGTTAAATAAAGACTGAAATCCGGTAGCATAATTTACGACATGTAAGGCTAATGATGGCATGGGGCATGAGCAAGCCCTGTTTAACAAGGGCTGGAAACCAATTTCCTCATGCTGAAGATTGTGAGACTCCCTTGGAATTCCTTTTGTTGTAGGGAAACCATTGAAGGCCATGGGACTGAGGAAGTCTTTTGTTTCTGAAAATCTGCCGCTGCAGTGTTGAGTTACACTACTGCATTCCAGTAAACCTGCATGCCAATGATAGCATCATGCAGTATGCAAAGCTTCTAACAGCAGTGAAATGTAAAATAAAATAAAATGCATTACTAAAATGTTGGGGATAAATGGCTCTACTCCATAGAGTAAGGCATAAACATACCATGATCCTAACAATATTGACTTGGACACAATGCAGTGATGATTAATTGTGAATAAAATTACACTCTAAATCCCATTGAACCAAATATAACATCATAACCATCATAAATCCCATTGCCTTCAATAACACTTTATCTCAACTATCTCTCTCTTTCTCTCTCTCTCTCTCTCTCTCTCTCACACACACACACACACACCTCCTTCATCAAAACCCCATGGTTTGACCTGAATCCAGATTCACTATAATTTCAGCTCATCCCTAGTGTATATTTTCTCACAGTGTAAAAGTTCTGAAGTTCATCTGCTCTGCCTCTTCTGGCTTCAGCACTAGTCAGTCAGAATGAGGAATGAGTCATCCAAGCTCATTTCCATTTTGTGCTTTCCTAGTATCCTTTTAGCATGTGACCCAAAATACAATCAGTATTTCTTATCTTCCACCTGTGCTTATTTCTGAGCTGTTTGATCATCTTGACATCTGATTAATTTTTTTTCTTTAGAATACAATGCTCATTTTATATCTCAAGTGAAAACCCATGTTGGAATTGTAGCAACCACTATAGTTCTTTTTCCAGTTAAATGCAAGCCATGAATGATCTCATCATCCTTCAATAAAAAAATCCATTTTTATTATCTCTTAAGGCTTCATGTCAATTGATATACAAGCTTCCAAAGGAAAAAGAAGAAGAAAAATAACAGAAAAGAATGCTTTGTACTCCATATCCTGGTGTTTGAGGGGATTTGAATATGAAAAACTTATTTGGAAGCTCCAAAATGATCTGTTATCTATCTGTTTCTTTTAGAGAACGCAAGAACAAACCTGAAGGATCAGACCAATGTCCTGTTTAATCTAGCATTCTCTTATTTTAGTGGCAAACCAGATGCCTGTGTGGCACAAGCAGGACTTGAGAACAACTGTATCCTCCATTTTGTGTTCCCCAACAACTATTATTCCTGACCTTGATAATGTAGAGCAGTGTTGGCGAACCTATAGTATGGGTGCCAAAGGTGGCACTCAGAGCCCTTTCTGTGGCCACTGGACATTGTTCCTTCACAGCCAGCTGTATTCAGGTTAAATGGCTGTATTGGCACTTTGCGAAAAAATGGTGGATTATGAATTGTAGTTTGGGCACTCAGTCTCTAAAAGGTTCACCAATCGCCATCACTGATGTATAGCCTTCATGATGAGTAGTAATACTTTCAGTTCTTATTGATGAGTGATGTTAGGGTTAACACTGTTGAATAAATGGGAACTTAATAATGGCAGGCATAATTCTTGTTCTCTGTCCTATCTCCTAGGTGCTTGTAGGATAGAGGGATCTCTTTTGAGAGTCTTTAACTTGTTAGATAATGATTAGGAGTTGTGGAACCCTTTCTTTATACAAAGGACTGAGGGTGTGATCATACGGGGAGATTGGACCACTTGTGGAATGTTCCAGTGTGATCTATTTCCTAGTGATCACATGACTCACAGGGAAATGTGTTCCAGTCTGACATTGCTCCATGGCTCAGCTATAGGGCTTCTGCTTTGGGAGGCTGGTCTTGAGTGATTCCCCTGCAGACAAAAGGGTTGCATTAGGGGAGATCACTCCCATTAAAAGTCTTTTCCCAGTAGGATCAGGCGTCCACTTTTGCAGCCATCTGATCACACCCTGAGTTCCTCCCCATTTCCCTCTTTGACCTTGATCAGTTTTTAACTACAACATAAACTGTATCTGCATAACATACAGTATAATAGACTGGGCTGAAAAAGATGCAGGCAATAGTTTAAGAAATGGTCCTTTACACCATTTGTGCTTCCATTTCATTCAAGAGCACATAATGGGATTCTCTTTTTTGATTGCTACATTGAGTCCAATGACTGACTTCTTGATTGGATCACATTTTTTAAAAAACAAATAAATAAAAGTGGGGAGCCATTATAAGATGCAAATGCAAGAGTAGGCTATAGGCCTATAACCTATTCTTGTATTTTAAAGAAGGGCGCTCAATAGAATATTTCAAGGATCTCACAAGATATTTTTCCTCCATGATTTTTCTATTTGATTCTAAATAATGAGAAAATGTCATATTCTGTGAGGATTCTCAGTCATCCACATGAGTTTATATGGGGGTTGAGTCATAGCAACTTGACTTCTTTTTTTGAGAGATCAAAACATTTTGCTGCTTTGTCTGTCTGAGGAAAGTTAGTTGTGAGACCTCCATTTTATTGTTCACCTTGATTTCACACACACCCTGGTCTGGATGGGCTCCTAAGTAGGACAATGGCCTGAATAGACTACATAGCCTGAATAGACTGTCAGTCTGACAAAGTTGCTTGGATGAGTAGCGAAACATTTCAGTCTCTCAGGAGAAGCCCAGTTGCCATGACTCAACATCCGTACATGTTCAATTTTATGTCATTAACCTTCTGTTGATCCAAACTGTTTATGGCTTTGGAGTAGGAGCAAGCAGGATTCCTCCTTTACTGATCTCCATGCCCATTCTATATTGGTTTTCTGTTGGGGTGGGGGGGAATCTGCATATATTTTTATATGGATTTTGATAAATGAATGTTTTAACAGGTATCCTCTCACCCTAGCTAATGGAAGGATATTTACACAAAATTTAGAAGTGTAGACAGTGCTGTTTGTCCTTTTCAAATTTGTGCATGTTATTAACCAAGTTCTTTTTATTTTTAAAGAACATGTTGCAAACCTGGAAAGCAGCAGATGACTAATTACAGAAAATGTCAGTTCCTGTGTTGAGTCCAGTAAGTGCAGATCAGGTACAAATCATGTAGCTTAAGCTGAAAAGTTGGGCTTTTTATGAGTCATGCACTAATCTGAGAGGTAGATGCAAAACATTTTGTTTCAACATTTCTTCATCTCTTATACATGCAGCAGTACAAGCCCAACAGTATTATACATTGGCATGGTCACATATGAAAATATAGATGCATGCATGTATCAATCTTCTTTTTGTTGTTACTTCTAACCCATGGCAACCCTATGAACTGGTGACCTCCAAAATGTCTTTTCATTAACAACGCTGCTGTGGTCTTGCATACTCAAGTCTGTGGCCTACTTTATTGAGTCAATTAATCTTTTATTCGGTCTTCTTGTTTTGCTACTGCCTTCATCTTTTCCAGCATTTTGAAGCAACATCAGTAGAGACATCAGCAGAGTTTCTGCCACCTTCACTATTGTTATCAGCATCAGCACAAGGGAATGTAATTTTTAATGTGGAGGAGGGAGAGATGAGGAAGGTGTTGAAGGGAATCAATCCAAGGAAGGCTACGGGGCCAGATGGAGTTGCCAGAAGGGTATTGAAGGATTGTGCAGATCAATTAGCAGGAGTTTTCACTGGGATTTTGAATCGATCCCTATCCCAAGCTATTGTGCCGTCATGCCTAAAGTCTGCCATTATTGTTCCGATACCAAAAAAACCAAATCCAGAAAACCTGAATGACTTTCGTCCAGTAGCACTTACACCTGTAATCATGAAGTGCTTTGAAAAGTAGGTTTGGAACTATGTTATTGCCTGTTTACCAGAGGGACTGGACACATTCCAATTCGCCTATAAAAAGAAGAGATCAACAGAGGATGCTGTGGTGTGTGCTCTTCATGCTGTTTTTGAACATCTGGAGTGGGGGGGCTATGCTAGATTGCTCTTTGTGGATTTTAGCTCGGCTTTTAACACCATTCTTCCATGACGTTTGATCTCTAAACTGGAAGGTCTAGGGCTTCCACCCTACCTGGCCGAACCGTTTAAAATTCTTTTTGATAAATGTGTATTTGCCCCCGCACAATTCAAGGTTACAAGGTAACACTACAATGACAGAACTGGATCTTGTCTTTTCCAAACTTCTTGAACAACAAATGAATCCCCGGATTATATTAGCAGGGGTTTTGAATGCTAGAATGGCGGAAAACAACCTTTTAGTTGGAGACAAATTGGGTATTTCTTCTGAAGATCTGTGTTATCTACCAAACAGTAACTCCAAAGACTCAGGAATTAACAAACCTGGTCTTGCCCTTTTTAGCCTTATTTTTAAGTATCACTTATATATTTGTAATGGAGTTGACACAGACCCTTCTGCTGGCTTTTGCACATTCATTGGCCCTACGGGCCAAAGTGTGATTGATTACATAATTGTCTCTCCTGCTGTACTTCCTTTCCTTGACAATTTCAAGGTTCTCTGCAGGCCCGAAAGTGATCATATGCCAATTTCTCTCTCTCTCGCCTTACCACTCATAACAGAGCCAAATATCTTACCCCTTAAGGATAATCTGATAGTACGGGGAGTGAGAAAACTGCGCTGGTCTGCTACCTTACAAGAGCAGGTTAACTCTTTTCTGATGTCCCCGGTGATGTTAGCCATCAGAGAGCAAGCCCTCACCTCCCCCGATCCTGTAGCCATTTTTGAAAATATCACCCATCTAGTCAAACCTATGTTGACCACCTCCAAGCCTATCTCCACAGACCTCCATTCTCAACATGGTTGGTTCGATTCCCATTGTGCGGTTCAGAAACGTCTATTGGCAGAGCAATCAGAAAACTATGGCTAGTTGATTCTCCAGAAAATTTTACCATTTTCATCCAGCGCCGTAGAGAATATAAAAATCTGCTCCGCCAAAAAAAGGATGCATATTTCAGGAGGTCATGGCTAGAGTTAGGGTTGGCTGCCATGGATAAAAATACGGCTAAGTTCTGGTCCCTGGTGTCGAGGGGACTCAGGCCCCACGCAGATCCCCTAGAAAACCAAATTACCTCTTCTCAATGGCAAACCCACTTTTCCGCTCTCTTTAGCCTTACTAGTGGCAGAATCAACATCATGTCACCCTTACATTCAAACTTACTCCATTTTCCCCAGTACCCTCCTTGGGAACCAGTCTCCCCTGAGGAAGTTAAAATTCTGATCGGCTCTTTGCCTAGCAATAAAGCGCCTGGTGAAGATATGCTCCCAGGAGAATTGTTTAAGTCTAACCCCTCTTGGTGGTGTGGAGTGTTTGCTAAAATGTTTACTTACATAAATCAATAAAATCCCCCCAAGTTGGGGCTCTAGTATAATTGTCCCTATTCACAAAAAAGGCTCTAAGACTGACCATAAAAATTTTAGGCCTGTAAGCCTCCACAATATAGTTTCCAAACTTTATTCTAAGTATCTCCTGGACAAACTAGTACGTTGGGCAGTCACGAATTCGGTCATAGCTGAAGAACAGGCTGGTTTTCAAAAAGGAATATCTACAGTGGACCAATGCTTTGTACTTTCCCACCTGATTCAGAAGTATGTTTGTCATGGTAGGAAGGAACTTTATGTGACCTTTGTAGATTTTAGTTTTGCTTTTGATCTGATAGATAGGGGCCGTTTGTGGCAAAAACTCTCTCTGACAAACATAGATAGAAGACTTTTAGCTTTAATCCAGCAGCTACACTCCAATACTCATCTCAGGGTAAGACTGGGGGCAAACGGGCTCTTGTCAGAATCTATACCCACGGACAGAGGGGTCAGGCAAGGTTGTCTTCTGGCCCCTTTTCTGTTTAATTTCTATATTAATGATATTGTCCAAGAACTGAGTGGTCCAGTATTTTCCCCCCCTTCTATAGCAGATGCTAAGATCTCTGCCCTTCTTTATGCAGATGACATTGCAATTATTTCTACAGCGCAAGTCAGTATGCGAAGACTTTTGGTTAAGCTGAGTAACTTTTGTACTAGAGAACATTTGTCCATTAACTACTCTAAAACCAAAGTAGTTGTCTTTGGGAGGAAAAGAACTAGACATAGGTGGACACTTGACAACAAACCTATTGAGCAGCTAAAAAACTTTAGATATCTTGGTCTTTATTTTAATGCTCTGCTCTCTTGGAATCATCATCTGAAAGCAACAGTTTTGAAAGCCTCCCACTCCACTCAATCCCTTTTGAGATTCTTTTCAACCCAAGGTGGTAAACTGGTTGCTCCTGCAGTTGAGGTGTTCTCAAGAAAGATAGTCCCCCAATTAACATATGGGGCCAAAATCTGGGGGTATACTAAAATACCACACCTCGAGGTGGTTCAAAATTCTTTTATCCGATCTCTCCTTGCTGTACCCCGTGGCACACCCTCTGCATATGTAAGAGCTGAAGTAGGGCTAACTTCTATTGAAACACACATACACATTGCCTTGGCAATGTACTGGTTGAAGCTGGCTTCCATGAGCAACTCCTGCTTGCCAAAGAAATGCTATATAGAACAACTCCAGCACCCCTTGCGGGAGTCCTGGGCAAAGCTTGTCAGACCCATATTACACCTTTATGGGATCAATACTGAATCTATCCCCTCTTTTGTCTCCCCCAGTATCAAAAAATTGGTCAAAGACAAGATTTATTTATGCTCCAAATGGAAGGAATTGGCTGTGGCTTCACTATCGCCATTCTCCCTTTATTATCCGTTGTTTAAAACATCCTTCGGGCTGGAAAGCTATTTTCACAATTTAACCTCTGCTCCCTTGAGGAAAGCTTTCACAGCCCTGCATTTTCAGACCATGCCTTCTGCCTTTTTAGAGGGGAGACGTGACAACATCCCTGTTTCGGACAGACTTTGCCCTTGTGGCTCAGGTGAAGTCGATGACGTGCCCCACTATTTGCTCAGGTGCCCCCTTCACAACCAACCCTGAGGCAAATTCCTTGGTTGGATTATTGGTTCACTGGCCGACAGGTCCCCTGGAGCCCAACTTAGTATGCTACTTGTTGGTACAGACAGGTTTGTTACACAGCAAGTTGCAAAGTTTGCACTGGCAGCTATGAAAATCCGGGTCAACCTCTAATTTTGGGAGGACTATACTGCTCTGCAAGTGTCACACGGTTTTTTTTTTAAAAAAGTTTTAATTATATTTGTCATAGATGTAACCTTATAAGTTTTTTCTCTGTTGTAAATCAAGATTGCGATGACCAATGGTTTTTAGCAATAAACTATTACCTACCTACCTACCTACCACCATCACTTTGTGGATGGATCTTGGATTTTCTGTCAGAACTTTCTCAGAGGGTCCGGTTGTGCCCTTACACCTCTAATACTCTTAGTACCAACATTGGAACACCACATGGATGTGTACTTAGCCCACTCCTTTATATTCTTTACACATTTGATTGTGTCTCTGCCTATCCTAGCAATAGGATCATTAAGTTTGCAGATGACACAACTGCGATTGGGCCCATCTCTGACAAGGAGAGTGAGATGGCTTACAGAGATGAAGTGGAGAGGTTGACCAAGTGGTGCAGAATAAATAACTTGCACCTAAATATAAAGAAAACAAAGGAGCTTGTGGTAGACTTTAGGAGGCAGAAAACTGATATTCAACCACTGGTGATTGATGGGACTGGTGTGGAGAGGGTTACAGCTTTTAGATTTTTGGGCATTGAGTTACAGGAGGATCTGTCCTGGAGTGTCAACACAAGGGGGCTTGCAAAGAAGGCTCAGCAGAGACTATTTTTCTTGAGAACTTTAAGGAAAAACCATCTTCCACAAAAGCTGCTGCTGGCCTTCTATCATTGTGCAATTGAGAGTGTGCTTACTTATGGGTTATGTGTGTGGTATGGAAGTTGTACCCACTGGGATAAGACAGTGTTGCACAGAATTAAGAATTGCAGAGAGTATTGTGGGCTGTTCACTCCCCACCCTAGAACAAATTTATACTACCAGGTGCCACTGTAAAGCATTAGATATATTAAGAGATCCATCACATCCTGGTCATCGCCTCTTCGAGTTGCTGCCATTGTGACGGAGATATAGAGTACTGAGGGCAAGAACAAACCATCTCAAAAATAGCTTCTTTTTTAGAGCAATATTGGCCTTAAACGGAAATCCTGGACTTTGAAGTCAGCTTATTTTATATGTCATATTTTAGTCATTTTATATGTCAAATTATGTGTTGTACCTGGTTTTAAATCTATGTGAAATGCTTTAAATGAGTTTTATAAAGCAAACCACAAAATTTCGTTGTTCCTGCAAGGGGGCAATAGCAATAAAGATTCTTATTCCTATTTCATTACTGTCTTTTCCTGATTAAGCCAGTATCGAAGCTAATTGTTAAAAAGTTGTTTCACTTCAAACCATGTCTTAAGATTCCCCATGCAATAATGTAAGGAAAAACAAGGAAAAATATCATTGGAACTATTGCTCCCCTAGCTGTAGGTCGCATCTCATCTTGACTTTCTCCTGTTCCCATCTTATATACAAGACTTGTCACCATTTATGGGATAATTATATTTTCAATCTATGAATCAAGTTTCATCCTAACTTTCCCATCATAGGGAATATTAAAAAGTTACCATGAGAATGTAGTCTGGTTGTACTCCTACATAAATAACAAATGCCTAGGGTTTAGACTTGGGAAAGGAAATTAATGTACGTGTTTAAAAGACTGATGCTTGGAAAAATAAAAACATTAAAACTGGAGAGGAGGCATGGTTGCAACCCTTGACAGTGGCTCAGGGGAAATGGTCTAATATATAGAGTCACACTCCTGAAATGTACAAAGATTTACAGTAGGTACGGCAGCTAATAGTTACAAACTCACATTTATAAACTTATTTACAGCAAAATAATCACTGTGCATGCCTGACCTGGGTCTGATTGCAAAGAGAAATAGAGCTGGGTGTCATTGGCATCCCACGTCCAAACTCTTGATGACCTCATCTGGCAAAGTGTTCTACTTATATACTGCCGCATACCACTTCAAGTAGTCTCTGGGCAGTTTACAGTTTTTAATTACAGTATGCAGGCTACACATTGCTCCCCACCTCAGCAATGTACTCATTTTACCAACCCCGGGAGGATGGAAAGCTGAACCAATGTACTCATTTTACCAACCCCCAGAAGGATGGAAGGCTGAGTCAACCATGAGCCTGCCAACTGGGATTGTGCCCCAGTTCATGAGCACAGTTTTACCTGCAGTACAGGCATTTAACCACTGTGCTATGGGGCTCGGATAGAGTATAAAGTAGAAATATCCCATCTCTTAATAGCTGTAGGGCTGGAGAAATTCCCTGATACTATCTTTATAACTGAACCTACAGGCAAGAATAGTAAAACCAGTGCCTCGCACTCCCATCCTAGCAGCTACTCCAGTACTCAGTGTTATCAAAAGCCAATGAGAGATCCAGGAGAATCAACACAACATACCAATACTCTTTCTCTTGTTGTGCTTGTCTCATCCAGTTATTCATCGTGGTGACTGAAGCTGATTGCTGTGCCCAAACCTATCCTGAAACCAGGCTGAAGTGGCTCTAGAGCAGTGATGGCAAACCTCTGAGAGACCGAGTGCCCAAACTGTGATTCAAAACCCACTAATTTTTCGCAAAGTGCCAATATAGCCATTTAACCTGAATACAGGTGGCTGTGAAGGGGCGATGTCAGGTGCCCACAGAAAGGGCACATTGCTGTTCTTTTTTTTAATGTCCAGAAATGAGAAAGAGGGCTGCCTAGATGCCCTAAACCCATCTAATCTCGCCTGATTTCAGAAGCTGAGGAGGATCGGCCCTGGTTAGTACTTGGATGGGAGACCACCAGGGAATACCAGGTACTGTAGGCGCCTGGAGTAGGAACTGGCAAACCACTCCAGTATTCCTGCCAAGAAAACTCCATGGACATGGGGTCACGAAGAGCCGGTTACGACTGTAACGACACAAAACACACACATGAGAAGGAGGCTTTAATTGTGAACTCACACTGCTTCAGAGATAGACTGAGGAATGGTGGAGAGGGTGGGCAGATCAAGAATCACCTTTTGCATGTTTGCGATGCTTTCTTAAAATGTAATTAAGGGGGAAGCATGGAATGGCACCAGGAGTCCTTAGCAAAGAGCTGTCGATCTGGAAGCGCTGGAAGATTTTTTACCACAAAGAAACCGGGGAAGCAGTCCCCCCCCCCCCGTGATTGCCTTCCCATTAAGGCTACCCCACGCTAAATTTGTTGCCTGAGTCAAAGCATCAGTTCTCCAACCTCACTCCCAGGGTCCAGTCAAGTTATTTTGCAGCCTGAGACACGAAATATTAGAAGCATCTTTCCTCTTTCCCTAGCAGTAAAAATACAGTGATAATAAATTAAGTAATGGACAGTTTGTTGCCCTTTTCCAATGCCTCAAAGCTGCTGTCAGAGGCAGCTGGCTCTCCCTGCCAGTATTAGGGCTGGGCCTGTTTCCCATTTTCTATGTGTACTTTAAATTTGCTGCTAGTCTTGGGATAAACATCTGTAGCCACCCATCGTGTACCAATGATGGAAATGTTAGCTTAGGTTAGATAAAATAGCATAAAGACTCTATGATTTTGAGAGATGAATGGAATCCTTGAACAGAAACAACACATTTTCCCGGTACCCTTATGTAAACTTTCTCGAGCAATGTAATGGTTTCTCCAGCTGTAAAGTCCAGCCATTATGAATGATTATCTACATATTTTCCTCCACCCTCCTCTCTTTCCGTCTCGAAAAACTGCATTATTCAGAAGACAAGACAGTGTTTTATTGTCAGACCTCCACAATCTGAAGAGAAATTCAGCATGAGCTCTAAAATGGGCTTTTATCCTTTACATTGGTTAATTGTAAATACAAGAGGTTTAGGTGGAGAAGGCAATGTTTCATGTGCATTATTCAGCAAGATTTAAATGTGTAACTATTGGGAAATCTGGTTTAGACAAAACTGAATTGTGTAGCCTCTAGACCACACAAAGAGACATCTCAGACAGGTATGAAAATTGAAAACTAAATATAGCCGCCTTGCATAAGACATGCATAAGAAAAACAATGTCTACTTAAATGGTTTGATTTTAAAAAGAAATGATGGCATAAAGCTGATGAACACGATGTGTTGGCATCCCTGTTGAATGAAGGGAATCCAGCCCTTCCTGGATGTCATAAGTTGAGCCTGTTGCTCTTTGCTTCTTTATCATCGCTCAGGGATCCTTGTATGTCTTTCACACTGAGAGCGACACATTCATATCAGTGGAGGTAACTGATCTGTGTCTACTAAGCTGTATGACTTTACATTAACTGTAATCATCATCATCATCATCACCACCACCACCACCACCACCACCACTACCATCACAATTAAATTGATTCAATTTCTGGAGACCCTTGCCAGGGTTTCCTTTGGTACTCGGAATGGTTTATTATTCCTTTCTTCTGGAGTTGCGCTAGGACTGTGCAGCTCACACAAGGCTACATAGGCTGGTGCTTATCACGGAAAGTTTAGTAGGGAATTGACCTCCTTACTTCAGGCTCCTCCAACCCACAGAGCAATCTAGCCAACTATACATATAGATTAGCTCCTCCCACCCATAGGGAACACCAATCGGGGGAGTGATGCCTGTTTCAGAAGAAACAACTGCTTCTACCTCTGTGTCCCTTTAAAGGTTGTTTATGCACATAACAGATGAACTAGACTTCCAGGATAGCTTCTCACAGAAATCTGGAAGTTCGTTTCAAGGCCCATAAAGGCCAGAGAATGGAATGGCCTTTCCATTTCCAGAACCACAAAAACATGAGATGGGAACACACAGAGAGGAGAAGAGCAGATGCGTTACATCATGGAACCACAAGCTAGGGTTTAATGAAGCCTAGAAATGCTACTCCATAGAAGCCAAGAACTCCAACTGCGGTCCTGTTACAATTACAAGCCACAAGAGTGGGCTTCCAGAGAATGGTCTGGCATGTATATATAGATGCTCCCAGTTCTCCTATGTAGTTAGTAAGATAATAAATGCTAGCTAAGATAGGCTACCATTTTCTAACCCATTTTTTTTCTTAAGTAGAGCTGGATTTCATCTCATTTATCAGAAGGAAAGGACTGCTGTTTTGTTTACACAGCGCCCGGAAGATTATAAATAGTTATGTTTGAAATATGGACCATGATGCAGCATTACAAGAATGACAACAATAACAAGTCAAGCTGCCAGGCACACTTCTCTATCTGGTAACACATCATAGTCATTTGGCTCAGCATTACCTCACACTGTTGCTACTTGGGTGCTACTGATAAAGGCAAAGAATGTTGCTCTTCTCTCCATAAATAACATTGCTCTACAACATGCTACAATCAGCTGCTTATTTTATCTTGTTTTCCAGCCATGAGAGGCATCCACTCACATAGGCGGATAGAATATGAAAACTAATCAGAACACTGTGAACTGACAGGCAGAGTGCAAAAAGTT
>JAHTLZ010003526.1:19302943-19322816 GCA_023846285.1 Phrynocephalus versicolor | reverse complement strand
TATGCAATAAATAAATAAATAAATAAATAAATAAATAAATAAATAAATAAATAAATGTTTCCAGACCCTAATCACAGCACTGGTCAATGGGACTAATGAACCTGATGGATATACAGAAATACTCTCAGGAGTTTGACTTATCTTATCAAACCTGCTTTGAGTTCCTTTGAAATAGTTTAGATATTTCACCTGGGGAAGAATACCCAGATTAATCTGCTTGGAATTTCATTTTAAGCAAACTCTAGTGATAGGCTTAGAATTGGTTTGTTGTTTTCTTCAATGCTTTTAGGTAGAATTCTGTTGCACACTGCCATTAAGATTACATGTAGCAATTACAGTGCCCTTACCTATATCAATCAGAACAAAACTTATGGCTGGCAAGTCACGTATAAAACTGAGGGCATTATATTCAGTAAAAATCAAGTCTTTCCACATGGAATGCCCATTTCAGTGATAATACAAAATAAAAAATGTGTCTTAAGTAAAATTTTAATACTGAAAAACAGCACACCTTTAAAACTCCTTTAATGGTACCACTCCAGTATTCCTGCCATGAAAACTCCATGGACATGGGGTCATGCTATATCGCGGGACCACAGTATATGAAAAAAAAAAAGCCCCCCTGGGTTAAGGCGCGAAAGGCCTGTTTCAGGCCTCCCATACTTATCTCCAACTTGGCACTGTCCCAAATGGGCCTGTGGGGGCCTTTCCAGGCCTTCTAGAGGCCCCAAAAGAGCCTCTCTATGAACCAGAAGTGACTTCCGGTAAACCAGAAGTGACTTCCAGATCACCGAAAATCATTTCTGAGGCCTCCGGTAAGTACAAGAGCCCCCAGCTAGGTACCCCAGGGCCGACCTGACCTACATTTGTATATCACAAATGTAGGATTTTCAATTATTGCGGGTCAGGTCGGGTCCTTAACCCCCACATTAGGCAGGGGGTCACTGTATATTCCTAATTTTCTGTCCTAAGTGAAGCTTCTTCCTTGCACAAAATTGATACAATAGACCTTCATTGTGCTTGTAGGGTGCAAAAACATCCTGTTTTTGTATTCTCAGGTCCAATACGGGGCCATGCATAATCCCTGAGGTATTCCTCACCCCTTTTTGGGGTTTGGGGGAGGCAGAATGTCCAAATGCGGGGGGGGGGGAGCATTAAAACTCTGCTAATCGGATCCATCAGTGAGAAAAGGATTGAAATTTCTCATTCTCACTTGTAAGAATGAAATAAGTGAAGAGTAGAACATCATCGCGCTGCCCTCAGACTCCTGTAGCAGCTTCAGGTGCAAGAATGATGCATCAGTATTGAACGATTGCAAGGGAAATAGGGCCAGCCGCAAGCCATATTGTAGTCTGAGGCAAAGGACAAGAGATTTTGTCTTCCTTTCTCTATGCAGAAACCAAACTGGTAGTTGACTTCAACACTGAGGGCAAGATAGCATCTTCCACTGTACCTGAGGGTAGCAGAGTAACTTGAAGGTGACACCAAGCAAGTTGCTGAGCAAAGCAAAAGCAAAGTGTTCTGCTTATATATCGCCCCATACCACTTTAAGTAGTCTCTGGGCGGTTTACAATTTTAATTACAGTGTGCAGGCTACACATTGCCCCCCCCAGCAAGCTGGGTACTCATTTTACCGACCTCGGAAGGATGGAAGGCTGAGTGAACCTTGAGCCTGCTGCCTGGGATTGAACCCCAGGTCGTGAGCACAGTTTCACCTGCAGTACAGGCATTTAACCACTGCGCCACAAGCTCTTTTTATTCAATATGAGCACATATTGTATACTTCCTAGTCAACCCTGATTTATGGTGATCCTGTCCCGAGTCTTCTAGGTAGAGAATACACAGACGTGATTTACCATTCCTTTCTTCTAGGCGTGTCCTGGGGCATATTGCCCACAGCCACACTGTCTGACTCCACTGTATTCTCAAGAGGCACAGTGGGGAATTGAACTTCCAAACTCTGGCTCCACAGCCAGACACCTAAACCACTGAACTATCCACCTCCTAGTACATACAGCTCTACAAATTCTGTGCTTCTCGTCATTAATAGCACCACACAGCTGCCTCTCTCTACCCTGTGGGAGGAACAATCCTGAAGAAAAAGCTTGCATGCATAGTGTTTTCTTGCATTTTGAAAACAGCTTCCAGAATACAAGGAAGGACAGTAAATATAGAGATATATAGAGTCATATTTTTCCTTGTAGATGTTGACATATTAAGGGGTTCCATGAGACCTGACGGCAGGGTCATAGCCAAGGCATTGCTTCCTGTTGTACACATGATACAATAGATCTGTGAAGATTCTCAGTCATCCAGGTGAGGTTATCTGAAAGTTGAGTCATGATATACTGTATGTACCTTTTTGATTACATAAATGATTAACTTGCCTGTACATTGCCTGTTCTTTTTATTAAGATTCCAGCAATGAAAATAATGGTAGGAGACATATTTGGTCCTTGACTGGATTAAAGGAGCCATCATTCTGACATTTCATCAAAGCAGTCCCAAATTACTGGGATATATCAATCTACTTTGGTTAGAAATACAATACACTTAGGCAACTAAAATATACTCCAGAGTGTGGAAAAGTTACATTTTTGGATGACAGCTCTCATTACCCCCCAGACAACACAGCCAAATGCCTATCCTAGCTTCATGATTCCAAGGGTTATAATCCTCCCAAAATGAAATTTTCCAAGCTTTGCTATATTGGATAGCATTTAGGATTTTTGATGACTTCATATGAAGACTGTACTAATTTAATGTTGCCCCTTGCCAGTCCCTCTAAATGTAAAAGGAAAAGGGAGCAATAGGCAATAAAAGCATAATTTCAAAGACAGACAGACAGACAGACAAACAGACAAACAGACAGACAGACAGACAGACAGACAGACAGACAGACAGACAGACAGACAGACAGACAGACAGACAGACAGACAGACAGAAAGAAAGAAAGAAAGAAAGAAAGAAAGAAAGAAAAGATCTTCTTTAAACATGAAATGAAGTGTGAATTGCCAACCATATGGCATTACCCATGGTGTAATCCTATACATTATGAAATCATGAAAGGGAGTCTGCTATCCCTCTAGGTAATTCGTTCCATTGCCAACAGCCAGAAAAGTTACTTTTTTGGACTGCATCCAAAGGGTCGTGCTGACTGGGCAGTTCTGGGAACTGGAATTGCAGGAGAGAGGAGACTTTCTGTGAACAGCCATTTAAAGAACCATTTGTTATCTGCTTCTTCAAAAACCGGTGCTCCCTCTGTCAGTTCTGCCTTCCAATGATACTTAAAAGATTACAAATATGAAGGGATTTATGAAGGGGCATGGTGGCTCAGTGGACTAAGGCTCCAAAAACTGTTGGCTGCAAAGTTGGCAGCTTGGCGGTTCGAATCCCGAGTGCCACGCAGTGGACTGAGCTCCCACTGATAACCCCCAACTCCTGCCAACCTAGCAATTTGAAAACTAATAAATGCAAGTAGATAAATAGGTACTACCGTAAAAAGCGGGAAGGTAAAACACAGTGTTTCCTTGCAGCCATGCCGTCCACGTGGCCATGGACTTGCACAACACTGGCTCTTCGGCTTGAATATGGAGATGAGCACCGTCCCTAGAGTTGGACACGACTAGCATGCACGTGCGGGGGGAACCTTTACCTTTTTACTTAGTGTAGATTGCAGGTTATCCAGTAGAAATGAGAGAAAATACATTGGGGAGATATCTTAAACCAGTTTATTTAAATCCCAGAGGGGGAAAGAGGCTCAAAGCCGGGCAAGAAAAACATAGAAGACAGGGCACCAATACCAAAAGCCCCCCCCCTATAGTTACCAAATATTTTTCCTCTTCGGGTAGGGGCACATAGAGAGGATCTTTTAAAATGATCTTAATTTAAGACTATAATGTAGAGCATAGAATATGGGTTAGCATGGGTTAGCTCCTATTGTTAAGTATGTCAGAAGGCTGATGATGGATGCCATCAAATGAGTTGTTTGACTTATTGCTATAGTAGATTTACTCCCAGGCCTGCCTGGGGACAGGTTTACCTGCTTCATGTGCAGAAATAAATTGACAGGGTTTCAGCAGTAAACAGCTGGATGTGATACTGGTAGGGAACAACTGATGCTCTGCCTGTGGAAGCAAAGTATCGTAGACCACGCTTGTTAATTCCTTGAATGACCAAAGGAGAGAAGGAACACACTCTCTCTCAAAAGTTAGGGAAAAACACCCCTTGTATTTGGTCCATGAATCACCTCTACATTTACTTAATCTAATGTTACACAAAACAAACAAACAAACAGAGGATGCTATTAAGCAGGATCATATGCAGTGGAGGCAGAAGATGCTAGACCTGACCCCTGTGGTTTTCAGAGAGGTCCCCACCTTCTATTTCTGCTCCCTTATCAGCAGCTGAAAACCAAATACTGTAAATTATAGGTAAGAAGAGCTCTTTGGCTAGTGGCTTCTCCTTCACAAGAGCTTCTGATGGTGGTCTCGTTATTAAAAGCAAGCCGATATAGGCAAGCGAACAAGTCTGGTTTTCTTGTCTCAGGTGGCATTCAAGTACTGTATCCATAACGATTTTCAGCCATTCGCAGCTGGCACAAAAACTCACATGCACAGTATGAATTTGGTTGGTGTATTTATTGCAGTAAACAGTACTGGCACGTAAGAAACCCAGGGGTGAATGGAGAGGGCTAGTGAGAAAGCCAAGTAATGCATACACTTGGACCCTCCATGCCATTTGGAGCATGGCAGGAAATGGAACATAGAGATGGGCACAAACCACTGGTTCAACAGTTTGGTGCAGCTCATTTGTTGTTCCCACAGGTATTGCATGGATTGGTGCCCTGTCCCTCTGACAGGTGTCCACTCCGAGGCAGTGCCCTGGCATAAGAACTGGCCAATAGAATGACTTAGAACATAAGAACATAAGAAGAGCCATGCTGGATCAGGCCAAAGGCCCATCTAGTCCAGCTTTCTGTATCTCACAATGGCCCCACCGAATGCATTTGGGAGCGCATGAGACTAGATATCTGTCTCCTGATACCACTCCCCTGCATCTGTCCCTTGAAATACCCCAGTTTTTAGCCTGGAGATTTACATATCTCCATCATGGTTTGTAACCTGTGATGGACTTTTCCTCCAGGAATCTGTCCAATCCCCTTTTGAAGGCATCCAGGCCAGATGCCATCATCACATCCTGTGGCGGGGAGTTCCACAGACTAACAACACACTGGCCTCCCTGCCCTACCTCCTCCAGTTGCTGCTTCTGAATAGGTACCTGCCAAACACCCAGCAAACAAGCCATGCTGAACCAGTGGCTTGTTGCCATTTCTAAAGGAGTACCAGAGTTGTGACGTGTATAAAGTGTGGCAGCTGCAGAGCACAGCACGAAGGAAAACTGTCAACAGGCTGGCCTTCCAAAGGTCTAAGCGTCCAAGGCTCTACTACGCACCTTCCGTATTCTTCCCTGCTCTGCACTTCAGGCCCATTCTTGAGGCTTCAGTTGGGCTCATGGATTTCCCTCCTCCCTGAAAGAATCAGATGCTGGTGATCAGGCCATCCTAGAACGCTGCACCTGAGATGTACATTTTGAAGATAAAGAGGCAAAACAAAACAAAACACACGCCTGCAACCCAATGGGCTCAGAATGTCTTACTCTATATTTACCATTGCCGCTGGTGTAACATTCTTGAATCTTACACCTTCTTCCAGACTGTCAAGGACAAAAGGAGCCTGGCTTTTCTCACCAAATAAGCTGTTGGCTTTATAAATGCTGTCAAAAATCATAAAGAACCCCAGTTAGTATACTTTCAAGAACACCCACAAGGTATTCTGCCAAGTCCCCCCTGCACAATCTCCAACAATCCCACATTTCTCTTTCTGCTGTTTATATAGAGTTTTTCCAAGGCACATCAGGCAAGGGAATAAGAAGACATTTGGTGGCCTAGACAAGACCTGCTCCTTTTAACATTTAGTTAAATACAGTACTCACCAAGCCAACAAAATTGGGAAAACTTAGAAAACGCCACTGCCAGTATTTTTCAAAAACTTAGCCATTCCATGTGTAACTCTAAGAAGTGATGAGCTGCCCACATGATCACAGCCTAAATTAGCCTACCAGTGGTGGTGAACCTTCAGCACTCCAGATGTTTTGAACCACAACTCCCGGAATTCCAAGCCTGTCCCGGAATTCCAAACCTGTATTGCTAATGACAAAGGATTGTGGGACTTGTGGTAGACCATGCCTTGAGGTGCAATACAGCATTTGGGGCAATCTTTGCAGCCATATGCAAGAGCTGAGCCCATGACACCTAGCATAATCAGGAACTATCTGCTTTCTTTTTAAATGGGGAAGAAAGCTTCCCATTTCTCAAGGTCTTGGAATAGTTGGCAACTTGGGTGGCTTTTGCTTTGCTGAAGCTGCTTAACAATCTTGAGAAATGGAAAGCTTCCTTTCTGCTTACCTGTGGAGGGAAAGGGAAAGGATGTTTTGTGTTTCTTTTTAATTTATCAGGGCTTTTTAAAGGCTTCTTTGGTTCAGTCCCAACCATCACACGCATTGGAACAGAACCCAAAAAGAGCAACCCTACTGTAGCGTCCACCCTTTTACTGTTTATGTGACTGTACAGGAAGGGAGATAAAGGGTTAACACTTATGCCCAAATAAGGAGTGTAGAGGCAGAGCCCTGGTATTTAAATAGCTCCACCTGAGGTAATTAGAGTCAGATAGGAGAACTGCATGCTTAAGTTAGGGAACTGACAGACATGTCTTGAAGAAGAGACAGGACAGTTAGGGTACTGTCAGGTTTGAGTGAGGGAACAAGAACAGTGTTTGAGTGAACTGCTATGAATAACTTGAAGAAATTGTACACAAGTGAAACTGAATTCAATATCTTTCTGTATTCAATAAACATTCCTTTTATTTAACCATGTTACATCTTGTCTGAGACTCTGTTATTGAACTGGGATACCCTGAATGGTGACAGCAATACCCGAGACTAAACTGGTACAAGTCCATGGTCTGTGAGATGACTGGGGGCCTGTGCTAGAGTGAGGTGAGAACTTTTACTACCCTGTACTGAGTGGTACGTTGGCTGCACTCCAAAAGGCTGACCTCCACAACTGGTGGCAGCGGTGGGATCCAAATGTTCAGTAATCCTAAAAAAATTGAGCCAAGTAGAAGAAAGCACTCTGAAAAACTGTCCAAACCTCACTCAGTTTCTTATTTTGATTAGGATTAGTGGGCATGTGGTAGTGTGCAGGGTAATACACACACCTGTGAGGGGAAAGGTAGTTTGAGGAACATTGCCTTGCTCTGAGTGAAATACACACTGAGTTTTCACAGGTATGTGCTTGCTTGCGTAGTCTGTGGGTGTTTTGATTAGTCCAGCAAAAATTCTTAGGATGATTTACAGTAAGTACAGATTTATTGTCAAGTGGAAGAAGAAGCCCCTTTGCCAATGTGATGGAATGGTAATCTAGCTAAGAATATTTTTATTGAACTACCATTTTAAAGATAAATACCAGATAATAGAGGGTAGGGAAGAGAGAGAAAGAGGTAGTAGAGGGAGAGAGAAAGAGGCAGAGACTTTTATGGCAGAATTTCTAGCTAACTTTGAAAAACAACAACCACATTTTCTACTATGTAATCTTTTTGAAATGATGCGTTGTATGGGTTGACCGAATAAATGGTTAAGCACATGCTCAGGCAAAGCCTTTGCAGATACACAAAGTATATCCTAGAGACAGGTTGTTGGAGCTAAGTGCATGGTTGTTCCCATTGATTTAAGAGCCTTATGCAGAGTTCAAATATCCACCATTTGGCTACAAAGTTTAGTCAGCCATAAAGACACCTAATGGAGTATAATAAAGGTATATTCATCAAAATGGCCTTGGCAGTTACAGTTAATGACAAGCTGATGAATAGTTTGCCTTCTGTTCATCCGAGCTGGTTGACATTTCTCTCTGGCCCATTTAGTCTTTGTGGAAGGGGGGGGGGGGGGGGGGAAAAAGTCTTATTTTCAAGCCGTCTTTAAGCAATCAGGAGACAAGCCATCATTACGGCTTGATACACCCCAGAGGTTCGATGAAGAGATTCTTGTCCAAGCCCTATTTCAAAAACATATTTATTAAAGGTTAATTTTTGGGGTGGGGTGGGGTGGGGGAACTGCTGACAACTCCACTAAATAGGATCTTAACTTGATATTGTTGAGGGCAGCGCCAGTCCCACGTCAGCCTTTTCGTTGGCATGGGTCGATCATAATTTCAGGCCAACTTCTTCCTAGCTGTTTTTACTTAACCAATTAAATAGCAGCAAGCCTCACCAGAGGCCAGGATCCCAGCCATGTCAAGATAAGGGGTGTTGCCCTCTTGATTGGAGTTAACCTCTCTGAGAGACAGGAAAAAGAGTTTTCCTGGGGGTTTGCTGTCAATTTGCCCTCAACTCCATAAAGCTGATTGCTAAGCAAACATGGCAGGCAGGTACCATGATTATATCTGACAGATGAACCCAAGGGTTGTATAGGGACTAAAGGTCAGCTGGGGACAGAATGTAAAAATAAAACATAGGTCTTCATTTAAGGAGAATGGAGTCTCATTTAAGGAGATTAAACTCTCATTAGCCTTCTACAACTATTAATAGTTTGTTGTTGCTGCTTAGGCTCCTTTGGGCAGCCCCACCCCCACCCACATTCGTAAATAGCCACATATGGCTTACAACGGACAGCAAAAGCTGGGTATTCTTTTATGTGCATCAAGGAATAAGAGAGGGAATTGTTTGTCTAGGGTCCCCAGTAAAGGATAACACTAAGATAGTTATGCAGCAAGACAGGGTGCATGAGGATGTCAGCCTTGTTCTTAGAGAACTATGTTTCTGGAAGCCTCCGGGAAGAGCCGTACCTCTAAAATAAGACTGTATGTTTGGTTTTGAACAATCATGTGTTCTGCTCCCTTTCCGGCCACCCAGTCACCACTGAATTCTTTGGGGCACCTAGTGGATTACATGTAATCTTCAGTGGGATTCTGGATAGTGAGATGGGATCCCCGGGCCATTTTTAATTCTCTGCAGCTAGCAGGGGAATAAACAGCATACTTAACTCAGGTTTTAATTAGCGTGCATGCTCTCTATGCTGTTCTATTTTGACATTTTAAAAATCTCTTGCATGCTTTCTGTTTGGTTGGAAGAGGAATGGAGGTGTTGTTGTCACAGCGAGTTATCTAGAGCAGTGTATATTTCACTGGATGGGCAGGATGTATATCTCACTAAATAATACTTAATAGAATGTAGTAGTAAAAAAACTGCTGAGATGATTTTGAAATGATTGTCTGTTTCTCAGGGAACGTCCATGGTTCTCAATCCCTATTAGTCCTTGTGTAAACTAAGGCACTAGACCAGTGGTGGCCAAACTTTGGCCCTCCAGATGTTTTGGACCACAACTCCCAGAATTCTAAGCCTGTACTGCCAATGACAAAGGACTCTGGAGTTGTGGTCCAAAACATGTGGAGGGTCAAAGTTTGGCCACCACTGCACTAGACCTCTAATACTGTAAAAACAGAATCTATCCATCTGATTAGAGTGAGGAAAATGCCTCAGGCAACAGATTCTGAGGTGAGAGGGATAGCTGCCCTTTGGCCTATTTTTCCTGAGATCCACAGCTGTTTTCATTTGTTCAAGGTAAGCCACTTGTCTCATCCTGAGCCACCTAATCTGTTTCCTCAGGTGTAGTGGAGGAATGCCACCTGATCCCTGGCCAGTCATAAAACGTGGGTACAAAGTGTCAACTGGGTTGTATGCTGGTTGATCACAATGACAGACATCATGTAGGACATCTCAGACTTTTCATACCTGAAAGTCGAATTCATAGCATGATATTGGTCCCCATTATACTTTCATTTTGCCCAACTACTTTTTAATATACCCTGAAAACTGTATTTCGCATTCACTTCTTAGGGCAAAACTGGCCATCAAACCCAGTCAACGGGAAACTTCTTAAAGCTTCACATCACTATGATAAACCTGTCAGATTTTGTATCTCTGTCATTTTCCTCCCACCTTCCTTTCATCAATTGTTGTAGAAAATATTATTCCAACTGTATTTAAGTGGGTTTTTTTTTAGTTTTCTAGTTTCTAGTAGCTTTTTAATATCCCCATATTTCTGGTAGTGAAGGGACAACTGATTCTAGAGTTCTAAAAATTAAAATAAAAGTAATGAGTGAATGAGCAATGAGTACAGAATGTCCTGCAAAGTATCTTATCTTAAGACACTGAATGTAAACTGACAAAATCATGACAGGCACAAAGAGTCAGTGCCACTTCAGGCCATATCAGCTGATTCAGGAAGCAATAGCAATCATCTGCCCAGAACTGATAAGGGTCTACTTAAGAGTCCTATGTTTGGTTTGGGGCACCACATTTTGACAAGGATGTTGACAACCTACAAACAATTCAGAGGATGACAAATTGGTTGGGAAGGCTAGGACTGAAACTGGTTTAATCTAGTTTAGCCTAAATCAAAGCAGAGAATAAGAAAGTAGAGTAAAAGAATAGAGTGATATACATGTCTCCTGTCTCAGACACAAAGAAGGAAGAACAAGATATGTATAAACACTTTTGTGCCAAGCTCGTGAGACCTGGCTCAAACTAGATACTCAGAATGGAATATTAATCTACATCATCTTATGGAAACTTTAACATACCCTCTTCTTTTCTTCCCCTGTATTTCTTTCTCATTTGAATATGTCTTAAATGGTCTGGGCTGTATATTTTCCCTCATTATTGCAATCCACCTTGGGTCCTCTTCCAAGGAGAAAGGTGGGGTGAAAATATTCAAAATCAATCAACTAAAAAATAAATATCAGTTGTTCTCCTCCACCCCTTATACCATCACAAGCAACCTGAGAGGGGAATTAAGCTGTACGATAGTAACCGGCCTATGAATATAGCATTTTAACGGGTTTTTAAAAAAATTAAAATAGATTTTTCAAAATATATTTCTAACCTATTATTTAATGCGATGGTTGTACTTGCATCTGGGCAACCAGCTTCAAAATTTATGGCTGAGTGCTTGTTAGAGGCATTCATGCACACACCACTGTCACTTCCTTAAAAGGCTCTTGGAAGTGGAAGTAATGAGGGTGGGTTAAAATTGGGTTGTACTAAAGGAGGAGGAGGAGGATTCATTTCTCTCAGCTTCCCCCCAAATGCTGGTGATCCCATCTTGTTATCCTCAGTTATTCTCCCTAAATGGTGGCGGTGGCTCATAGATGAGGTGAGGAAGGGGCAAAATCAAATACTGAGTGTATGGCCTTTTCCTTCTCTGCCGCCATTTCACTCACTTTTCCACCAGCCTGGCCCTGCCTCCTCTCCTCTCCAATCCTGCTGCCACTGGCCTGGCTCACAGGTGCTGCTAGCTACTGGGTCCTGCCTCCTGCTCCTCCCTGTCCCGGCTCCCTCTGCCTCATCTGGCCAGTCAGTCAACTGGCCACTAGAGCTGAGGAGGAGAAGGGGAGTGTGTAGCCTGGAAGTACTGGGTACCCAGTACTCTCACAATGGGCAGCAAAGAGAACTTCGCTTTGGGAGGGTACAAGCGATGGAAAGGGGCGCAGCAATGCAGAAAGGAAATGTGTGTGAGAGAGGCAGTTGAAATGTCTCTCTCCAAAACAGTGGGGCAACATGTCCCTCTCCATAAACAGAAGTGATCCCTCAAAATACATTTTGTAACATACACATGCAAGGGGTTGCAACCAACAGGTTGGGAATCCATGTTCTAAATCAACAGCCTAACCACACTGCATTGCCTGTGCACCTAGCCATGCCAAAAATCACAGGATAAATCCATTCCTTTTCAGGAATATGTTAATTGTGATATATTGAAATGAAACCATCCTATGGTCTCCCCCCCTCCATTTTAGTGCTGTTATTGATACAGCTATAGCTATAGCTATAGATATAGATTTAGATGGCTAACACAATGTACCTTTACCATAACTATGAACAACAGGGAAATATAGATGAATTCTTCATGGTGGGGTTGAAATGCAGCAGAACAATCTTGCATCTTAATCACTGTGAAGGGAACGTTAAGATATTGTTAATTTACTTAGTTTAAGGCATTGGCTTATTGATTTATTTTAGTGCTCATAACACCATCTTCTTAATTGTGTTGTGTCTTATTCTTATAAATTTATCGTGATACTTCAGTGTTTCAGTGGTACAAGACCTCAATATAATGTAAATCTGTGTAAAATATTTTTCGAGTGGGAAGTTATAGAAATCAGATACAGTACTATGAATTTATCTAATTAATTTGCAAATGGAAGCAAGCACAATATTTTATTAATTTACAATTCATGCCAGAAAACATTTCTAGTATAAATGAACTGCAATATACATACAGTGTTCTGCTAGGGTCTTCTTTGGCTGAAGGCCTCCATCCTGATGAGAACTAAAGAGAAGGAGAAAAGCAAATAACAGAACATTTCTAAAAAGTAGAATTAAACAGAGGGTAAAATCTAGAGTTCAAAATGCTGTGTGATTTCATTAGAATCCGTTAAAAAGCCTTTTCACACGACCCCTAAACTCCGCGGCAAATGGCTCCCAGCTCCAGAGCTTAAAATTGTTTCCCCACCAGCTCTGGAGTTTACAGAAAATTAAGTGCGAACACCCCCCCTAAGCGTGTCCCAGTGCACTTTTCAAGTACCTGCTCTCCAGGACTGAAGAATTCCTGATGCGGATGTAACTTAAGAGTGCCGGGCTCTCCTCACTTCTGTTTGTTGTTTTTTTGTCCCCCCCCCACACCTTTAAGAGCTACTTAAGAGAATGGAATGCTGCGGGGGCAAGAGTGAGACGGCAGAACGGAGGTGAGCCACGTTCTTTTCTTCCTTTTTTTCCTCCCTCCCCTCACGCAGCCAGCAGCCAGGAATGCGGAGGGGGTGGGAACACAGGAACAGCGACAAGCCCCCAAGATCTCTGGTCCGAATTTAAGTGGCCAGCGGATCTTAGGGGTCATGTGAAAAGGCTCTATGATGACTGATATTATTATTAAAGCAGCTAAGATAACAGTATTTTTTAAAAATGTGACAAGCAAAAGTTGTGAGGTGGGATGGCTTAGGGAGGTGAAATGAAAGTCAAAGAAACCAAACGAAAACACGATTGTGAAGGGCTGGAGGTGTGAGAGAGAAAGATCTGAGAGAAAACTAATGATTTAACAAAAACTGTGATGTGACAGGAGAAAAGTGAAGGAACTGGTGTTGTTTAGAATTGCTCAGAGATGACAAGACCAAGGGGAAATATGGCAGCCAGATGTAACTGCTGAATGCACTAGCGTAACACTCACGAAGCCAGTGCTCACTTACTGAGGCTTTTTAAGTGTTGCTGGACATGCTCATTAGCACAGCCACAGGTGAGAGAGCAATGAAGCCAAGTTACTGGCCAGACTGGGCACGCACCCAGGACTGGCATTTGCAATGCCTTATGTGCTATGGTTGTGCTTTCACTGGTGACAGGAGTAGCATATTAAAATGACCTTTCTTGTCTCAGAAGATATATTTTTTAAAAGGTTCATTTTGATTAAAATGTCTTCTTTTCAGAATCATACTCATCCATCCGTTCTTGCAGAAGTTTACATTTTATAGAGTGCAGGTCATCTTCAGAGCAGAACTGGCATTTTTTCCTGGAGACTGTGAGCTTGCACCCGACGGAAAAGTTTAACATGTGCCAAATGTAACTCAGATTTCTCAGTTGGTTTTGCACACATTCCAACCTGCAGCGACTGATAGACGCCGATAGATCTCCTACAAATGGTGAGCCAGGCACCATCTTCTACCCATACAAGGACCCTGTTTCCTGCAAACCAACAAATAGAGGAGACATAACCAGGACTTAGAAAATGGTTTAAAAAGTAGTTAGCTGCCATTAGAGTTCCAACCTCTACGTATTAAATGATCATTAAAGTTAAAGAACGAGGAGTACCGTATGCGATGTAGAGCAGGGAAGCTATACCAATCATAGGGGACATTGTGGCAGAAGGTATGGACGCAGAAATAGGTCGGAAGGGGCCATAAGGGCACAAGAGCACAATGAAATAGGATGGACACTTATTTCAAAGGTTCTTCACTGACCTCCCTAAAGGTGTGTGTAAGTGCACACTCTGTCCTCCAACAGACAGGAATTGTTAGGATGTTCATAATGAATCTACCCTCTGCCCCTGCATCTACTGCCTGCTGGCTGAAGCAGTTATTTCACTTTGCCTAACAGCAGATATGGTTCGGCCTAACTGATATTGATCTATGGCTTTGGGGGGGGAGTTCCCACAATATTTCATCTGACCAGATATATTAATGTAATGTTGTCTATTAATGCTGTAAGTGTAAGACATCCCTTAATTCCTTCTTCTCAAAGACGTGAACATATCTTAACTGTACTGGACTGTATATTATCCCTCATTACTGTAAGCTGCCTTGGGTCCTTTTCCAAGGAGAAAGATGGGGTAAAAATACTCTAAAACAAACAAACAAACAAACAAACAAACAAACAAACAAACAAACAAACAAACAAACAAAAAACAAACAAACAAATGATAAGGTGAAATGTAGCAACAACAACCTTTATCCAACTTGCTGGTGTCAGACCAATAGTTCAGTGTGCTGGACATTCCATCTCTTCGGCCTTTGGGTAATTTGAAGTTAACAGGCCTTATTGTTTCATAGATGTGAACAATAGGTCTAAGCTCGATTGGCGCACACTTTTGACAGGGTGTTGGCAGCAGACAGAGTTCAACAGAGCTTGCCAATCTCTGTGTGCATGCTTCTAAGAATAACTCAGTGTCCAAGAATTTGGCCTGCTCTGCACTAAGCCATGGCCGGCAGGCAGCTGTTTCAAATTACAGCAGACTGAACTGATACTGGGCTTTATTATAGTTGGACTGGCACCCTACTTTCTCTTAATCGTTTTAATGTTCTCCCCTTTGCCTTTCAGCTGGCAGCTTGCATGGCACTTATTTATTACATTCAGTGTTTTAAAGACACAAGTGACAGATTGGCGGGATCATCTTGTACATATGGAACAGGATCAAAGGGAAGACAGTGTAAGCTTCTTTCCAAAGAAGAGCCAATGTGGGTTGAAAGCTGGGGTTTTCCTTGGACAAGAAAACAAAGGGATCTGGTTTTCTATTTTTTTTAAAGGTCTCTTCTTATTTTTCTTTGAACGAAAGCATGTTCTAAACTATTTTCTCATTAACTTAGGTTTCACTTTGAGTTTAAGGAAAATTCACAGAGCATTTATTCCAGCAGGAACCAGCAGCTGATTGGCTATGAAGCCAAACTGACCCCAATAACCAAAGGCAAACACAACTGCTTCTATGTCTCTTCTCCAAAAGCCCAAGCAGGAGATAATTAATAGTGTGGCCGTGGGAACATTAGAACAGGGCATCTGCACCTCTAATCTCTGCAATGAAGAGGGAAATTCAGTTTACATCAATCATAGAATCAGAGAGTTGGAAAAGACCTCAAGGGCCATCTAGTCCAACCCTCTGCCATGCAGGAACCCCCATCACAGGACTCCCGACAGATGGCCATCCAGCCTCTGCATAAAAACCTCCAAAGAAGGAGACTCTACAACCCTCTAACTGTCATGAAATTCTTGGTGAGATCATTGAAATTAACAGGCGTTATTGTTTCATATGTCCACACTTGCTAATTTACAGTTCCCTTCATCTAGGGGGTGCCCTGGGACTGTCCAGCTTGGCCAAGGATACATAGGCTGTTCTTAGAATTATAGTCATGTTCCTAAGAGTAGTTGTACCTGTGCGAACACTTACAATTACGATTAGGATACAATCTCATTGAACTGGGCAAATTTGTAAAACTGGAAATAAAGCAGTGAAATGATGTCCTCTTGGTTGAAATTTAAACATAAGGGGCTTGTTCCAATCTTACAAATGTTGTACTTTTTTTTCTCTCAAAAGAATTCCTGGAATGTAGTCAGCAAGGAACTCTATCTAATTATACTGAAACAAGATCCTAACTTTATTATACATGGCTACTTTTTGCTGATAGCAGAAACTAAGAAGAATGTTGAGAAAGGAATACTTTCTTAATGGTCTAAGGTTATAAGCAAGCATCAAAAACTAAGCTGCTAAAACAAATTCAGTAACAGCATTACTACTTGTTTAAAAAAAAACACAATTCCCCAAAAATAATACATTGTTGGGGCATCTGTAATCTCAAAAAAGGAATAATTCCAATGGGAAGCTAGAAGTGTTTTTGATTATTATCTTGAAAGTCTGAAATTCCTTAGGTGAAATTTAGTATGAAATGCATCCATGCAATGATAAAGGTGAGTGTGCATGTCAACATCTGTGCTTTATTAAATCTGAACTATTTTCACTAGGCAATGAACTGGGGAGACTAAATTCCCTGATAAAACCAGAAACTCCTGGAATCAGTCTTTGAAGACATTCCTCATTGCATTGTTCTCTTTAAGAAAACATAAGCATTACTGAACAAACTTTCCCCTCCTTTCAAGTGTGGTAAAGCTCCCAATAACATCAGTTTCTCTAATTCTGAAAGCTGAATTTAGAAGGTATTGTCTGAATCTGCTATAGCTGTGACACACAACTAGATAAAGATATAAACTTTTGATATAATGGGTATAAATCAGACTACATTGTACTGTGCAGCAGAGAAGGCAACAGAAAGTCTCAATCATGCCAAAGCAGTAGCAAGCAGGGCAAATATCCAGAACCAGAAACATCCAGCACTTGAGTCAGTGTAGAATTAATTATTCTGGTAAGTATTCCATTGTATTGGTGGAATTCCATCTAAGGTTGCAATTCCAGCCGTTCTTACAAGGGAAATAAAACCAACTGACCGCTGTGGAATGTGCCTCCAAGTAAATATGTTTAAGATCTTGCCATAAATTTAGCTTATGACGGAGGGAGAGTTTTGAATAATGTTGTGGGGCAGGTGTGTTTTTTGGAGAATAAAAGTACAGTGGACCCTCGTATAACAAACGGTTTGTATAATATAAAAACTGTACGTACAACATAAAAAATTCTGGAGATAGGGGAAATTTGCTTAACAGAATTGCCTATAGGGCGAATCCGTACAACATAAACATGGTTGTGATTAGGGATTACTCAATTTTCAATGCATTCCTATGGGAAATTTGTATAAACGAAAATTTGCTTAACAGAATTTCATTTGGAAGAGCTTAATATATACTTTTATACAAGGTACCACTGTATCTAGTGTGTACAACGGAAGTTACACAGAAATCGAGTTATCTTATTCTAATTATCATAACAAATGTTAACTATCTTCTTTGTCAAGATCTATTGTTTGTTCTTTTTGAACAAAAAAAATTATACTGAATCTGTTCTAGAAGGTTAACTGAAATATAGGAGTGTAAAGATAAAGACCTAACTCCATGCTGACGTCACAGCGTTCCTGTAATCCATTTTTATTGACTTTTTATTCATGAATGGGTCCCTCAGTTCATGCTAAGTGCATTGAGTTCCACATAGCATATTAATAAGGGCAGAACAGTACCCTGGATGTGATAAGAGAGAGAGAGAGAGAGAGATATTTTGAAAATGTGCTTGTTTTTCACTATGCTTTCCAGAATCTCCTTATAACCGCTTGTAATGACTGCCGCTAGAAGATTCTGAGAATTACAATAAAACAAAATCCAAGCCCTGGGAAAAGATCATTGACTTCTCATCCCAGAAGAACTGCAACCATGGCTTTTTCAGCAGGAAGGGGGAGCTCAGGAGGCAATTGACTTGAGCCTCATATATGGGTGTGGGGCCTCACAAAGGGAAGGGGCCACATTGGCATTGCTGAATTCTTGTCACTCCCCCCCCCGTTAGAATCCCCCCACAAAAGTTCAACAAGTTTAATGGGGAAAGCACAGCGCAACGTCATTTCCTGGTGACAATACAAACAAAATGGTTGCAACCGCCCATGGTGGAGTGTTAAAAGTCGCAACCTCCTTTCAAGACAATTGTCCTTCAAATCATGGTGCACTGGAAAGGAATGCAAGGGCTTTCATAAAATGAATGGTCTGCAAATGTCTTTTGTTCCCTGAACTAGAGCATGTTATTCATTCCTTACATTCTGCAGAGCACTGCTTCATTCCCCTAGAAAGGGTATGAAGAAATCTGAAGAGGAGATGTAGAGGTTTGGGTAAGGTGAATAAGAAAGTTAAGTTGGGGCAGAAACAAGAGTTAGGCAGAGGTCATACACCAAACGTGAAGAGGGAATGAAAAGTGAACCTTTTGCCAAGAGAGACCAAGCTGGTAGCAGTCATAGGGTGGCATTCCAGAAGTCAGCTCTTTTCCTGTCTGCTCAGTGGAACAGGTGAGGTGGAAGGTAGGACCCTCAAGACAAGCATGGGGAGGAGTGAACAAGACAAGCAGCCGCAGTATTGACACATATTATGCAGGTATCACCCACTCATGCCATCTTTCCCACAATGCCATGAACTCTGGGGACACTCTTCATAGGCATGTATTTGACGAAACAATGGGCATTGAGGAAGAAAGAGCAAGAGAGAGAAAGAGTAGCAGGCAGTTGTGGCTGCTAGCCACTGGTGCCACCACCTACCATCATAATTTGTCCTCACATCACCCTCATGGTCTTTTTCCTCCAGGTCTCTCAGTGACAGCCCTAAGGGTAAGAGACCTCAGATTTGTCCCCAGACTAATGGCAAAACCCAGCATCTTCAGGAATCTGCTTAGTGCTCAGGAAACATAGCAGCTTTCACCAGGGTGACTGTTTCTTCCACAGGCTTACCTAGTAATAGCTGTGAAGCAACTCTCCATTTTGAATTTGTCACAGCACTTTGGAGCAGCTTCTGTAGTGCTGCTTCCTGGTATTTTACAAACAAAACAAAAACATGGCAGACCGGTTTATGGGCAAAGTGTGGTTGGTTTTCCTTTCAGAATAGCTTATTTACATCAGCTTAAACCTTGAATAATCTATTGATTGGGCAGCCTTCATGCAACAAATCAGCTAAGAAATCTTTAAGTGAGAGACAACCTTCATTATTAACTCAAATGTCTGTTATTTCCAGGCATAATAAGCTTAAGACCTGATGCCATCAACATTGCATTCAGCAGCAGGCTGTTTTAATATAACAGAGAATGGGAAAGGGACAGATGTCCTAAGCAGCCATTATGCTGTCATATTTACATGTGATGAGGTGGTCCACTACACCCTCCCCCTCTCACATCCTTCATCCAAAAGTGACAGATTTGAAGAGGGGAGACTTGTCTACTTTCACAGGCTTTTCATGTGAGCCAAAACCTTTATTTCCTTATGATTTTGAGCTTCACAGAGGGCTTGAGGATTTCCTCTTAAGATGTGTTGGTTCATGTGAACAACGCAGCAAAAGAAGGAATGAAGCTAATATTTTGAATGTCCCTCTCATGATGATTGGTTATGGCTGTTTATCTGATTGATATACAGCACATTATTAAACTGGGGAAGTCTGTCAGAAGAGCTTATTATATATTGGCATCTTGGTACTTAAGAGAATTTAGAGGGTTTTGAACTAGGTGTGGAGCCAGAGGTGGGGAACTCACTTCCTCTATGGGCTTCCTTGGCATATGCAGGACTTTATGATACATAGGCTCCCTTCCAATTCTTCATTTCTAAGATGCTGCTGCTGCTGCTGCTAGATGGTAGATTATAGACTGTATTAGATTATGGAAGCAAATTGGGTCCTTTTGGGAGAAAGGAGGGATAGAAATATTTAAAATAAATAAATGCATAAATTTGTTGTTGTTGTTGTTTACTACTACTACTACTACTACTACTACTACTACTACTACTACTACTACTACTACTACTACTACTACTACTACTACTACT
>JAHTLZ010003526.1:19286236-19302933 GCA_023846285.1 Phrynocephalus versicolor | reverse complement strand
CTACTACTACTACTACTACTACTACTACTACTACTACTACTACTACTTTAGATACAGGGTGACAGGGACATCTTGCAACCTGAACCAAAAGGCTACATATAGATGTCATCAGGTCTGGTAGCTGAACCTTATGTTGTTAATGGTGACATGACAGCATCTCCTGCAACATCTAAAGGTAGCAGGCTAGTTTAGGGCATGCATCCTCAAAGTTAGGTGAGGGACCTAGATTTAGATTTAGATTTAGGACAAACCACTGAGGAATTGTCTCCCGCAGCCTAAAGGTGTACTTGGCTTTGGAAGTTGGATGGGCAGTATATAAATCTAATCATATCAAATAAATAAATAAATAAATAAATAAATAAATAAATAAAGTGTTCAAGCTCTTCTTATGACTTTATAGTCTGAATAGCATTTTTGATGAGAAGCTCACCTGTAACACTTTATATGCAATTCCTTGCTCAGAAGCAATTGTAGCAACAATGTACACATACGCATGCGGACACATAGCCTGCTTCCACATATTTCATCCACACACCCCATGAAATTAACCTCATTGTTTTGAAGACAGCTTTCAATAACTCCCTAATCCCTAATCCAGTTGTAAATATCACAGCCCATTCCTAAATTCTTTTCACAGGCAGGGAAATCAGTTTTCCTGCTAATTAGTTCCATCTTGTCCATTAAAAAGAAAGGGGGGAGAGAGAGAGAGAGAGAGAGAAACACATGCATATGGTAGTAATGACAATTTATTTGTGACTTGTCATCATGTCCTGTTCCTAAACATTCAGTAGTGTTAGTTTGTAATAGAAACAAGCATTAGCAGGGCTTATTCAATCTTGGTTCTGAAACTGTTCTTTCGTTAGAAATCAGGATCACAAGCAGGCCAGGAAGCCGCTTGCAAGCTCCTTTAAAGCTAATTTTGAAAAGGGGGCTGAGTGAGAAATAAAGGAACATGCAAATGTCTCATGTCACTGGGAGCATTGTACTGTCAAGGTAAAAGCTGTAGAATTGGGGGTGGGGGTGGGAAGTCAAGAGAAGCATGGAAATCACACTGACCACCAAAGTGACCCCTGTAAACCCTTAAGACAACAACCCAGATGACTTAAATTTGACTTGATTGCCTATATTCTCTGGAAAAATGAGAAGTCAGGGACTCTTATGAAGGTAACTGCAATGAAGAGGAAAAGAAAATAATTTCTCTTTCTATGAAGTTTAATGATATGTGACAGGGCTGCTCCATGTACAAGGGTGAGCTTAGCTTCCAATATTAATTCTTGGTAGACTGGAACCACCTAGTAAGGCTCCCTTAGGGACATCAAGGCAAAGATATGCCAGTCTTAATGCTCTACTCTTCTCTGCTTGACACTGCTCTGACAATCACTAATGATAATTTAATAACTATTAATAATTTAATAACTGGAACAATGCAAAGTTACAGGCAACTTCCAAAAGCTTTGCATTGTTCTTGAACTGTAAAGAGCATCCGTTTGTTGATTTACTCCTGATTAATCATATCAATATGTCCATGCAAATAAATGTTGGGTCATTCACGTGTTAACCCTCCACACATGGTTCTTGCAACACAATTGTAACCAGATCTAGCACCCTCTTCGTCCTCTGAGGATGAACAGGGGTAGAAGAACCCCAGAGGACTCCTGTCTGCTGAAAGGCCCCGAGAAAGCTTTGGACTATGGTCAGCCCAATTTACTTTGCTGCTTGAAGCAGAGTAGTAAATGATGCCCCCATTTTAAAAAGAACTCAGCCATGTAAGGTATACAATAGTAACAAAAGCCAACTGAGCTATTTTGGCAAAGAAGAGTGTGTTATGAAACAATACGTCACTATGTTATGAAAACATGGCTCATTGCTATTTAATTTTTTTATATTTAAAAAATAAATAACAACGAACTGGTTTTTCATGACACCCAAAATCTGTTGCCTCATGTACCTGCCTTACTCCGATTAACGGTGAGACCTGTCATGTGCATAACACTCTGGAAATGATCAAATCATTCCCTTGAAAATCCCCATAGCAATTCCCCCATCAATTGAAAAACAGCCATGGTCAATGACCACCACTGCTCTTTCAGGTCGCCAGTAGCCAGGCCGATCCAATAAAGGTAAAGGCAAAGGTTCCCCCCGTACATGCGTGCTAGTCGTGTCCAACTCTAGGGGTGGTGCTCATCTCCGTATTCAAGCCGAAGAGCAGGTGTTGTGTAAGTCCATGGCTACGTGGCCGGCATGGCTGTTTACGGCGGTACCTATTTATCTACTTGCATTGACATGCTTTCGAACTGTTAGGTTGGCAGGAACTGGGGTTATCAGCGGGAGCTCGATCCTCTGCATGGCACCCGGGATTTGAACCGCCGAGCTGCCGACTTTGCAGCTGACAGTTTTCGGAAGCCTTAGTCCACTGAGCCACCACGCCACCACTGCTCTTTCAGGTCGCCAGTAGCCAGGCCGATCCAATTCAGACCCACAAATGATAGTAATGGAACTGGAAGCTTCCACTTCAGCTGCTTGGATTTTCGATGAGCTCTTGGATCCTGTTTGCTATATCCAGGGTCACAGGAGATGGCATGTAAAGCTAATGCTTTGGGAATACCAGTAAAAAGATGAGGCACATCAGTTTACTCAGGAAGATGAGGAGTCTCATGTACACAGGCCAGAGGCTAGTGAAAACTAGGAGGGAGTGCTCTCTAGCTAAGTAGTATTGCTGCTAAAGAAACCACCCTGTTAGAGGCCCAGAAAAATATCTGAAATGTGGAAGCAGGCAATGTCATAAGCATTGAAGGAAGCTGTGACCCAAACCCAACGCCTAATTCCAGCTAGAAAGTTTGGACATGCCTGAGCTAGAGTTGAATCAACAGAACTGACATTAACGTTGGCTTAACAAGTCTCATTCACATGAGTAAAGTGGGCATGAGTAAAGTGGATAGAGGGACGCTCTTCTCCCTTTCACAAAATACCAGAACTAGGGGACATCCACTCAAATTGAGGGTTGGAAGAATGAGAACAGACAAAAGAAAATATGTTTTTTACCCAGTGTGTTGTTAGTCTGTGGAACCCCCTACTACAGGATGTGGGGATGCCTTCAAAAGGTGATTGGACAGATTCCTGGAGGAAAAGTCAATCACAGGTTACAAACCATGATGGATATGTGTCATATCCAGGATTAAAACCAGGGTACTTCAAGGACCAGATGCAGGGGAGTGGTATCAGGAGACAGATATCAAGTCTCGTCGTGCGCTCCCAGACGCATTTGGTGGGGCCACAGTGAGATACAGGAAGCTGGACTAGATGGGCCTTTGCCTGATCCAGCATGGCTCTTCTTATGTTCTTATGTCTACTATAGCTGGGACTAATCATTTTATTTAGCCCCATATTTGTGGGCCCTGTCTCCCCAAGGGCCACATGTTTAGTGGTCCATGGGAAGGGAGAATCTGCAAACGTCCAGCTGAAACACAGATGTTACAGGTAGCAGGTAAAATATCTAGTCAAGGGCAGCTCCATTTCTTCCTCAAGTATATACAGTACTGTATTGTGCAGAAGACTAGAATTAACCAACCCAGTTATCTAGAACAGTAAGGTCTGATTTGTGGAGCTGGGGACAGGGAATCATTGAATATCTTTAAGAGATGTTAAAAGATTGAAGCAAGTGTCTTGGTTTTTAAAATAATGCTGTTTTCACTGCACTCAACACAGCTCAAGATGATTTACTTAAGCCAAGAGAACCTGGCACTGAAAGCAAAACCGCGCTAATAATAAGCCATTTTTATTTTCTTTGACTGAGCCCCCGACTGCTTGACTTTGTTTTTCCTGTTTCCATCATGTTGTCAAATGGAATAATCATCAGAATGTTTTTGAATTTAAGCCTCTTTCCCAAAGGCTAAATAAAAACACCCAGCACTTCATTTCCCTGCTTTTTTTTTTTTTTTTGCCTGCAAGAAGGAACTTAGGCTGGCCATTTCTCTGGAAGACAGAGCTGGCAGCTGAAAAAGATAACATTCTGAACATATTTCCTCACATTGTTTTACCTGCTCTAACTGTTCACAGATGGTTTATTGAAACCTTGTTTTATATGTTATTAGAGAGAGCTACACATACCTTGAAGACCACACCTAGCTTCAGAAGCATTCCATTTACAACTTAATCCAACTCTTTGCCAAAGATGGCTTAAGAATTTATAATATCCTCTTTCTTTCTGATTTGGCATTCACAGAGCTTCTGGGTATTGCCTGCCTCTTGTATGCCCCCCTCCAGACGCTCCAAGTGAATTCCATCCCTTGTTTTGGTCTGAGTGATGTGGCCCCATTCCAGACATTGTTAATCATACTTCAGTCCTATTGCAATCTGAGGTGCTTAGAATAGTTGCAATGGATGTATCCTACTAATTTCAATGGAAGTCTAAGTCAATTAGTTGTCCCTAACTTTGGGATTCTCTCTCTTCGTGTATCAGGTCCTGAATTAAGCATCTTCTGAGCAACATTTATATTGACAGAACATCTCCCCTGGTACACCTGTGCCTTTAATTTTGACAGCATATATCTTAGAACAATATGGATTTGACCAAACTCCGTGAGGCAGTGGAAGATAGGAAGGCCTGGCGAACTCTGGTCCATGGGGTCACGAAAAGTCGGGCACGACTGAACGACTGAACAACAACAACAACAACAACAACTCTTAGAACAAGTTTCCTGTTAGTGAACTATCTACATTGCTTCATAGTTGGTTTGTGAGGTCTTGGAAATTGTGCTGGATAACTCCAAAACAGTGGTTATGGGAGACTTCAACATCTATATCAACGCTGTCCAGACTGGTCTTGCTTGGGATTTCATTATTTACACAGGAAGCACATAACTGTCTCAAAACATAAATGTGTTTGGTTAGTTGGTTGGTTGTTTTTTGCTGTTGGACAGAGAGAAGACGCGCTGCTTCAATGTGCCTCCAAGATGCTAGAGCCCTCAGTTAGCTTCTATGACAAATTTTCTAATCACTTCAAAGAAAAAGCCACATATATTTGCTCAGAATGTGATGGCAAAGATGTAATATCAGGAGAACTGTCCAATCCACCATCTAATCAGGGTTCATGGGGTCGTTTAGAGCTGTTCTGAACTGAAGTCATGGACAAGACAATTTGAACCACAATATCTCACCATATGTAAACTTGACCCTTGTCCATCATGGTTGGTAAGATCGGATGAAAGTACAGCGGTACCTTGTATAAATGAATTAATTCGTTCCAAATGAAATTATGTTAAGCAAATTATCCTTTATACATATTTCTCATAGGAATGCATTGAAAACAGAGTAATCCCTAACTGTGACCATTTTTATGTTGTACGGATTTGCCCCATAGGCAATTCTGTTAAGCAAATTTCCCCTATCTCTGGAATTTTTATATTTTATGTAATACAAACCATTTGTTATACAAGGGTCCACTGTAAATTGATTGGGTGGGTCCAGTGTTGGCACATTCAGAGGACAGTGCCTGCCATCCTGACATTGGCTATATTGGATGCTCACCTGCAGGAGGTCTCCTTGGACCAAGAGATACATAAAAATAAAGCATCACAAGCATTTCCTTTTTGGGCAAGGCGCTTAAGCACGTCAGGCTGCAAATGCTCTTGAAGGAACATTTTCAGTTTTCTGGACCAATTTCAATCTGGCGTTCAGGCCATGATTTGGTTCCAAAATAGCCTTGGTGCTGACATGGCCTTCATTTCAGTGCCATCTTAAAACATGGCCATTGACCAGAACCTTTGAGGTTTAAAGATCTTCACTTGAGCAGGTCGTGCAGCTTTGTTTACAGTTTTAATGGATTTTAATGGCTTAAATGGCCTATTTGTTTTATGTGTTTTAAACTGTTGAGTTCTTTTATATATTTTAAACTGTTAAATCTTTTTTATGATGCTCTTGTTGTACCCTATCATGAGATCTTACAAAATGTTCTAATAAATAAATACATTTTGAATAAGACCATGCACATGCTTCGCCGGGGGTGGGGGCGTGGGGCAGGGAGGAAAGGATCTAAATGAGGCAAAACAGATAATTGTACATTACCGGAGCAGAGTCAGGGTAATTCAAGAACACTCCAGTCATACTCAGGTCAACGAAAGTACCCCTATGAATAACTGACGTATGTTCTTTTGCTTGGGGTATTAAAGGGCTGTTTTGGAATAAAGTAAAGCAAAGTGTTCTGCTTATATACTGTCCAATACTATTTCAAGTAGTCTCTGGGCGGTTTACAGTTTTAATTACAGTATGCAGGCTACACATGGCCCCCTGTCCAGCAAGCTGGGTACTTATTTTACCAACCTTGGAAGGAGGAAGGTTGAGTCAACCATGAGCCAGCTACCTGGGATTGAACCCCAGGTTGTGAGCACAGTTGTACTTGCAGCACAGGCATTTAACCACTATGCCACTTGGCCTGAAAGCCCCACGAAAGTCAAAGCAATCCAGTGGAAGTGGGATGAGATCTTCAGAATTAAAGGACTGGCATTCCCATCACACAGCAAGAACACCCCAAGACAAACAACGGGAGTGAATGCCTTCTGTAGGTTGGAGGTAGAGCATCCCCATCATTTCCATGCTGTTCCTTCATCATCATTGTCGTTGTCTTTGTCTTCTTCTTCCATTGGCTATTAAAGTGACTATTCCATTTGCTACACTGTGTGAGACTAGTCAAGGTGCATGGGAGAATGAATTCCAAAGGACACTGGGTGGATGGAATGAAACACTTTTTAAAATTCAAATATGGTATGGGGGAAGGCTAATCATTACCCCATCCCTAATCAAGAAAGATGCATCTGCTTGGCACAACTTAGGAGATTCGGTGATTATTTTATTTTTATAAATAACGCTTGGGGGGATCCTTTTGTTTTGCAACTGTAGCAGCAAGAAAAGGGTTCGACCTACCCCATCCTAATCCTGTTATTTGTATGTGAAAGAAGAGGCAAGTTAAAAGGTAAAGCTCCCCCCCCCCCCACCGTCCTACATGTGTGCTAGTTGTGTCCAACTCTGGGGACGGTGCTCATCTCCGTATTCAATCTGAAGAGCCAGTGCTGTGCACATGGCCAGCATGGCTGCAAGGAAACACTGTTTTACCTTCCCACTTTTTACGGCAGTACCTACAGTACTTGCATTTACATGCTTTCAAACTGCTAGGCGTTATCAGTGGGAGCTCACTCTGCTGTGTGGCACCCGGGATTCGAACCGCCGAGCTGCCGACTTTGCAGTTTTTGGAGCCTTAGTCCGCTGAGCCACCTCGCCAGAGGCAAGAGGCTGAAAGAAATAACATGCCATGTTTTTGCCCCAATAGCATTAATCTGACATACTGAAGGTGTTACAAAGAGGGATGTTAGACAGTGCCAAGTATCAAATGTATTTCATCTATTATGAGACTTCAGGCTACTGTTGAGTCTAGGACATAAACAACTGTTAGTTCTCTGTAGTTTGAAAATATCATGATTTCTAATTCAATTGAAATTGAAATGCAGAGAACAAGGTACCCCAGGCTCCATTTGTACCATTCCCTACATTTCCCAGGCACAACATATTTTTAAAAGAACATGGCAAACACAGTGCTCCAAAAAAGTTAACTACACACTGTTGATTTTTCTTCAGTGGCGCAGAGCCATGAATTGTCTATATTACAAGGTCATGTAATCAAGTCCCCGATTTCCTCCATGTGGACGTGCAATCTGTTTATCAAATGGCCATGATATTTTGTTGCTAGGTACTCGACCGAAGAACGTGAAACTGTTCAATTGGGGTTGAGTCCCAAGATTCACAGATATTAACCAATCTTAATGAGTAAAAACAATTTCTCTGAGCCAGCAACAGCAAACAAAAAATGGCTCAGAACACACCCCTTGTGTGTTTTCATTTCCATCCAGTAAGTTGCCGCTTGCTCTCCCTCACATAATTAAGAGGGGAGGCCTAGGTAGCATTGTTCTCCCTGTAGGTCCCATAGCCCATCCCTTCCCTGTTAAGATTCAGCACCAAAATGGAATAACATCTGATAATGGAGCAAATTCCCAGCACCTTTGCCCAATACACCATTGCATCCTCAATCTGCTTCAGAGGACTCGGGGAGCTCTGTGGAGAAAGTTTTTGTGAGGGGCACAGTCGTGTGCAGAATCCTTCTCACATGAAAGGAAGGGAATGTCCCCATGGGCAAACAGCAGTCCAAGCATGCAATACTGCAAACAGACCTTTCCCCGTTCTTCTTTCCTCTCCTCAAGCAACTCACTCCAAAATGGCGTTGCTTCTCTGCAACAGCAGCTCTCCTTCAAAGCTGAGTCTTTCACTGACATTGTAGTTCTTCTCACCATCCTCCACAGGATGAAACAACTCCAGTCTTTCTGTCTTTTTAACATGTGACACAGCTACCTTAAGCAAATGCAACTAGATTGGATCAAAATGTTCACCAGGTCTAGCATGTGGTGGTTTCCCATAGTGGCCAACCAGAAGCTTCTAGACTGCCCATAACATAAAGCAAGTTGCTAACGCCTGCAGTTTCAGTTACCAAGTGCAGAGCAAATGCTGTACATTTACTTTCTGCTTTCTCTTCTCAACACTTCCCTTACTTCCCTGTACAGTATCTGTCTACCAGCCAGGAGGTTCTTGTGATAGCATCTTTACTTTGTACTTACAATGCAGAAATTATTTCATTGCTATCTCTTAAAAACTAATTACTGTAGCTAGCTAGCTACAGCTACCCTAGCCACCCTAGCTAACAAACAAACAAAAGAAACAAATGAATGAACAAATGAACAAATGAACTAATTAATGAACAAACTAACTAACTAACTAACTAATGAACGAACGAACTAACAAACTAACGAACTAACAAACTAATAAACTAACAAACTATTATCTGAAGAAAGCTAATAACTTAACAATTTAAAACATCCTTCCAATCAATTGCATAATAGTTAACAAGATGCCAGCAGAAAAGACTGAAGCCCTAACCAAAATGCCTAAAATATCTGATATATGGACTGAATGAAGCAGCAAATTGCAATTACATGCCAAATACCTTCCTAGAAACCAGAAAATGGTTGCATTATCTTTTGGGACTAAAGCTCCTAGTATTCTATAGCTCATATGGTCACTGGTCTTCCTGGTTGGAGGATTTCCCAAGCCCTCTGAAGAAGAAAGAGGGTAGCCAATGTCTAGAAGGACATTAATAAGGAGGTGAGGCAGATGAATCTTGAAAGGGAGCTCCAGAGCCAAAGCAGGTCACCAAAAAAGTACTCTTTTGGGGCCTCCTGGTTCTCAATTGGCCAAATGTCAGAAGGAGCTGTTGGACACACAAGGGGCCACCAAAGGCGATCTTGGGAATGGAAGAGCTGAGAGAGGACTGTCAGCCAAAATCCTGGTCCTAAAAAACATCATGGCATTAAAGATCATCAACAGTTTCTTAATCTTAGAACCACAGAGATGGAAGAGACCCAATGGACCATCAAGTCCAGGCTCTGTCCAAGAAGCACAGCAGAGAATTGAACTCCCAGCCTCTGGCTCTGCAGACAGATATGGAAACCAATGAGCAATAAACAAGTAATAATCCTGCAAGGGCCAAGGGGGCCTAGAAATGATCAAATCCAGCCCCTAGAAGGAGGCACAGAGGGGGAATCAAACTCCAAACTGCTGGGTCTGCAAATGGTACCTGAAAACCAATTGGAAGCTTTCACAGATGTTTCAGCTGGTCACATACTCCCTATATGAAGTGCTCTTAAATTCAGAAATGATGAGCATTTAGGGGAGTTACAACTATTTCTGAGTCATCTGCAACCTTTCTTTTAGATATATCTTTTCCTTTGAGGATCTCTCATAGAGCAACTAAACTGAATATATATAAAAAAGACATCCAACAAGATGAAAGAGCAATATATAGTTTAAAAAGAAATTCAAATAACCCCAAGAGGCCTATATTTCATCCAAATAATAACTCAGGTTAAATGTTTATTAGGTTCTCTGTATTTTTCAAGTGAAACATTTATGGGATTCCATTTGTGGCTGAAAAATATGAATAGAATTTGAGCAAACCTTTTGTTTTTGAAGTATTGCCAGAAGAACAGAATGTTAGCAGTGTTCTGACGTCTGGACGACAAAAAAATATTTTTACACATGCCTCCTTTTTCCAAGAAGTAAGATGTTCCAAAAGCAGCATTACAAGGTCTAGTTTCCTTTTGTATAGTAGTGCACTAGAGATTTATGGCTTTCACAAAATGTATGTCATTATATCGTGATCCATATATACAGAATTATACTCAGACTATAATTGTATAAAACTGCAACACACGCAACAATATGTAGTTCACCTCAGCTTTGAATTTAAACAGTAGTCCTATAGCTGGAGCCAACAGAGCTGCCCTGACGTGAGGCAGACTGGATTGATTATCTGAGACAGCAGAATTCAAATGTCACAATATTCTACTTGGTCATTGTGCCTTGATCTGTAGTGGTGGAGTAACGAAGAGGTGGGAGCACACCACATATAAAATCTGTGCCCTCAATGTTCCCGACGGTTAAAGAAAATCTCCGGTTGGTGAATATAGAACAGTGTTGACGAACCTATGGCACAGGTGCCAAAGGTGGCACTCGGAGCCCTTTCTGTGGGCACCTGACACCACCTATTCACGGCCGCCTGCATTCAGGTTAAATTGTTGTATGGGCACTTTGCAAATAATTAGTGGGATTTTAATCGCAGTTTGGGCACTCGGTCTCTAAAAGGTTCGCCATCAATGATATAGAATATGGTACCTCTCTGTCCGTGATTCAAAATAATGTACAATATCATGCCAGTGTTGTTAGCAGGAAAAAAAGAGATGCCAAATGTTACATAGTAAAGGACAGCCAGAATAATGATGAGAGGCATGTCAGCAGTCAAGATGGTCTGCAGGGTACCCTCTTGTGCTCCCTGCCATTCACAAAAAGATGCTGAGCGGTAAAATATTTCTGACTCCTTTTTTCATGAGTCAGCCACCTGCCACCCAAATAGAACACCATTTTCAGGACTGTTTTTCATTAAGTTCTCTGTACCATGGATACAGAAGCACCATATCCCATACTCACAAACTGCAAGTTTTTTTTTTAAAGAATCTTCATACTGGCTATTACAGAAAAGACTAATGCTCAATGTGTGTAGGTTTGCACAGTTATTATGGAGAAATCACGTGAGTCCCCCAGCTAGGAGGACAAAGCTGGAGCTGATATCAAAGAGAAGAAGGGCAGAAACCCTAGTCTATGTGTAGGTCTAGAAAATAAATAAGAGGAGAACACAGCTGGCCCATCGGCCCCCACCCCCGCAGACTCAGATCAGTTCCTACATACCTAGATGAAGATAAGAACATAAGAACACAAGAAGAGCCATGCTGGATCAGGCCAATGGCCCATCTAGTCCAGCTACCTGTATCTCACAGTGGCTCCACCAGATGTGTTTGGGAGCTCATGAGACTAGATATCTATCTCCTGATACCACTCCCCTGCATCTGGCCCTTGAAGTACCCTGGTTTTAAGCCTGGAGATGACACATCTCCATCATGGTTTGTAACCTGCGATGGACTTTTCCTCCAGAAATCTGTCCAATCCCCTTTTGAAGGCATCCAGGCCAGATGCCATCACCACATCCTGTGGCAGGGAGTTCCACAGACTAACAACATGCTGGGTAAAAATATATATCCCAGCCATCAATTTGAGTGTATGTCCCCTAGTTCTGGTATTTTGTGAGAGGAAGAAGAATGTCCCTCTATCCACTTTACTCATGCCCTGCATTATTTTGCACATCTCAACCATATCCCCCCTCAGGCGCCTTTTCTCCAGACTAAAGAGCCCCAAATGTTTTAGCCTTTCCTCATAAGGGAGGTCTCCCAGCCCAGTAATCATTTTAGTCACTCTCTTCTGCACTTTTTCCAGTTCCACTATGTCTTTTTTGAGATGTGGTGACCAGAATTGTACACAATACTCCAGGTGCGGCCTTACTATCGTTTTGTACAATGGCATTATAATGTTGGCTGTTTTATTTTCAACCCCCCTTTTGATAATCACAAGCCTGGAATTGGCCTTCTTCACCACTGCCACACATTGGGTAGACACCTAATGCTGTATTCAAGGAAGCAAAATCTCTGAAAAAGAATCTCGTGGCCTTAAGGAGTCCGTTTTAGGAATTCACACTAGCCCTTCATTTATTACTTTAGGTTTTGTAAACAGAAGGAAGATTTGTGCAATGGGTAGGAGCTGAGCCCCTCCCACCCATATCTTAATAAGGCTTCAAAAGAGCCTGAGTTTCTTAAGTAATTCTTCAAAACAAGTTTAGTGGGAGAAACGGTATATTACAAAACAAGCCAGAGGCAACCTGTATGTCATTACTTTCTTCTTGTACCAATGAGCTACTTGTTAAAAAAAAAAACTAGTAGAAAGCATGTTGGCTGCTTAACTTTTTATTTTTTTATTTTTTATTAAAATGTGAAGTGCAGCATATTTACATGTAATTGTGCTTGGAGTCTGCATTTGCATTTGCACAGCCCTAAGAGGCACCAGAGTGGCAACGTTAATTAGGATTAGAATTTCACACATAGAGCTGGTGTCAGAGCACAAACAGCTGAGCTGTTTTCAGTACACAGTCACCAATGCACCCAGCAATTAGCCCCTGGTAAAACAAACTCCTTAGGCGAAACCAGCAGATTTTTAGTGACAATGTCTTCACAGTGAAACTGAGTGACTAATTGTGTAAACTGTGGTGCAAAACACTGAAGAGGTATCAGATTGAAATGAGCAGCAAAAGCAGGGTGGAGAATGTAAAATAGGGAGGTTTTTTAGGGAGTCAGGAGGCAACTGGGATAAGGAACTGTTTCAAAACTTAGCATTGTTAAGCAATGTTTCAAATATGTATATATTATAGTTTTTAACCTAAATCTATTATTATTATTATTATTATTATTATTATTATTATTATTATTATTATTATTATTATTATTATTATTATTATTATTATTATTATTATTATGTATTTCACCACGGGTCACTACTGGGGGAGAAAGGCAGCATAAACCGAATCAAATCATTATAATGATAATGATTAAAATAGCAGAAGGGAAAGGAAAATGTGTTCACAGATATCAATAGTTGAGTGCCAATATTGTTTGGAAAGGGTACAATTTTGGACTGTGGAACTTCCAGAATTCTAGGATTTTAAAAGCTGTAGCCAAAACTCTAGCTGGATAGATAGCTCAGTGGTTAAGATATCTGGCTCTGAAGCCCAATGTTGGGTGTTTGATTCCCCTCTGTGTCTCTAGGGTGAAATGCCAGCCTGTGTGGCCTTGGGCAAGCTGCACAGTCCTAGGGTGCCTCTGGAAAAAGGAAATAGTAAGCTACTTCTGAGTATTCTCTATCTGGAAAACCATGAAAAAGGTTGTCATAAGTCAGAATTGACTTGACAGCACATGATGAGTCAAGAGCCTGAAAAGTAGTAATTGGTAGTCCCAACTAGTCTGTGAAGATTCTCAGTCATCCAGGTGAGTTTATCTGGAAGTTGAGTCATGGCAATTGGACTTCTTTTCTTGAGAGATTGAAACGTTTTGCTGCTCATCCAAACAGCTTCGTCACTCTGAGGAAAGCTAGTTGCAAGTCCTCACTTTTATAGATCATGTTGTTCTATAGTGAGATGAGGTCAAAGTGAACTATAAAATGGAGGACTCGCAAGTTGCAACTAAGCTTTCCTCAGATTGACAAAGCTGTTTGGATGTGCAGTGAAACATTTCAATATCTCAAGAAAAGAAGTCAGGTTTCCATGACTCAATCTTCATGTAGTCCCAACTAGAGTAGACCCATCTATTTGGGGGGGGGGAGGATTTACTTAGCAGGGGGTCTACATTAGTTTAGATTTAGGTCCAGAAAATTAGCTTTTTCAAAGTCCTTGGACCAAGTGGCCTTCCATGGATTTGAAGCAACTCTTTCCATAAGTGTTTGTCAAAAGCCCCATTTAAAAGCATAAAGAAATTTACTTTCTTATACTGCTTGAGCTACTGATGGATGCTCGCTTTAACACAAGTTCCCAAGCTGATTTTTCGGAGCTTTCGCATCGAAACAAATAATTACAGTATCAGCTCTAACGGCATCTCTCTCTCTCTCTCTCTCTCTCATACACACACACACACACACACACACACACACACACCTTACATACTAAACAATATCACTCCAGAGAAGAATCATAGCAACCAATCAGCTCACCATTCCATTCATGAACATTCATCCACACCTCTTAGTTGTTTCTCCTGGCAAATATCTAACCTAAAATTGTCAACACAAACCCCAGTCATTTACCATGCATGCCAGTACAAACCTATCCACAAAATAGGCACAGAATATAAAATTGGCATAGAAGCCTTCCTCAAATCTCCATGATCAACACACACCAAGGACTGAGGAAGCAGGGCAGCGCACAGAGAGATTGGCAAGAGAAGCTAACACACATGGACTGTTACTCTTACCTATGCCTCTATCTCCTCAATGGGCAGAACGCTCGCAACAGTAAAAGCATGATTTGAGTCAGGAACACTGGGAGAGAGTCAATATTGAGAGCCCTTTCTTTTTCTCTCCCATCCCATATTATTGTTCTTTGTAACCTGGGGGAAGGCCACTAGGCTAGGGGGTGGGATGGGGTGCGGACGGCAATGAAAGAAAGGCAGTGTATGTGTTCATGAATCTGGAAGTTGAGTCATGGCTACTGGACTTCTTTTTCTTGAGAGACAGAAACATTTTGCTGCTCATCCAAACAGCTTTGTCAGTCTTTTCGAAGAAAAAGAAGCCCAGTAGCCATGACTCAGCTTCCAGATACACTCACCTGGATGACTGAGAATCTTCACAGATGTGTTCATGAATGTCTCTCCCTCCATCTTATCTGGTTGTTGAGGACAAAAAAGTTGTGCAACATGGGTCTTATGGATTCTTGCTTCAAATTCACACATAAGAGAGTTTTGATATCCTCACATGCTGTTTGGTTCAGGGATCGCTCAGGAACCAAGTGGAGAGGGCACCTAGTGTCAGGATTTGCAGACCTGCCCTTTTGCTTGTTCCATGAGCTGCCTGAGATTTGCTCCTCTAGTGTCTGTGCAGATTTTTCTTAGCCAAACAAAATCAGGGTTGAATATAACAAGGGGGCTGCACATTACTATAATTATTGGGCTCCTGGGACCACTCTGCCTGCCCTCCCTCCACCCCCCCTCCTTGAATTATGCTGAGACGCCTAGCAGACATATACCACAGGCAGAAACCAGCAATCCAGGCATAGTTTAATAGCATAACTCACAACCTAGAACAATAATACATTAATTTCCTTAGCTTTGTTTCATTCTACTCTTTGGTGACCCTGCTTCTTTCCCATTCAACATAGTTTGGATTTTACAGACTTCTTTGCAAAGAAATAAAGTAAAATACACACTTTATGATTTAAAGATGGGTGAAGTATTCCTTTAAACTTTTTTTATATAAAAAATCTACCCGTAAAGCTAAAGAGCAGCCAAGACATTGTTTTAAAGCCAAGATTTTAATGCAAGCTATTATTGAAATTCAGGGTGGTCTTCTTCTCCACCAAATATTGGACTTTCTAACTGCAAACCAAATGCAACTTGGTATTTAACCAATCAAGTATGCATGGCCTTTTCATGAACTTTGGACTATGATGATCTTTAATATAGAACTTGCAGCATGTTTTGGCTGAATTCACAGCTGGCTGGGTACAGAACTTAAAAGTAACAAATCAAGAACAACATTGTTACCTGTTAAAAAGTGTAGCCTTTTCTGAGTAACAAGGGCATGACAAAATTGCACTCCAAAAGGAGCATGATGAATGGACAGAAAACCACTTCTTTGATGTCAAGAGTAACATTTTCTAGTTCCTTGAAAATGTGACTTTCAAAGAGCATCTTTAGGTTGTTTTGCCAGATTTATGTTTAGCTAATATGTCACTCTTAAAGGAAAAACAATGAAAAAGGGCTGAGCAACAGCAACAAATGCAGCCAGTTACTTTTTAAATATTGTAACACGAAATAGCAATAAATTGCTTTTTGAATACTGTAACAATTAACTGGAAGAAGAAGAAAAAGTCTTACATTTAAACAGGCAGCTGGAAAGCTGGTGGAAGTCTCAGAAATCCATAAGAAATACAACTTTTAAAATTTTTTTTAGCTGATATAACTTTTCAAGATTATTAAGCCCGATGTGCTTCTTCCATCTACCAGCTTGTGCATGCCTTACAGTGACCCTTATAGAGTTTTCAAGGTAAATGAATTATTGAAGCAGCCTCCCTTCTGTATGTTTCAAGGGTGAAGTGGAGATTCCAACGCAAGTCTTCTAAGCTGTATTTATTTTGATTGATTTATTAATTATTTTATGTATTACTTTAATTTATATACCACCCTATTAGTTCAGAAGCACTCTTGTGGGTGGTTTAACAACAAGTTTAAAAATCTATTACATGAACTGTAAATACCACAGGACACCAGAGGCAGTGTCCCAATAAGAGCAGAACATAAGGTAAACAATCTGTCACCCAGGGTCAGTACAAAAGGCCTCCCTGAAAAGGAACACTTTGACTTGTCTCCTAAACCACAACTGGATGGGAGCCAGGCATAGCTTCTCTGGGAGCAGAATGGAAAACTATCTTCTATAAGATGCAGGGCCTTCTTTGC
>JAHTLZ010003526.1:19172089-19286196 GCA_023846285.1 Phrynocephalus versicolor | reverse complement strand
AAATGAATTATTCAAGCAGCCCCCCTTCTGTATGTTTCAAGGGTGAAGTGGAGATTGCAACCCAAGTCTTCTAAGCTGTATTTATTTTGATTTATTTATTAATTATCTTATTTATTACTTTAATTTATATACCACCCTATTAGTTCAGAAGCACTCTTGTGGGTGGTTTAACAACAAGGTTAAAAATCTATTACATGAACTGTAAGTACCACAGGACACCAGAGGCAGTGTCCCAATAACAGCAGAACAGAAGGTAAACAATCTGTCACCCAGGGTCAGTACAAAAGGCCTCCCTGAAAAGGAACACTTTGACTTGTCTCCTAAACCACAACTGGATGGGAGCCAGGCATAGCTTCTCTGGGAGCAGAATGGCAAACTATCTTCTATAAGATGCAGGGCCTTCTTTGCGGTGTCACTGCCCTTAGTCAGTCACTGAGTGACTGCCTTAGTCAGTGACGCTGCAAAGAAGGCCCTGCATCTTATAGTTCATAGTCCGCCATTTTATCCACCACACTACTAATGCTCTATGCCTCAATTCTATGCAGATTTTCTTATTCTCATTTGCATATAATTTATGTGTGTGTGTGTGTGTGTTGTGTCATGACCGACTCTTCGTGACCCCATGTCCATGGAGTTTTCTTGGCAGGAATACTAGAGTGGTTTGCCAGTTCCTACTCTGGGTGCCTACAGCACCTGGTATTCCCTGGTGGTCTCCCATCCAAGTACTTACGAGGGCTGACCCTGTTTAGCTTCCAAAATAAGGCGAGATTGGATGTGCTTAGGGCATCTAGGCAGCCTGCATATAGTTTACTCCCAGGGAAATCCATATGAATTCGTAGTTCTTATTATGACAAATTGATCTTATGTAGGACACTGGAATGAAAACTGAAAGCTGCCATTGCAATGCCTTGGTTTCCTTTTTGGAACTTGGTTTAGACAAATGAGCCTTGCCCCTAACTTGAGGGACTTTTATTTTCTGTACCCCATTAGCTCTGTAATGTCTAGCATAATGAAGACTCCTGCAGGACTCAAAAACCTCTTGCAGGTTTGGGAAAGTTTAATGACCTAACAAATATTGCCAAGCCCTCTCTTGTTTTTGGAACTTAACCTAAATGTTAAGTGTGAAACTATACTGCCAGGATTCCCTTAATATAGGATTTGTGTTGGGAATTGTGTTTTGTTTTATATTCCACTGTTTTTTTTTAAAAAAAATGCCACATACACACACAACTCCAAACAAGGCCACTGAGCTCATGATCAATTGTCTGGAATTTTACCAATAGCATTATCGATTCTTCTAAAAAGTGCTCTCTGGCTTCTGATAAAAATGGTGTGGAGGGAAAACAACAGATTTAGAAAAATAAGATCCTGAAGTATGGGATGTTCCTTTAGCTCTTCAAAACCGATTCCTGGCCAATCCTCTTGTATAGCTATTGCTGGAGCAAATCTGACCTCTAGTGGGAATATGCAAAAATGATCCCACCATATCAAAGCCTCCTGGCAGATGCAAAGTATCAAATCTTCTATCACAAGATAGCTACTGTATATTCATTTCCCTGGTGTTTTGACAGACTGGCTATTGTTGTTGTTGCTGACGATGATGTTAATGTCTGGGTCTCTAATACCACATATAAGTAAAAACGGTTCTTTTAACATCTAATTTATTTTTGTCTTTAAAAAAAAAAACTATGCCGTTTCTTTTCTATCTGAGTACACCACATGTCTGAGGACATGGCACAGACATCCTCCTTCGACAGGGAAGGCCTGGAAACAGGTCCCCGTTTACCACTAGGAAGAGTCAGAAACTGCCTCAGGTGACAGACGTGTGGGGCAAGAAATGTGTGCCTTTCCTCTGAGGCTAAAGGTATGTTTCTGCCTGAGGCAAAGAACGAGGTGCTGTTCATTCCATAGATGGAAGCTCACTAGACTTTGAAATTGACTATTAGCTCAATACTAGCAACAGGATACCATCTGCTCCCGTGCCTGCCGCCAGCAAACTGAAATCTTGTGCCAAGTGTTGAATTAATAGTGCACTGGGCATCCATTGCACTTCCGTATATGGAATGAGCCCTGCCCTATCCTTTGCCTCAATCAGCAACATGTCTTTGGGGAGCAAAGCAGGAAGTAGTATAAAGGTTAGAAAAGCCACTGACAGAAGGAGAGGCACCCACCACCCAGATTAGTACATATGATAATTCAGGAGTGTCCAGACTTCAGCCCTCCAGATGTTTTGGACCACACCTCCCAGAATTCCAAGCCCATATTATCAATGTCAAAGGACTGTGGGAACTGTGGTCCAAAATATCTGGAGGTCCAAAGTTTGGACACCACTGTGCTAATTCATACGTACAAATTATTATTATGTGCCATCAAGTCAATTCTGATTTACATTGACCATTTTCCAGGTTTTTCTAGATATAGAGTATACAGAAGTGATTTGCCATTCCTTTCTGCTGGGTCTGCCCTGGAGCTGTGTAAGCTCTTTCCCGAAGAGGGATACTGGGAGAATTGCATCCATTTCCTCATTTAAGGTGGCATGTTAGCTCAGCGGGCTAGAGCACTGAAAACTGTCCGCTGCAAAGATGGCAGCTCAGCGGTTTGAATCCTGGGTGCCACGCAGCAGAGTGAGCTCCCACTGTTAACCCCAGCTCCTGCCAACCTAGCAGTTCAAAAGCATGTAAATACAAGTAGATAAAGAGGTACCACTGTAAAAAGCGGGAAGGTAAAACAGTGTTTCCTTGCAGTCATGCCGGCCACTTGCACAACATTGGCTCTTTGACTTGAATACTGATATGAGCACCGCTCCTAGAGTTGGACACGACTAGCACACATGTGTGGGGGGGGGACCTTTACCTTTACCTCATTTTAAATTATTCATATGCCCTTATGTCATCCCTCCTTCCCTCCCTCCCTCCCTCACACCCCATACTTTTTTTTTCAAATTCAAGCTTCAAGAGTTTTTCATCTTCAAAAATAGAGGGTCCTACAATAAACACCAGGAAGGGGGAGGGGAAAACATTCTTCAATATCAACATTTCTTCAAAATAAAAAATGTCCTTGAAACTGAACTGCAGTTAAACTAGACAATGATGACTATTTGGACGGCCTTCAAGAGAACATTGTAGGCAAGGGTATATTCAGTTTATTTTTTTGTTACACAACATATAGCTAGGATTAAATTTATCATTGTGTCTCTATAAAAGCATGACTGGGAGAGGAAGGACCTACCGTCAGTAACTCTGCCTGAGGGGAAATTACCCCTCCCTCATGAAAATGCATTAAAAGAACAGACTAAAATACGGTAGTTCTTCTGTCTCACAGTAAATCAGACATTCTGTGTGCATTCCAGTAATCTAGAGCTTTTTCTTCCACTCTGGTGTCTCTCTGAAAGCCATCCTTAATACAAACAGTAAAAAATGTCTGGGAAAGAGCAGAAGACAGATTCTCTGTGAACGCAGGAGAAGATGAGATTTATGATCAGCCTATTTCATTTTGTTGTGTGAGACTCAAGTAAAAGCATCTTTCTGTCAACCATTCCTCTGCAGTCTTCTTCATAAAAGAATGAAGCTATTTCAGCCTGGCAGTTTATGAACTTTCCCCAACTTTCTTGGCAGTTTTTGAAACATATTCAGAGCCTGGGCAACCTGCACAGTTGTGCCTTCGCTTGGCATGGCAACACTTTTGAAGATGTCACTGAAGCTATGAGCTACTTCAACAACAAGAAGCCAAAACCAGACAAAATACATCATCAACTCAAAAGAAATTGTTTGTGTAGATTTTACTTCTACTGTCACTGCATTTTGATATAAAGCACCTTTGTTGTGGGGGAGAAAATATCTATTTTCTCTTAGGTGGAAAAATGGGATTCCAGAATTGCTGTGGACAAGTCTCCAAATCCAAACCCAATAGAGATTGCTAAAGTAAAATATACATCAGGCTGAATTGGAATTTACATCACAATGTAGTGGTCCAAGGCAATTCTGACAGGTGACCCTAGAGCTTGGGGAAAGGGGTGTCCATCAGCACCACATGAGCGTTCTCCTGTGATGAAAGAAAAGGAAGAAAGGAAATTTGATTTGCTCACAGGCAACTCTAACTTCTGATATGGAAGAAGGAACCACACCAGAAATCTCTAATCACATTGGCTGGAAGAAAGGATAGTTTGAGATCTTCCACTAGATTTAGTTGATGGGGTCAGATCTCAGCTTTACTGTCCACTCATCTCTTATCAACTGCTCCTGCTTTCTTTCAGTACAGCAGGTTAAAACTCTGGCCATTAATTCTGGCCTTCAGTTGCACTCTTCAATGCAGCTGTACTTTAATTTGGATGGTTTTTGTGGGTTCTGACATGGTTCTAGAGTTGTACTGTGATGGGTATGGAGTGGAGAGATATGTCCTGGATGCATGGCTGAAAGCAAACTATTCAGGAAGTTTGTTTATTCATGTTCAATGGATGCAAAAGCTGAGACACTAAATGTTTTGTCCTCAGCACTAGAGAAATTACTCCTCAAATTAAATTCTGTTTAAACTGCAATTTCCTATGGACAAGGAACTCGACTGAACAGGACTTGACCATTTCAGAACAATTTTGGGTATTACATGTGGGATTTTTTCAGCGAGGCACCCTGTCACCTGTAAAATAAGAAGAAGCATAGACAGGTCGTGCAAAACGCTTTAATAATTTAACATATTTTCCATCATGCAGAAACAGACCGTGGCGCTCCATTAAATTCGGTATGAATTTTGTGAGATCTGAAAGCATAACTGTTCATTCAACAGTATGGTACATAAATGCTACATGTTGAGTAAACCTTTTTTTTGTACCCACCTAAATGCAGTGCTACTGTCTACTACAAGACCGAGACATAAAACTTTGATGCTGATGAGAGCATCTACAGAGTTAAGAGGTGTGCAAAACTAGAGGTTCCATCCTTTCTGGCAAGCTCCATGTTGAGCACCATTGCATCATTTAGCATCATGGCTGAACCAATGTCATTCAGTTCAGTTAGCTGGGCTAGATGGGCCTTAGGCCTGATCCAGCATGGCTCTTCTTATGTTCTTATGTCTTCCACGGAATTTCTTTAAAAAAACATTCAGAAAAGGACGGCCTAGGTGGAGAGCTTACAGATTTTTTCCCCTACTTCCCTCTACTTTTGCCTGCTATAAAAATTAAAACTAAAGAACAGCACTTATGTGACATGGAAGACACAGCATGAAGTAGTGGGTATTCCTCCACTAATGGCATGTGAGAAAGAAACAAAGAAAGTGGAAACATTTGTTGAAAAATATTGTAAAGATTTTCAATCCAAGAAATTTGTTTGAAAACCATCTATTTAAAAGTGACATGTCAAGTATTGTAGCTGGTCACAGTATAAAAGTAAGTGATTAATTAGAATATCAGACAAAACCAAGAGAAAAAAATTAAAAATAAAGAGAATAATGTTGCGGCACCTTCAAGACTAACTGCTATATCTTAATGATATCGTGGACATGACTACTTCCTCAGACCCTAATTAGAAAGCTCTGTCCGAATGCTTTGTGGGGCCGCTGTCCAAATTACAGCAGTTGTGTGAATACAGTATTAAAATATATTACTCTAGAATAAATCAATAGTTTTCACTAACCTCAGCCTAAAAAAACTTGAGTGAACAGCAGTAATGGTTTCATCATAAAAAATGGCTCTTAAAAGTAGCTGGAGGAAAAATAGTTTTGCTTCATAAAACCTGTAGTATGGCCAAAAGTGTTGGTGACTCAAAATGTCAACTCTTGTGCAGAAGTATTCATCAGACACCTTCTAACTGATGCTTCAGTAGATGGCATCCAAAGATGCCACGAAAGTTTGATCCAACATCTCAGTTCCATTCTGAGCATTCCGCTTGACCCGTAGTCTTTACTTTCACAGACATGATCCTTTTTGGTGTCCTAGACTTTTCTTCTACTGTATAGTAAAAATGTCAGCAGGAAGGCACCTCTCCATTCCACTGGGATGAGTAATCTGTGTAGAAAAATGATTGAAAGAAAAACAAAATAATGCACGGGTAATAAATGCCATGACATACTTGTCACAAGGTGAGTTACTGTGAGAGAAGAGTCTGCACTTTGCTGTGATTTAAACAGAACCAAAATGAAAGCAGGCTAAGTCTAATTGTCAGTCTCAACTAGATTAGAACCATTGAATGAATGAGATTTGTTCAAGTCAACAAATACTCAAGTTTAACTAATTCCACTCTAGTTCAAATCAACAACTGAATTTAGTTCCACGTGATTGAAGCAATACAGCCCCATATTTGTTACTTAAATGTTATTTATTCTCGGCATTTCCGCTACACCTTTCAGCCAACAAACTCAGAACTGGGCATGTTTAGCCTTGAGAAAAAGAAGACTGAGATATGATAGCACTCTTCAAATACTTTAAATATTGTCATACAAAGAAGGATTGGTTCTCAATCATTCCAGAGCATGGGTCGTGCAATGATGGACTCAAGAAGGTAAGAAGCCAAATTTCAGTTGATATCAGAGAAACTTCCACTGAACACTGAAGGGATTCAAGAGAAGGTTAGACAGCCATTTGTCAGATATACTTTGACTTGAATTTCTGCGCTAAGCAGGGATTTGGCCTCAGTGGCCTAATAGGGCCCATCCGACTCCATTATTTTATGATTTTATGCTACAGGAAACTCTGACATCCCTCCTTGCTATTCATTTTGATATGTAAAATATATTCAAATACAAATTAAAGAAAGTCATTTCACTGACTTCTAACAAATTAACCCTGACACAGTCAAGATGGTGTTGTAAAAAGCAGACGTTTATGTAAAGTTATGGCAAGAGAAAATATATATCCTTCGTAGAGTTATTGAATTATAGCATACCTCTAATGGCTTAAATCATCCAGAATATCCATGGCCTTTTAATCTAAAAAGGGAAGAATTATAAACAGAAGAATTAATCTGATTGGATTTTAAATTCCAAAAAGAGGTGCTTATGCACATGTTCCTATTGTTCTCTTTACTGCAATATCTCTGATGCTGATACAAACCTTTGAACTACTGTGCAACCATGGTGAGGTCACCTTCCCATAGCTACATATATCTTCTCTTTTCCTTTCCCCTTTTCCTTTTCCTTTTCCTTTTTTTTGCTCTAAAAATGCCTTCTACACCAAAACCTAGTTTTACCATGTTAGAGTAACGCCACCTGCCTTTTGTATAATTCTACCCATATGAACTGGATGCTGAGATCGTGAGAAGCTGTCAACAAACTTAGGTATGCCTTATCGGTAGATGTGAGCGTATGATTTTCCTAATGACTTTGGAGAGGGAGCTGTACTATGACAAATAAAAATTAAAACATTGCCCCTTCAAGTGGAAATGGAATCTCTTGGTGTATCTCCAAAGTAAATGCTTAGGATTAATAGCACAGTCCTAAGATTCTAATTTCCAAAAGTAGGTACATTTTAGTTACCAAGAAGTGTTAACATACAGTATACTTATATTGCATTGACATGTCTTTGTCTCATTAAGGAATTCAAGAGTAACCTTACTATAAAGCAGTATAGAGCCAGTTTCTCTTTAGATGACTATGAAAACGACAAATTAATAAAGTAACTTGTGCAATTTTTGAAGGATGGCCACGAAGAGACAGAAACAAAACAAAGACTGGAAAGAAAACCTATATATTTAGAATTATAAACAGTAGATATGGGCTTTTCATTTCAGAAGTGGTCAGCTTCTGAAATGAAATGCGGAAGCCCAGCTGACATTCGAAACCAGAGGAATAAAATCAACCAATCCTTTATCTTTCACTGGGCTTGCACAACTCTAACGAGTAAGAAGCCTCTTCTTCTCCCTGGTGCTGGCCAGTCAGGCAGGGAGGCGGGATGATGCATTTCCCTGCATAGCTCCTGAATGGCCAGCACCAAGGAGAAGGAAAGATGACACGTTGGAGGCTTATTTCTCATTAGAGTTGCGCCCCGCATGAGCCCAGTGCAAGGTAAGGGATTGGTTGATTTCATTCCTCTGGTTTCGAATGTCAGCTGGGCTCCTGCATTTCGTTTCAGAAGCTGACCACTTCTGAAATTTAAGCCCATCTCTAATAGACAGTACTAAGTACTAAAATATTGTTTATTTAATGCTTAAGTACTACATACGGCATGTAAACATAACAAACCTGCTGAAGTGATTCAGAAGACTGTATTTTGCTTTACATTTTGTGAGGCACAGTGCCATGAAAACGCTTAGTTAGTAATGATTGAATTGGCCATGGATATCTTTTTTTAAAAACAATCCTGAATGGAAGACACAGCTGCTGCTAAAAGTTCTAAATACCAAAATGGCTGGCGACAAAAAAAAGAGAGAGAGATCAGAGCAGTGATTTAAAAAGTACCTTTTGGTGTTGTTCTGGTCTGGCTGGAAATCTTGGCTGCCGCATCAATTGGTAGACCAACGTAAACACCACCATAGTTCCTTCATGGAAAAAGAGCGGGAAAACCCAGTGACATGGAAAGGAAGACTTGTTGCAAAACTGTTTCTAACATTCACAGTAGCACCAGTGCCTAATATTAGTTTAATATTTTTAAGGGCCGATAGTATTTAGCACAAATTATTTACTTTGAGGGCTTACAGGGCTTACAATAATTCTCTAAGATGCAGAGGCAGGGCAGGTTTTGCCTGATAGCTCGATTAGATTTCTGGCTGGTCTTCCATGACCTGCATTCCATACGTTGCTTTCCCTTTGCAAAAGAAGGTAGGGCCAAAGCTAATGTCAGCAAAGCCTGGTGTCATATTTGATTGGCCTGCCAGTTGAAACCACTCCTAGACTTGGACAGCCTGGCTATAGTAGTTCATGCACTGGTAACCTTCCCGTTGGACTGTAGCAATGCACTTTATGTACAGCTGCCCTCCAAGACGATCCAGATTCTGCAGAGTACAAGATGCAGCAGCTAGACTGCTAGAAGGAACACCTTTCAAAGCCCAGTTCAGAAATAATGGCACTGGCGGCCAATATGCTTCCAGTCCAAGTTCCTACTGATGAACTTGCTAGAGGCATTCAAGAACAAAATGGACAACCATCTGTGAAATATGCTTTGATTTGGATTCCTGCATTGAGCAGAGGGTTGACTTCAACGGTCTTACAAGCCCTTCTGACTCAACCATTCTATGATTCTAGGACTCATAGGCGCTAGGTAGTTTGGGACCTGGATTCTTGAGGTTACACATCTTTCTATACGCAGTTCCCCAATCACTAACATCTGCTGATGGCAGAGCTCAACCCTATCCAGCTACAGAGAGTGATCCACAATGCAGAGACATGGGGAAGAGCTTTCTCAGGTAGCTCTGTAGTAACTCAGTTGTGGAGCACCCTTAGAGGCTCACTTTCACCTCATTTTGGGTGCCAAGCTGAAATCTGGTTATTCGCCAAGGCATTCAGGCATTAAGTCCCATGGCTTTAATGGAATTCTTTACAGTTGTTGGTTTTAATGAATGTCGTTTTCAATGTTTTCAATGGCTTTAAAGCACTACTGTACTATATTGTTTTATAGAGTTTTTATCATTGTACTTCACCCTGAGATCTCAGGATATGGAGCAGAATATAAATATAAATATCAACAAGGAAGGAAGGAAGGAAGGAAGGAAGGAAGGAAGGAAGGAAGGAAGGAAGGAAGGAAGGAAGGAAGGAAGGAAGGAAGAAAGGAAGGAAATACTTCACATTCTCTCATAAAGACACACATACATCTAGGAACACGTGATAGTAACAACAATCTTATTTGCCTGATTATGCAGGACCATCAGGGTCTTCAGCCTCACTGGTCAGTTTAGAGACAGGTCAGTTTAGAGATAGAGGTTCAGTTCACTGGTCAGTTTAGAGACAGGTTCAGCCACCTTTGCTTGCGTTTTCAGGAGCAGCTGGTGGAGTCTTAATAAACCAGCATAACTTCTGAAAGCAGGTGGCGTTCTATGTGGTTAGTTTCCCCCACTATGGTAAGACGTAGCTTATTTCTATTTGAAGGGTAGCACTTCTTTTCTCCATTTGCATCTAGACACAAACAGAAGGCAGTGATTGTATATATAATGCAAAAATCTGCTACATCACACACAACTGTGGAATGTAGCTGACTGCAGATTACAAGGGAGTAAATACACATGGTGCGGGGGCACAGTGAACACAACGGCATATGGGTGAAGTAGAATAAATACAAAGAAAGAGTAAACAGGGTAAACAGATAGGGCCAATAGTAGGCAAATAGTAAGACAAAGCTGACTATAAAATGGAGGACTCGCACTAGCTGTATTCAGACTGATGAAGCTGTTTGGATGAGCAGCTAAACGTTTCTATCTCTCAAGAAAACCAAGTCCAGTAGCCATGATTCAACTTCCAGATAGATCTGGCATGTTAAAGAGATCTTAAATATACCAAGAGCAGAGATTACCATAATCCATTGCAACCCCCCCCCCCCCCAATTTCCTTTGTCGTTCCCCAAGGTCAAAAATGGCTCCTAGCAGTATATTAGCTGAAGAACTTGAAAACATCGCTCAGGACTTAGATTTTAGACTAAAGCCCTCAGAAATCTGGTTGGGGGAATTAGTGCAGATCTCTGGAGGCTCATGCTTCATAAATTCTGAAAATCCCATATTTATATGACGGTATCAAGGCCGATTAAAAGAATTCTGCATACAGTACATCTTGGTATCCTCTTCCAAAATCCAACGTTCACTAACGTTCATGGTTTAGAAATTGTCAAAATGCTAATCAATTTAAGTGAAATTAACTATATTTCATGATTATGTACTTTATAGCACATTTTAGCAGCACATATGCATTGATTAATATAAATTAGCATGTGTATTTTATGCACAATTTTGTCTGCTTTTATAGTAACAGATATTACTACACACATTGTGTTATAGTAATAGACATTAAGTTGCTTATATATTATGTCTGATTCCTATGAAAAAAGAAAACAGGTTGAGACAACAAAAGGATATTGGCATGAAAGCGATCCTGAAATTAAAATATCTGATTGTGCAGATCAAGATTGGCAGTCATTTGGCGGTTATAACCCAGAGCCTTTCTTTTCCCATGTTCTTGCCTCCTGAAATGGCACCTCATTTTTCAAGGTCCAATTTCAGTCCGAGCCACTGCCACATACCTCCTTTTGTCATCTTCTGACATGGATTCTTCCGTTCTACAATGACATAAATCACAAGAGGATTGTTAGGAAAATGGGCTTCAGAATTTTCTTCCTTTCTGTCTAGAGCAACATGTATCAATACACTTCATATGACTTGTCTAGTTATGTCACTGAACCCACTGGAAGTACCCAAGTAGAGTATGCCACAGTTTGTATTAGCAATATGTGACATTATTGATCTAGTGGGGCAGTTCACAATGTGAACTGTCAGTCAGGGAAGCAGTAGTTAATAATCTTAGAACAGCAGAGCAGGAAGAGAGGCTATGGATCATTGAGTCCAACACCTACCAAGGAGACACATCGGGGAATTGAACTCCCAACCTCTGGGTCCACAACCAAATGCCTAAATCACTGAGCTATCCAGCAGTTCAAGGGTGTTACTAGGTAGCCTTTTATTAAGGAAGCCACAATCTCTTAGCCTCCGTTCTCCATCTGAAATAGTGAGATACTGACAGGGACCTATACCTCATGAATTGTTATAAAACTGATTGATGTAAGTAATATATGCATTAGTACTGTAATTTTAATTATCATTAGCTCTCATATGTGAGAATAAAATACCCATTTGCCACGATCTATTTTAATAGAACTAATCTGTGTCACACTTAATGCTGTCTTTTAAAAAAAAGTGTTCGTGTTTTATTGTTTAGTAGGTATTTTATTCTACTTTACAAGAAGCTGCTTTCTTTGTTTGTATGTGTCCTGAAAGTATATAAAATATATCTAAGTAAACAAGAAACAATGCAGTCCTAAGAAAATACGAATGGGACTGCTCTGTAAATAAGTATATACCAGTAATTAACTTTCAGCATAACATGTGGAAAAAGAAACAGTTGCAAAGTGTGGACAGCAGATGGGGCTGAATTTGTATAACTTTCTTGAGAAAAGACTGGTATGCAATTTCTGAGCTGCAACCAAACACAGTTAAGCATTTTTACATAATCCCCTTTTCAACAAGAAGCTCTTCCCAGTTACTTTAAGAATGGAAGCTGGACTCGGATTTTGATAAATATAAAGCATGATTTGGACAGTGTTAAGCAAACATGACAATAAATTGTTAGGTTAGTTATTCAAGTTTAAGGTTTCACTGGGAAGGAAGAATAATAGAATAGTGAAGTTGAAAGGCGTCTATAGGTTCATCCAGTGCAACCCCCTGCTCAATGCAGGAATAAAAATCAAAGAATATCTGCCAGGCGGTTGCCCAAATTTCTCTTGAATGCCTCTATTGTGATAAATGAGAGGAAATAGAAATTAAATAAATTGACTGGAATCTCATTGTCTGTCTTGTGCCTCCATAAGAATGAAGGCATAATCAACAGGGGGCTATCATCACTGGTTCAGGTATGTAGATGATACCTGGGTGAAAATCAAGACTCAGGAAGTGCGGGCCTTTACAGACCACATCAATGCAGTGGCCCCTAATATTAAGATCACTAGGGAAGACACCCAAGACAACAGGCTGGCTTTCCTGGATTGTTCAGTCATCATCAGACCTGGCCGTGGCCTGGGAGTAGAAGTTTACAGGAAACCCACCCACACAGATCAGTACTTACTATTTGACTCCCGCCATCCATTACAACACAAATTAGGAGTCATCAGGACCCTAAACCACAGAGTAGAGAGCCTCCACAGAAGCCAAGAAAGTCACCTGAAGACAGCACCTTAAGACCTGTGGATATCCAAAGTGGGCCTTCAACAAAGCAATGTCCCGACCCAGAAGAACAATGGTTCAGCCTGAGACCCATAAGTCATTCTCTATATTGCTGGAGTGTCTGAAAAGCTTAAAGGATTTTTGGCAAACACCACATCCATGTTTACTTCAAACCCACAAACACACTAAGGCAGAGACTCATCCACCCAATGGACCCGACACCAAAACAGAAAACGAGCAATACAGTATATGTGGTCCAATGCAGTGATGGGTGTGCAGACTTCTACATTAGAGAAACTTAACAGCCATTAAACAGTAGGATGGCCCAACATAGGAGGGGCAACAGCTCAGGACCGGAGTGAGCAGTATACCTCCACTTGAAGGACAAAGGGCACTCATTCAAAGACGAAGATGTACACATATTAGACAGAGAAGACAGGTGGTTTGAGAGAGGGGTCAGGGAAGCCATTTATGTGAGTATTGAAAACCCCTCTCTCAACAGAGGGGGGTGGTCAGGCACAGTCTATCTGCTACTTATCAGGGAGCAATTTCAACAATTCACAGACAAATAAAAAATACTTCACACCTCCACCACCAAGGCTATAGCTAATGGACCATACTTTATGGGTTTCAGCACCTTAGGCCATTGTTCACCTTATGTCCTACTAAGACTTTTGTCCACCTAACGAGCCTATTCATGCCATTGTTTATATTATGAGCCTATTTCAGGCCAGGGTGACATGAGGTCAAAGTGAACTATAAAATGGAGGACTCAGAACTAGCTTTGCTCAGACTGACGAAGCTATTTGGATGACCAGCGAAATGTTTTAATCTCTCAAGAGAAGAAGTCCAGTTGCCATGACTCAGCTTCCAGATAAACTCACCTGGATGACTGAGAATCTTCACAGATGTTATCAATGAAAAAAAATCCTACTTCTGTCCCATGGCTCTTCTGACACCCCCTCGTCCCATAATCCCTTTCATCACAAGGAAACCATGAGAACTACAGAGGGACAAAATTTTCCCCTCACTCATAAGCTCATCCTGCATAGAATTGTTTTGTAAAAACTTTCTCCTTTCTTTCCATGCCTCCTGTAACTTCTACATGATGAAAGGAAGTCAGAAAAGCTATGGGACAAAAGTAGGAAGTTTTTAGCCCCCCCCCCCAAATTGTCTGCAGTCAGTTTACATCATCACCCTTCTTTAGGCATAAGATACACCACAGGATTTCAGCCTCTGTGTTGGCAGTATACTTGTGTTGTTTTAGATTCTGGATTTAATAGATTTTCTAATAGGAGCAAGCCATCTTTTTTGCAACTGGAGGCATTTCTCTTCATTCTGCTGAATACTGGATCATGAACTACCTGTTTATTTAAAAAGAATTTAAAACTTTTTAAAGATGATCAGTAACAATGACATGTTTCTGATATATAGGAAAGGTAGGGCATATGGGCCTGAGGACTTGAAACTTTTAAATATACCTAAATTCTGACTTCACTGTTGTATGCAATGTGCTATTAAATTGCTTCCAAACCTGTGGCAACCCCTAATGCTTTGTCCAACTTTTATATCTGCACATAGTAATAAAAAATACTACCATGCATTACTAACCCATCGTTGTTTTGTTAATTCAATTTTTATATCATACATCTAAAAAGAATCTCACAAAATTAAATGTTGTAAAAGCAGCCTTGGGTCCTTTTCCAAGGAGAAAGGCTGGGTAAAAATATTCAAAAAAATAAATAATAATAAATAAATAATAAACATTTTAGCAGGAACTTAGGAGAGGGGGAGAGAACTATGTATATTTTATAACCAAATATTTACAAAATAATCTTTTAAGAAGAAGACCTAAAATCATGGTTTGCTTACACTGTATCTCACTGTTTCTACCAGGGCCATTAATTGAAATCAGATGGTATACTTCTCCCTCCTATCACCCATCTACATTCTAGAATTCTTCCCTGGAATATCTGGAACAAGTTTTTCTGCACTTGGCAGGGTTCCAGCAGGAATTCAAGGTAAATGGAAGTCCTAGTCTAGTGGCACTGGGTACCAAGGGATACTGTTTATTAATTTATTTATTTATTTAGATGAGGAGATACTATTGCATCTTGACCACTGTAATACAACACCCAAGAGGAAATCTGGAAAAGTAATGCAAAAGTAACTGCTTAGATTAGAAGAAGAAAAAGAAGCAAAAAAGAAGTACTTGTTTGCAGGAGGAAAAATCAATGGAAGTAATTACCCACGAAGGACGTGACACTGATCATCATAGGAACAGACTTCATATTGAAGTAAATCATAGATTTCCACTGACCTTTGAAGAGGGTGGGTAAAAAAAAAAACACTGCCTGCCTGATTGAAGAGCACTTTTCAGTCATCAAAATGTAAATAATTTAATTATAATTTGGAAAACACTTTTAAGGGCACAGTTTACTGATTTTTTTCTGGTGCTTGGTGATTTGGCCACTGATCTAGAGGCTGAATGGTCTCCAGAAAAAAAGTCACCATTCTTTCCATCAGCACAACAGACTTCATGGTGGATGAGGAGAAGAAGGGCTGTTCCCAACAGTACATCAGTGAAGCAACCTCCCAAACCCTCAAGTCACACAAGGCTGAGAAGGTACACAGCAGGGACAACCTTCCCCCAATTTATAAGCCTACACTGTGGATCCTCAACCAGACAAAAGTGGTTTGAGGTAACATTCACATGTCTATAGCACACACGTGAACCAAAGGCAGGCTCAATACATTAAATTACATAGCTATGCATTACATATCTGTCCCATGTTGCATTTGTCACTTTGGTGGGGCTGTATTTTTCCTGTTTTAAACAGCCCCTTTAAGCACAGCAGAGAAGGCTATCATTTTGCACTGCAAATATTTAAGTGCAGTTGGAACAAAACCAGATTAATCTACACGTGGTTTCCCCTTTAATCAACCAGATTTAAGTAAAATAGAACAGAGAGTTTAATAAAGGTGGTGGAAGTCTAAGAGGTTTGAGAGAGACTAAATTAGGAATTAGAATTAAGGATTACTTCCCATAGGGGGTGTTTATCCAAGATATTGCAGGCAGACTGAACTGTACATGGGGGACTGCTATGAAACAGATGCTAGCTAGTTGCATTCTTAACTTCGCATTGTGTTCCATTTCCAATCCTATTATTTCTCTCCTTTTATTTCATTTCCAACACCATATTCTGTGTCCGTAACTGATGTCCTGGCTTAATTCAGCTGCATTTTTTTTGTTTAACTATCTTTTGTATTTTTGCAAATCGACCAAGGCATTTCTTGTGGATGGGAAACTATATGACTTTTACACTTGGCAAATGAATACAGGCAGTATATCTTATGGGGCCATAAGAACTCCCAGTAATTTCTGGTATCACCTAATATATTGCTCAAGAAAGAACTCTCCCTGTCAAACTTAAAGCTTTGTAATAAGAGACCTGTGACCATAAATATCAGAAACACACTTTAAAGGGGGGGAAATCTCTCTGGTTCCACCACCACATCCCAATTAATGTCTGCTCAATATATTAAGCTATACTGTATTTGAGTTCGTTATTTTGCTAGAAGCAAGGGTAGCCACGTCAGCTTCAATTCTGTACTTAATGATACACGGACATATTGTCTGGAAGTTATTGGAACTTTCTCTGGACAACTGGAGTTAGATCTGGAGTTTAATTCCACTGCTTTAAAAAATAAGTTCTAAAAAATTGAGCAACACTGGAAGAAAGCACAGTGTGCCTTTTATGTGACCTTTCAAAATTTAGGAAATCTTCTACAACTTTGGAATACACCGATGTTGTGTCACAATAACAGCTCAGAATTCCATAATAGTTTAATAACAAACTCATTTACAAACTTGACCATGAAAGCTCACATTAAGAAATATAACAGTTAGTCTTGCCATACCACCATGATTTTTTTTATTTGCACTTTTGTATTCCACTTTTATTTTGTTTTTACCTATAATGGACTGTAAAGTTGAGTTTACCTCAGGAGCCACACCATACCATGCTCTTCCCACAATCTCAGAACCAATTGTCTACCATGTTCCAGTAGGCAAAAGGCACATGAAAAGTAAATTTTCAGAAGAAGTGGTTTGTAATCCATGAAGATTCATGGTACAGTGGACTCTTGTATAACAAACAGCTTGTATAACATAAAATTTGTACAACATAAAAAATTCCAGAGATAGGGGAAATTTGCTTAACATAATCGCCTATGGGGAAAATCTGTACAACATAAAAATGGGATTACTCCATTTTCAATGCATTCCTATGGGAATTTGTATAAAGGAAAATTTGCTTAACATAATTTCATTTGGAACGAATTAATTTCTTTATACAAGGTACCACTGTATAATGAATCTGCTAGTCTTAAGGTACCACAGGAGTCTTTGTTATCTTCAGACTATAAAACACTGTACAGTGGTACCTCGACTTATGAGTTTAATCCGTTCCAAATGCATGCTCTTAAGTCGAACCACTCTTAAGTATCTATCTAAAAAATTGAAAAAATAAGTTGAAAAATCAAAAAAATGTAAAAAAAAATGTAAGTCGAGCAGACCATATCTAAAATTTGTAAGGTGGCAGTTAAAATGCCAACAGTTTTCCGCTCTTAAGTTGAATTGCTCTTAAGTCGAACTGCTCTTAAGTTAGGGTACCACTGTACTTTCTTTCTTCTATTGCCCTTTTTAAAACTTGTTCCTTCTAGAAGCCATGTCCTTTCCAAATATAAGGGAATGCCAGGAGCAGGAGAGAAATTAAGGAATTTGTGTCATTTTTGTTATCTCTTTTATTTCAAACTCTTGTTGTGACTAATATGCTTCAAGATCTCATTTGCTTTATGAGCTGATAGTACAGTTACAGGCCCAAAGAAGTACTGAATATCTGGTTAAGGATCCAGTATATAAACCACAGAATACCAAGTGGTCATACAGTGCACTGTGAAAAAGGCAATCATTTATTCCAGATCATTCCTGTTCCAGACACAGAACTGTGCAACAAGATTTCAGCTAATGCAAAACTAAAGTTATGGAATACAGCAAGGAGAAGCTAAACCAAACCAAGAAACAAATGAACAAGTAAACCTCTTAAAATTAAGAGGGATAAAAATGCTAAAGATGTAAAAGGCCTGGGACAACAAGGAAAGCAAAAGGAACTGGTACATCCACAGAAGTCCAAATAACGAATGGGAGATGGAGTCTCAGGATGAAACTCCCTCTCCCATTTGTATTTGGGCTAGGACAACAAGGGACAACTATGAGAAGAGTAAGAGAAGAGAGAAGTAAGAAAGAGCCCTGAGTAATAGAAGCAGGGTAGCCATCTTCCAACTAGGAAACACATGCTGAATTAGCACAGCTGTGTCTCCTTGCATTCACCTTGTTCCTTCATCTACTCATCTGTCCCGTGGCACATCTGGAGCCCTGTTTGGCAGTGTAAAGGAAGGTGAGATTGTTGAGTCAAAGGAATGGAGCAAGGAGAAGAGCAGATCTACCTGGGTGACCAAGTAAAAAAGGATATTAGCATCTGTAACAACTATGACCTCAGCATCTGATTAACCTAGAAGCCACCATGAACTCATTACCTGCCCAAGTAAAATTTTAACTATATATATAAAGAGATAGTACAAATGTATATATACTTACATGTCTTTTGCTGTGCCTGCAGCATCTAGAATGAAAAATAAAATAAAATAAGAAAACTAGCATGAAGACATGATTATAAATAGAATTAACAATGCAGGTTTTCTTTTATTCTTTCCTAACTTGGTTGTTAAGAGCATGAAGCAAGGAGGAGGGCAGCCAGATACATGGCCTTCAGGTCAATTTAGGAAATGTAGGATATAACAAGTAACAAACAAACAAACAAACAAACAAACAAACAAACAAACAAATAAATAAATAAATAAATAAATAAGGGTGGCAAGCTTGTGTAAACCATAGATATTGTTGGTGGGAAACTTCCCTCAGTTCCAGCCAGCATTGCCAATGGTCAGGGATGATGGCAACTGTAGTCCAGCAGCATCTGAAGGACCAGTAGTTCTGATCACATATTGTTGCCATGTTGCCACCTGAAGCAGGCCACTTCACCTAGGTAAATGGCTGGACTGACCCTATCACTACCACCATCTGATAAGCTGCCTGTCTCTTCCACGTGGATCAATAATAGGAGCCTTTCCCCCTTTGGCAGATGGAACAGCAATATTTCATATCTGAGCCATCACTCCTCAATGTAAGTCAGCTTCTAGGACAGTTCTGGAACAGACACTAAGGGAGAGACTGAAGTGGTGTCTCTCTGGCCACTTTAGTCTCTCAGTCACCTCTATTTTCCTTTCCAGAACTGGATGCTTTGGTCCTGCTGCAGAATGGCAGATATCGCAAGGAGAAGGGACCCAACACAGAGTGACATATCTCACACAGTGGGAGCTTGGGGCTACCCAATTTACAGAGATTAGCTTCTTTAAAAGGATGCATGCACATAGAGAGCCAGGAACAAAAAGAGGCTCCAGGTGGTTTGAAGAAGGCTTAGTTAGCTCATTCAAAGTGATAAACAGCCGAGCAACATGAATTATTTCCCATCTTTTCCCCATATGCTTTTATTTTAGGGATGGAGTATATGAGTCAGCCTTTGGATTTTGTTGACTCAGAGGAAACGTCCCAGTTCAAGAACCATTATTACCAAATAATATTCATTTGTTGGCATGTTCTTGAGCAAAAAAAAAAAAAAAAGTATGGTTGCCCAAAACATATTTGAATTATATACAGTGGACCCTTGTATAACAAACAGTTTGTATAACAAAATCTGTACAACATAAAAAAATACGGAGATAGGGGAAATTTGCTTAACATAATCGCCTATGGGGAAAATCCGTACAACATAAAAATGGGATTACTTCATTTTCAATGCATTCCTATGGGAAATTTGTATAAAGGAAAATTTGCTTAACATAATTTCATTTGGAACGAATTAATTCCTTTATACGAGGTACCACTGTAACAGAGTTATAATAGAGAAGCATCTTTCCCCACACTTTTCATTAGCCCACGAGTAGGAAATCCAGCAATTTGCTAAGATACATGCCAACTATCTCAAGCATTTATTCCTCCATTTATAGCCAGAACAAACATGTTACCGAAGCTAACATATTACTCTCCCTTGCCCTCCATAATTCTACTTTCTTTTTTCCTACTCATCAGTAGCAAATAACGTGACTTCTTATCTATTCATTAGCTTTTGACACTATTTTTAATCAATCAGAAACTTCCCCCCAAAGAGAACGCACTTGCTACCATATACAAACATTACTTCTTATGCACAAAATATCATTAGAATGTAAAAAGTAACAGTGTTGGTCTGTATTCCTTTCTGAAAAAGGGAATGTGCTGTGAACCGCCCGGAGTCTTAAATAAATAAATAAATAAATAAATAAATAAATAAATAAATAAATAAATGTGGAATGAGTAATTTTTGATATGTTATTTCTAAGCTCTGCAAAAGTATAATTTTCTATAGTAATAAGTAGCAGAATTGTTTGGCTTAAGGACACCAGCATTGGTGAAGCGGCACAAATCACAGCAGCAAATTATCACTAGCTGCGGAGTCACCTTTTCTATACAGTAGGACCCTGGTATCCACTGGGGATTGGTTCCAGGCCTTCCCGTGGATAAGAGAGAATGCCTGCTCACCCACCCCCAAAATTGCTTTTTCCTGACAGTAGCTTGTTTTATGACAGCTGTTTTGAGACAGTAGCTTGCTTTATGGCCGCTATTTGTGACAGTAGCTTGCTTTACACCTGCTGTTTGTGATAACAGCTTGCTTTGTGGCTGCTGAATTATTTGATTTTTTCCTCTGCCAACCGTGGATAACTGAATCAGTGGATAATGTATCAGTGGATATGGGGGTCCTACTGTACCTATATCAGTCACACACCAGTTGCACGGCTTGTCGAACAACAAGGAACACAAGCAGTGACTCCTTAATTAGTAGCAATTTGCTACTGCGATTGAAGTTTAGCTTCCAGCAATCTGTTCTACAAATACACTAGCTTCTAGGCGAGATTGAAGCAAACCCTGTCATGGGATCACAGGCTTCTAATAGGATGTTATGGCAAAATTTCCTAAATCCAGAACAGCATTCCATGGGTCCATTCTCAGCTTGTTTATATTGCTCTTTTTCCACACTCACAATGCCTCTCTTTCTCTCCGCTCTTCAATGTCGTTAACAGTTGCGTCTTTCTAAAGCGACGGGATGGATAGCAAAAACACAGGACCTTTTTATGCAGAGGCTTCAGGCATGAACCAAGCCTAGAGCAATTGAAGAGAGCTACTGCTTGGCACTTAGTAGAGCGCACGCATTACACAAGCAGGATCCCAGGCTCTGCCTTCAGCATATTTAAGTTCTCTTGAATACCAGATGACAGGAAAGAACTTTATGTGTCTCTGATCCCAGAGAACCCCAGCCAGTCACAATGAACAATCCTGGGTCAGAGGGCCAAAAACAGACTGACCATTTATAAAGTTGGCATGCTTAACACCAGAGTAAATTTGATTTTTTTTTTAAAAAAATCATATTTGTTTTTTAAAAAGGTCTAAATATAAAAATGTGATTTTAAAACTTAAATCAATATGCATTTTCAAAAATCATTGATTTTTATCCACCCTTCCAAACACCAATTATTGTTTTCCGCAGTCATTCCTGAAAAAGAGGGCAGCGGAGGGAAGCATTATGAGGTTGTGATGTTTGCTCAGTGGAGCAGACACAAACAGAAGAGACCTCTTTTTCATGGAGGAAGGAGTCTTTCCAGGTAAAGCCCCTTTAAATCTCTAAAATACCCTGAAGTTCAATCTGCACTTCCCACTAAATCACAAGGGCCAGAATCCTACTGGGCATTTATCCCAGTGAAAGTGCAATTACTATGGATTAACCACATCAGTTAACAGAGCTGGCGCCTGGTGGTGGAAGATGACTGGAAACTTGTTAATTTGTCAGCCATGTGCCGTTTAATTTTATGCTGGCATGCATGACCGGTAGAATTCTGGCCAATTACTTTATAAAAACCACCCCCACATTACCTGAGCAGCTTGCACTATGTAGAGAGCAGAACTTGCTGACTGATCTCCCAATGAGCTCCCCCCCTCTTTAAGTAGCTCTTATACACAAAAGCGAAATACTGATCTATATATGAAAACAAGCATGCTGCTGCCACATGGGAAACTACCACTGACTCCCAGTTCAAAATAACAATGATTTCTATATATTAGGTGTGGGCGGAAGTGCTACTCGGGGGGGGGACCATATATCTTTTTTCATTCTTGCGTTTTGCTTTAGTAATCCAGAATATTTTGCATCGTTGTTCAAAATGAAAGTAACTTCAGGTCTCAAGAAATCCAAGTGTTTACTTTATCTTTAAAAGGCACTGGATATTCCTGACGAGAATTACCAAATGCCCTCTGGGGGAGGGGGTAGTTTAGGAGTCCCAACGTTCTATGGTTCTTATTTTTCTATGTGGCAGTGATACATGAGAAGAAAATGGAAGAAAGAACTGTTAACCAAATATATGGAAGGCCAAACAAAATTTTAATTGCATTAAGATGATTTTCATTTATTAGTATTACTCTTTCTGCACTCACTGCATAGCTTACTGAGCCAACATGGTGCAGTGGGTAGAATACTGAACTAGAAGACCAGGATGGAGATGTGTAATCTCCACGCTTAAAACCGGGGCACTTCAAGGGCCAGATGGAGGGGAGTGGTATCAGGAGACAGATATCTAGTCTCCTGAGCTCCCATAGGCATTTGGTGGGGCCACCGTGAGATATAGGAAGCTGGACTAGATGGGCCTTTGGCCTGATCCAGCATGGCTATTCTTATGTTCTTATGTTCTTAGGATTCGAATCCTTGGGTACAGAAACACACCAGAGTGACAGTGGAAAAACCACTCTGTAAAATATAGTCCATTCTTTGAAAGCACCTGCTGATATAGGTCAGATACAACTTGAGAGCATATAGCAATACACTACTCTTCTTACAGCTACCACCTGTACGATGGCTTGACACGGAATGATGCCATTCAGATTATTATATCTCAATAATATATGGAGGAGTCTTTGACCCACATCTACAGCCCCAATATATATCCTTTCAAAAAAGCACAGTTTGAAAAAGTTTTTTTTTTTACTACAACTCCCAGAACCCTCAGCCACAGGCCATGCTGCCCAGGGATTCTGAGAACTTCTGTTCAAAACTATTGTTTGAAAATATTGAAGCTCTTTGCACAAAGAGGGAACAGGAGGACTTGGCTTATTCTTAGTTTTCTACTACAGTAACCCCCACCTATCGCTGGGGTTAGGGACCTGACCCAACCCCCAATAATTGAAAATCCGTGATATGTGGATGCTGGGTTGGGTTGGGACTGGGGGACGTGGTGCTACCCCGAACGGGCCTCTGATGGATTTCCTGCTTTCAGTTTTCTAGAAGTGACCTCCGGTTCGCTGGAAAGCGCTTTGGGGGCCTCTGACAGGCCGGGAAGGCCATCGGAGGCCCATTGGGGGCAGCACCAGGTGTGGGGTAAGTACAGGAAGCCTAAAACAGAGCCATCCAGCTTACCCCAGGGGGCCTTGCCTTTCATGTACTGTACTGCAGTTCCACAATATACCAGGACCACAGTATAAGAACCGCAAAAGGGCGGGGGAACACTGTACATTTGAACAAGAAAACTACAGTGACCAGCTTCAGAACAAGCCAGGATAATAAACCCTCCTCAAATCATGGCTTCATGTGTTGTCTTGATCTAAAGCATTTAAGACATGTTCAAGTTAAGAACAGGGAATTAGAAGAGGCATCTTACACCATTAAAAGGTAACATTAAAGCTACAAAGAGCAGGTGAAAAGAAGAAAAAATTCCATTATGAGAAATGGAAATTAGCATGGAAAACACTGGTGTTCTTATGAAATCAGTCAATGCAATCATGCATGGTAATCCATTTAAAAGTCACATAGTAGTTAGTCCATCATTCAGGGAGCGCTTGCCTGACGAGAAAGGTCTTTGCCTGCTTCCAGAAAGGGGTGGTTTTACCAGAACCACTCATCCAAAAGAGTTTCCATAGCCAAGCAGAGATCTGAACCCATGTCTTCTGAGTCTAACAATCTACCAAATACCTGGCTCTTCTTCACTGCAACAGAAACCCCCAAAGTGGATACTGGGCTGCTTTAACTAGTTAATTTAAAACCAATTATAATTGTACCCCTGTTGAACCATACAGGTTTATGAGGGCAAGGTAGCTACTTATAGAAGGCTGACAGATGCCAATTTACCCTTCTTTTCTTCCATCTTGCACTCTATCCTATCATTTCTAATGTAGCAGAATTACCTGCCCCAAGGGAAGCCATCCCAAATGGATCTCTTGCAAAAAGAAGAAAAAGAGGGATGGGATATTTTGTGAACGGGTATTGCTGTTACATATGCTGCTTGCAATGACTAGCTGGAGACTTAATTCACAGGCTTTCCTACTTTTGAGTGGGTTCTTCAGCCTGCCATTTGTCTGTGACGGTTTCTTGTCACTATACTGATATGGGCATGTACGTGCTAATACCAGGCAGAACACAGGAACAAATCAAAACAAAGCCATAAAAAGTATAATGGGCAGGGTAATGATGCAGAACACAGCAGATGCTCCCTGGAGGCAGCTTTGTGTACTAGTGGCAACCGATCAAGATTTCCCACCAGGGGAATACTCAACAGGAAGCTGCAACTCTGATATTATAGCACACACACAAGGTACATGTAGAAAAATACATCTTTGTTTCATTTCAGCTTTGTATTTTTAACACACTTTAAAAGGACACACTTAGGTACACACATAATTCCCATCAACCCCCACCAGCGTGGCCACAGGCCCTGAATGACTGGACATGGAGAGCACTAGGCTGGAGAAGACAGGTTTACCTGTAATGTGATTGACTTCTAACAGCATACCTAATTGGGATAACCTCTTTAAACAATTTTTCTGTCCTTTGGGTTGGGGTTGGGGGAATACTTCCAGAGGCTCATCTGGAGCAGCCGTTCTCAATCGGGAGGTGGGGGGGTAATATGCCGCCCCCTGGGGGGCCTGGTAGATTAGACAGGGGCCACAAACAGGAAACAAGTATTCACACACTACCTGATAAGGTTCGTTATTCAATTTACACAATCCCGATTTGGGCTGTGTTTCTTTCACATTGTGCTTATGGCCGGGACTGTAAAGAAAAAGGCTGAGAATGGCTGCTCTTGAGCACAGTCCAAAATCTAGTATCTATACGCAGACTTGTGACAGGGCCTAGAAATCAAAGGTACTAAGGAGACTGAGAGCACACTAAAGTTTTAATAGCCCACATGCAGTAGTCAGATTTTAAGAAAGATGCATCCATATTACCTAGAACCTTTTTTTCCTCCCTTCTGGATCTGACTACCATTATATAGTAGAGAATCGGAGCCCACTCTACATGTGCTCAGATGTTCCAAAATGGGAATATCTCTTAAAATTAGGTCCTATAGTTAAGGTTTGGCATTGCTCAGTACAGCATATGAATTGCTTTTTATGGTGACTCATCCCCCATCATCAACCTGCTGGCCACCAAACTGCATTTGTCAAGCTGCCTGCTATCTTTAATCCCTTCTTCACACTCTACTAAATCCTTTAGATATAGATATTTAATTAGAACACATTTTCCATTATGTATCTCTATGTGTCACTTGACTTATATACCGTATATACTCGAGTATGTCAAGTTTTTCAGCCCTTATTTTTGGCTGAAAAAAAGCCCCCTGACTTATACTCAGGTCAATATAAAGTTGGGGGCTGGAGGGATGGGGCGAGGCGGTGCCTGTGACCCACAGCTTCGCCCCGCTTTGCCCACCACTTTCCTTGTGTAAAGATGTTGGGGTTCCCCCCTCCAAAATTTACAGGGTTAAAATCAGCAACTCAGTCTTAATACAAATGTCAGCCACCACTGCAGATGAACACTTGCTTCCAAACTACTAAAGTTAAGAGTTCACTTTTTTTAATAAGTTGGTAAAAGAGTTGGTGAAAAAGACAGTAAACCTGAATCAAGAATTCAAGCATTATTGAATTCCATCCCTGGGGGTGGGAATCCAATACCCCCTCCAACACACATACCCTCACTTCTTCGCACAGACAAAGCACTAGTGTATTGTATGCTGTATAAATTCCTGTCTGTAACCCTTAGTTAAAATGTCAGCATCATTTGTTTCTCGCCCGTGGTTTCTGATGCATTATTTCTCCACACTCTTTCTTTCCAAACAACATTCCACCTTCAGTGAGCAAAATAAATGGGCTTATCAGACATTTTCAATGATTAAGCAGTTGAATAATTGAACCAGGGCTGCCAAGCCCTTGAACCTTCCTGTTTGTCTCTCCATTTCTCTGGCTCACCCCTTCTGCAGCCTCCCTAGATAAAAGCTTTGCAATCTAAATCTCTTCTTTTAGTGGGAAAATTTTTTTAAAAATTATTTTTAAAAGGTGAGAGGTTAAGAAACAAAGTGGAGCTAGGCACAAACACTGCTCCGCCAAGAACAGGAACCATTTTCATAAATATTATTTTTTAAGAAGAGTAACATTTCTAGGTTCTGCCTGGGATAACAGCACTGAAGAGAAAAACTGACCAGTTCTGCACTATGAGCGTTTTAGTGCAATCTGCTGTAAGCTCCCTTGGAGATCATTTAACCACAATAAATCCATAAAATAATGCATTCATAATATTTTTGTTGTTTAGTCATGTCGACTCTTCATGACCCCATGGACCAGAGCTCGCCAGGCCTTCCTGTCTTCCACTGCCTCCTGGAGTTTGGTCAAATCCATGCTGGTTGCATCGATAACGCCATCCAACCATTTCATTCTCTGCCGTCCCCTTTTCCTTTTGCCTTCAATCTTTCCCAGCATCAGGGACTTTTCCAAGGACTCCTCTCTCCTCATTAGGTGGCCAAAGTATTGGAGCCTCAGCTTCAAAATCTGTCCTTCCAATGAACATCCAGGGTTGATTTCTTTCAGGATGGATAGGTTTGATCTCCTTGGAGTCCAGGGGACTCTCAAGACTCTTCTCTAGCACCACAGCTCAAAAGTGTCGATTTTGCGACAATCAGCCTTCTTTATATTCCAGCTCTCGCTTCCATACATCACTACTGGAAGAACCATAGCTTTGACTATTCGGACCTTAGTTGGCAAAGTGATGTCTCTGCTCTTTAAGATGCTGCCTAGGTTTGCCATCACTTTCCTCCCAAGAAGCAGGCAACTTTTAATTTCATTGCTGCAGTCACCAGCTGCAGTGATCAAGGAGCCCAAGAAAATAAACTCTGTCATTGCCTCCATTTCTTCCCCTTCTGTTTGCCAGGAGGTGATGGGACCGGTGGCCATGATCTTAGGTTTTTTGATGTTGAGTTTGAGCCCATTTTTTCACTCTCCTCTTTCGCCATCATTAACTGGTTCTTTAATTCCTCCTCACTTTCTGCTATCAGAGTAGTATCATCTGCGTATCTGAGGTTGTTGATATTTCTTCCGGCAATCTTAATTCCGGCTTGTGATTCATCCAGACCTGCCTTTCGCATTATGTACTCTGCTTATAAATTGAAAAGGCAAGGTGACAGTATACACTACAACCTTGTCATACTCCTTTCCCAATTTTAAACCAGTCAGTTGTTCCATATCCAGTTCTGGCTGTTGCTGCTTGTCCCATATATAGATTTCTTAGGAGACAGATAAGGTGGTCAGGCACTCCCATTCCTTTAAGAACTTGCCATAGTCTGTTGTGGTCCACACAGTCAAAGGTCTTGGCATAGTCAATGAAGCAGAAGTAGATGGTTTTTGTTTTTTTTTGAACTCTCTAGCTTTATCCATAAACGAGACCTGGTGCTGACTGTGGCTCAGATCATCAGCTTCTTATAGCAAAAATTTATAGTTAGTCCTTAGGAAAGAAGAAAGCAATATCCTTTATTGGCTTCTCCTCTGCAGAAGAAACAACAAAAGACAAGTAGGGGGCATGGAAACAGGACATTCAAATTCTCCATCATTATCTTGTATTCTTCCACTTCTTCCACATTTATAAATGGGCATATACGGATAAAAGTTCTACTTCAATGGACAATTGAAAAATTACAAGTAACAGCCATGATAAAGTCCAATTAAATTTGTTATGTGCCTCATCTATTAAGCCTTCTTATTATAGAGTGTTCCATTTCTATAATTCAGTTCAAATAATCCCTGTTCAATCAGGATTATTTTCTGCCGCAACGTTTGCTCCTTCTCTTCAAAGCACACTTTTTTCATGATTCCGTTTTAAAATATTCCAAAACACCAATTGTTTAGCTTGTAACTATCTGTACTGTGTATGTTTTATAGTCCACAGAGCTGAATTATGAGCAATATTGATTCAGTTACAGTTTTTCTTCAAGTGTGATGTCCTTGTAGAATGTTAGCGATCAGTAGCACAATCTGTTTTTTATCTAAGGTTATTCTAAATGGAGAAGCTGTGCCCAATGCGAACCTTTGGCTTAAATTCCTAAACCAGAATGTTTTTTTATGCCCCAGGCTGGGCCGGTGCTAGGTTTTTTTGCACCCTAGGCGAGGGTGGGGGGGGCAGCGGGCGGGGCGGTGGTGGCAGGGGGCGGGGGGACAGCGACGGGCGTGGGGGCGGCGGGCAGCGATGGGTGGACGGCGCCGGGCCGTGGGGGGCTGGACGGTGGTGGCCAGTGGCAGGGGGCAGGGGGGCAGCAGGCTGTCCAGCACCCTCTCTCCATTTTGGCACCCTAGGCAACTGCCTAGTTCGCCTTAATGGAAGCGCCAGCCCTGGCCCCAGGCTATGGTTCCCATCTATTTTGCCTTGAAGGATAACCTGCAGCAGATGGTATTTTTTATTATGCATTATGTGACTGAAATATTGCAATTTTCTTCTCTTTATGATATTGAGAATGTCTGCTTTTGATTCATACACTGTAATACAGCCACATTTGTGACTCTGGCTGTTCAAGGTATCTTCAGAATTCGTCTGTATGTCCAAATTTCAAATGCTTCCAGCTTCCTGCATAATGCATCTGTAAGGGTCCAAGTTTCAACCCCCCAAAATGCTGATATAATTCAATGTTAGGTGGCATCAGTGAGTAACAATAACCTCCACAAGAATGATTTTTAGGCCTGAAAAGGCTGAGTCATCATTTCAGCAATTGGTTCCTGAAAATATTGCTACCATCAAAGAAACTCTGGGAATTTGTAACTAGCTTTCAACTCACCTTATGAAGCATACCTGGCAGACTGCTGCCATGATTTTTTAGGGGACACTCATTTATAGTTTTTCTGTGTACAAGATATTGGTGCGTGCCTGAAGAAGTACACTTTAATCCACAAAAGCTCACACTGATTATTTTATTATTTTAGTGGTCTAATAAAGGTATTACTTTCTCCTACATTTGTATTGTGTACGTGTAAAAGGGTAAAGGCAAAGGTTTCCCCTGCACATGTGAGCTAGTTGTGTCCGACTCTAGGAGTGGTGCTCATCTCCGTATTCAAGCCGAAGACCCAGTGTTGTGCAAGTCCGTGGCCATGTGGCCGGCATGGCTGCAAGGAAACACTGTTTTTACCTTTCTGTTTTTTATGACGGTACCTATTTATCTACTTGCATTTACATGCTTTCGAACTGCTAGGTTGTCAGGAGCTGGAGTTATCAGCGTGGAACCACTATGAAATGTGGGTTAAGCCCAAATGTCTGGGACCAAGAAAGAGCAGGGCTTTGGGTAAGAGATTCGAATTAGAAAATGTGGGAGAGCTGAGAGGCCACAATTGCTATTCCCACTTAAGACTGCTAAAGCCCTTGCCAGCTTAGTTTGAAGATTCTGCACGTGGAATTGATTTTTCTATATTATGGATATCCAACCCAGCTGAGGAAGATATTTTGGATTTTTGTCTAAATTTGAATTCAGAAGGACACTTGGACCTCAGAGTTGTACAAGCAGCTTTTGTATTGGTTTGCCGAAGGACTTATGTGCACAAATTGTAGCATTTTGCTATTGTTAGAATTGCTTGTATTGTTTCTTATATAAACAGAACAGACTCATTTTGTGAAATGATATTTGCAAGGTTAATAGTTATCTAAGTACAAAAATCACTTCATAGAACTTAGAAGTGTTATATAAGGACCCCACCGTTCCCTTTGTTGGTTCTCTTCCACATAGAAATGTTGTCTTTCTAGCTAGTCTACCCTTCTCCAATTTTTGATTTAACAGGCAAAGAACCCCATAATATGGCATATGCTATAAATTCCCAAATTATATATACAAACAGAACATATACTCATTGTTTCTCTCTTCACCTTGTTACATAAAACCCTCAAAGCCCTCAACTCTTCAAAAGTTAATTTATTTTCCAGATTGTACATTATGTCTCACTCTCCTTTTCCTGCCAGGCTTTCTGAAGGTCTTGTTTTGTTTATTGAAATATTTATAAGGCAACACTAGACCCCCCTCAGCAGCCTCAAGGAAGTGTATAAAAACAAGATGTTAAAACAAACAATTGGCATACTTGCATCTTTACTGTTATATTAAACAAACATACTGGCAGAGCTTAGTCCTGACACACAAATTCTTTAAAAATTATAAGAGTCAAGTGTGGAAATCTCCATTTTGTACAGCTTAGAACAATATTTCCTTAGGAGTGCAATCTGTGGGCAAAATTGTAACTGTAACTCAGTTAAGATTTTTCAAGATAGCCAGTGGCCAGATAGATCTTATTCGTGGGTCAAGATGTGGCCTTTAAGAGGCCACTACTGCAAACTTATTTAAATTACTACTTTTTTTTAAAGGGATGTTACCTGAAATTGTTGTGTGTCTTTATTTTTGTCACTAAGTTTACACTGATTTATTTTGTTTCTTATATACTTAAGCCACTTAATTAGATTTAATATTCTCAATAACATATAAATTCTGTGGAACAAGCCAACCATAGTTTTGAGTGTGGCCCACGAGAGAATGTTTTATCTTGTTACCAATTCCTTGTTAATATGTACAAACTACAGTGGTACCTTGTATAAAGGAATTAATTCATTTCAAATGAAATTATGTTAAGCAAAATTTCCTTTATACAAATTTCCCATAGGAATGCATTGAAAACAGAGTCATCCCTAATCGCGACCAGTTTTATGTTGTACGGATTCGCCCCATAGGTGATGCTGTTAAGCAAATTTCCCCTATCTCTGGAATTTTTTATGTTGTACTGATTTTATGTTGTACAAACCATTTATTATACGAGGGTCCACTGTATATAACAAGTTTGCAAATACAAATCCACAAGTGTTATGAATCCCTTTCCTTCCCAGGCATAAAGCTTTCATGTTCCTGGAACTGAGGTTCTTTTAACAACTAGACAGAATGTTATTGTTTGCTCTACCTAAGTAAATTGAAAAGAAAATCCTCTCTCGTATCAACACCTATGTAACACACTGATGTTTGCAAAGAGTATTTCCACATTATTAAGTTCCTGTTCTAATGGGGTCAGAGTCCATATGGCCAAGGATTTGTTTTCTCTCCAAGGGAAATGGGTGCCAGCCAGGCATCCAGATGATTACGGAAGGTTGATGCTCACAATCAATCTCCCATAATCAGCTACCCTCCAGATGTGTTAGACTAGGGCAGTGCTGGTGAACCTTTTAGAGACCGAGTGCCCAAACTGCGATTCAAAACCCACTTATTTTTTTGCAAAGTGTCAATATGGGAACTTAACCTGAATACAGTGCTACCCCGGGTTACAAATGCTTCGGGTGTTACCCTTCAGGAAAGCGAGGATCGAAGAGCAGGCTTTTGAATTTCCCGCGGCCACAGGAAATTCAAAACCTACTCTTTGCTCCTCGCTTTCCTGAAGAGTAGCACCCATCCGCCCCCTCTGCTCTTCATAGCATAAGAACATATGAAGAGCCATGCTGGATCAGGCCAAAAGCCCATCTAGTCCAGTTCCCTGTATCTCACAGTGGCCCCACCAAATGTGTCTGGGAGCACACAAAACTAGATATCTGTCTCCTGATACCATTCCCCTGCATCTGGCCCTTGAAGTACCCTGGGTTTAAGCCTGGAGATTACACATCTCCATCATGGTTTGTAACCTGTGATGGACTTTTCCTCCAGGAATCAGTCCAATCCCCCTTTGAAGGCATCCAGATGCCATAACTACATCCTATGGCAGAGAGTTCCACATCTCCATCATGGTTTGTAACCTGTGATGGGCTTTTCCTCCATGAATCTGTCCAGTCCCCTTTTGAAGGCATCCAGATGCCATCACCACATCCTGTGGCAAGGAGTTCCACAGACTAATCCCCAAAGCAGCATGGCTGGAGAGTAAACTGGGGCTACAAAAGAGCCCTCAAGCTGCTGCCTCCCCTTCGCCTGGCTCTCTGCACGGAACACAATGGTGTGCTCCGAGTGGAGAGGGAAGTGTCGTGGCTGTGAGGGGGAGATGTCACATGCCTCCGCATGCCACCTTTGGTACCCCTGCCATCAATTAGCCAACACGGGATTCTAGGAGGAAATGTCCATGGAGGGAACTAGATTAGGAAAGGCTGTTCTCAACTTCTTTGTGCTGTGAACAGTGGAGTAGATCAATACATGACAGACGACTCACAAAACGATGGTGCTGACTCTTCCTTTCATCCTTAATAGTAAAGTGAACCAACAAAAGTATATCTTGATGGGGGATTTTCAGGCAAAAATAAAAGAAAAACAAAACAAAAGACACAAACATGTGGCACCTTAAAGACTATTTTAATGTGATGTTTTGTGCACTTGTGCACTTCTTGAAAGTTAGTCTTTAAGGTGCCACGTTTGTGTCTTTTGTTTTGTTTTGTTTTGTTTTTGTTTGATTTTTTTCTTGAAAAGACTAACATGGCTACCCTCTCTGAAACTTCTTGATGGGTGATGGAACCGAAGTGGAATGAGCCTATACTGTATCTTAATAGGTCCTTGGAGTCTCAGAGCTGGTCTAGAGTGGGAAGAAGCTTTTTTAAAAATACTTCCAAGTGGCATAGCACTGTATTGGCTCGCCAAGCAATTGATTCAGCACTACCTTACAAGGGCTTTAAGAAACCTCTTTGAATCCTTTCACTTACCCTCAATAGGGGAGCAGGGAGAAGCTTTCAATTTCCTGGTATCGTGAAGCACCTTAAGCAAAGTGACAGCTTAGAACGATCTACTTGGGTTGAATCCCAGTAGTTGGAACAAAAAAAAAAAATAGAGTGATACACACACACACACACACACACACACACAAAAGTAACCTTGACAGAGACCCCAAAAGCTGTGAAAATGCATGGATCAGAGATGGGCTGGTACACAGCTGTCTGTATGTTGTGGAAAAAAAGAGCAACCCAACCCAACCTGAAACTGGACCAAACCACAGGGCAAATCTCGCATCTAATGGCATCCTCAGTTGCACCATACTTCTAAGACAAGAACATTAGTAGAAAAGGCTTAACACATTTCCTCAGTCAGAATGTGTTTTGCTGCTCCTATGTTTTTTGAATATGATATCCATTTGATTCTTTTTAGTTTTTGTATACTGCGAGTGCAGTGGCGCAGTGGTTAAATGCCTGTACTGCAGGTAAAACTGTGTTCACGACCTGGGGTTCAATCCCAGGTAGCAGGCTCAAGGTTCACTCAGCCTTCCATCCTTCCGAGGTCGGTAAAATGAGTACCCAGCTTGCTGGGGGGGGGGGCAATGTGTAGCCTGCACACTGTAATTAAAAATTGTAAACCGCCCAGAGACTACTTAAAGTGGTATGGGGCGGTATATAAGCAGAACACTTTGCTTTAAATTAGCTTTATATACTATATTGTCTTTTTAAATGATGAATCCCTCATGGGTCCTTTATAAGGAAAAATATGAGGTAAATGATACTTTAAATAAATAAATAAATAAATTTGCTTTATATACCACCCCATTAGTGCTATGCACTATTCTGGGCAATTTGCAACGAGCAAAAAATAACAAATAACTGTAAATGTGTAAAAACGATAAAAAGCATAACACCACCAAAACACCAATAGCACAAGGCTCTTTGTCTCTAATAGAGTGAAAACACTGAGGCACAACATTGAGCAGGGTGGTTACGGAAGGCCTCCCTGAAAAGCAGTGTTTTAAAAGCTGCCTTCTAAATGTTAGCAGGGATTAAATAAATTAAATACATTATAGTAGAAAAAGCTTAAAATGCTTCCTTAATTATTAATGGTCTTGAAAGTCTAATCCACTCTTTAATGTTTCTGTGCTAACTCTTAATATTAAACATTAGAAAAGGCTGGATTGTCAATGAATGGCACATGATACTTTGGTTGCCACTAGACTTCTCTCAAGTAGAATGCTTTATTATTTACTCCTCCAAAAGTGCTCTTTGAGGACTCTGCCTTCCCCTGATCTGCCATTTTCCAGATGTGTACAAACTGCAGAATCCTGTCCTGGGTCGTAGATGGGGGGATTTTTATTTCAAAACATCTAGAAGACTGGAGAACATAGCAGGCTGCCCAAACATGAGCTATATGATGAAATTCTGCCACGGATCTGCTGCATCCTCCCCCCTTTGTACTCACACCAGTACCTCTTCAAATTGGGCTGTTCAGTGGTCCTTCAAACACCATGGATTGTTAGAAGAAAAAGAGATAAAGCTGGAAAGTTCCTATCAGGGTGCCTTAAAATGATCTTTAAAATAATTTTTAAAAACAACTAAGCTATATTATTTTTCACAGGAGATGCAGGAAAGGTAACTCCTTTACATTTTCCTTACTGAAAAAAAGTTATTATTTCCAACTTCCCACAGCTATCTGGGCTTGTTTTTTCTGCACCCTGTAGGACTATGCAGTCCTGTATTTGGACACAAAGCATGTGGTGTGTAGTTATGAAAGACAGGGGTGTTGGACAGAGCAACTGTTGCAGGCAACAGATGCTAGACAAGGGAAGCAAACAGTTAATTATTTGATTTGTTATTACAGTTCACATACTGCGAGCCTGGTATATCGTGGGACCGCAGTATATGAAGGCAAGGGCCCCTGGGGCAAGTTGTGTGGGCTGGTTTGGGGCATCCTATACTTACCACAGGCCTGGAGCTGCCCCGAGCGGGCCTCCAATGGGCTTCCTGGGCCTCTCAGAGGCGCAAATAAGTGGTTTCTGGTGAAATCGAAGTGGCTTCCGAAATGCCTTCTGGATCGCCCAAAAGCACTTCTGGGGCTTCCAACAGGCCCCAGAAACCCCAGCAGAGGCCCGTTTGGGGCAATGCCAGGCCTCACGTAAGGGCAGGAAGCCCCAAACAGGGTCCCCCTAGGCCCAACGCAACCCAGCATCTGGATAACATGGATTTCCATTTATTGTGGGTCGAGTTGGGTCCCTAACTCCCACAATAAATGGGGGATTACTCTATTGCATTTTGCTATTAGGAAAGGAGAAAGGTTTTTTTTGTTTTGTTTTGTTGTTTTCTTGCGGGATGTTCGGCCAATAATTTGGCTGCTTTTAGGTACCGCACTGCATAGCACATCCGATTTTGCTTGATTTCAGAAGCTAAGCAGGGTCGGCCCTGGTTAGTACTTGGATGGGCGACCACCGGGGAATACCCGGTGCTGTAGGCAACTAGTATTCCCTGGAACTGGCAAGCCACTCCAGTACTCCTGCCAAGAAACCTCCATGGACATAGAGTCACGTAGAGTCGGTCACGAGTGTAACGACACAACACACACACACACACACATGCACACAGGTACTGTACTGTGTATCATAACAGGGGTGTCAGTATCTGCTCCTCCTCAGGTAGCAAAATGCACTGGGCTGTCCTTGGTGAAAGATCATGGCAGAAGCACTTATAACTTCAACACTTCCATAGTTGCATTTATTCTTTCCTGTAGCTTTTCTTCTGAAAAAATAGGATTGCCAGCATCTATTCCTTTCCAGAGGTGCACTTTCTGGAGAAAGTTAACTGAACTAAAGCTGAGAAAATTAACTGAAGTAAAAAAGAGTAAATAAGTTAGCTCACAATTTTGATCCTTCAAGAGGCATACTGCCATGTATTTTTTTTCAAACAGAAAGTGAGATATTAAAAGTTTCTGCAGAAATGTGAAAGATTAACTTGGAACATGCTGCCTCAACAGAACTGCCTCACTGACAAATAGACAAAAAGCATAAGTATTCCCCCAGCACCAGTTAATTTTGTCTTATACTGTATTTACCATGGAACTCATGTTACAAAAAGAACCCAGAATAGTTCAGTGTTTAAGTGAAAGCAACTAACTTTAGCTGACTCTGTGATGACTGGATGGGTTTTAGGCATCTGGCACAAATACCTTTTTAAAAAACCAGCACCACACATTTTAATACTTTTTTCCACAGAATGTATGGAAAAAATATTACTCCTAACAGCAGGAAGCACTGCAGCCCCAAAAAGAGCAGTTTGGTGAATCAATATGGATTTTGATACAATGTGCAAGATCCTTCTCACACATAAAAATGAAAAAAAATCACTTTGTACATACAGAACATGTATTTAGTACACATGAAAGTAAGAAGCACAATTCTGAACAAATCTTCCAGTGTCCAACTGTTTACCTTTGTTCATTAAAAAAACAATTATTGGTAACTTGGAAGTGAACCCCATTATTTGTGATATCCTGCTGATGTAAATTTATGCCAGTGTAACCTGGAATTAGTACAAAATATTTAATATTTTCTCATTTCCCATTTCACATACACCCTAGCATTCCCTTTTGCCCTGGAAAAGCCTTTGGGAGGCTCAGGATGAAGAAAAGACATTTACAGTAAAAACAAAAATCATTGCTGGCAGCGCCAATCCAGCAGTGGGTTTTACGGCAAAACGCTTCCCTCCCCTCACAATCCTGAGGCTCCAAAAGGGATCACCAGGACAAAAGGGATCCCAAGACAACTTTGGAACTTGGGGGGGGGGGATAGGAAGTATTTCATTAGTTTACATGAAATATTTCTGGTTCCCGATCTGGGTTATGCTGGTGAAAATTTACACAACAGGTTTTCACCCTAAAGATATACAGCTGTAGTCTTAGTTACCAAATATATGCACTTTGCTGAAAGTAAAGGCAGTTTTTTTTAATGGGAGCATCCTTGTGCAGCTTGCCCAAGGCCACACAGGCTGGCTCTTCTCCCTGGAGGTCCAGTTGGGATCTCTGAACTCCCAACTTCTGGCTCTGCAGCCAGAGGAATATTTATAGAGCTGCATAATGTGAAACATCTTCTGAACACACCTCATAAATGAAACTTGTCATTGGTAATTCAGCAGGCTGAAGCTAAAATTATGGATCACAGCTCTTGGGAATCACTTCCAAGAGGGATCTGGTTGGAAGCATGTTACTTAAGTAGTGTATATTGGTCCTTTTATTTTAGTAGAGCAAAAGCCTGCTGAATTTAATTGCCACGGATCTAAACCCAGAACCGTTACAGACATAAACCAAAGCATCATTCATTGGAGTTGAAGATGTCATGCCAAACAAGTACATGAATGCAGAAGTCAAGCCCTGCCTTGAACAATCTGCATCTTAAGCAGATGAAAAGAAAGAGCCCTTTTATACTAAGGGGAAAGAGGGGAAGGGGGGCAGACTTTAAATAGAAGAGAAGTCATATTATAAAATCAGCTGCCAAGTGGCAATAAAATGCTTTGGGACACCCTTTTCCTACTCCCAACTCTTGGCTCTCGCCCAATGCCTGATCAAAAGGGAGGCGGATCTGAGACAATCCAGAAGGGCACTCCTCACCCAAGAGGGATTTGATCATCAAACAAGCAAGGTGCACCTCTTATCATGACGATGATCTCGTCGTACCCCGCCGGTTTTTGCAAAGTAGATTTCGGGGACTGCCTTTGGGAAGCCCCGCGCTCTGCTTTTCTTCCCTCGCGGGATTGGGAAGAGTAAAAAAGGGGAAGCAGGCGCCCTATAATTCTGCTCAGGATCTTCACTGCTTCGGGTGATGGTGCTGGGGAAACGGGGGGGGGTGGGGGTGGGATTAAATCGAAATGCATTTTCCGCCTGCATCCACGTGCTTCCCACCTGCCCAGCCCTTCCTGACCTGGAGCAACCCAAGAGCCCAGGGTGAGTGGCGGGAAGTTTCCATCCAGTTCTAGAAGACAGAGAGAGAGAGAGAGAGAGAGAGAGAGAGAGAGGCTCCTACTGCTTTTTTAAAAACAAATTTGGCCGGAGTCTTGACTTCAAGGGCAGCTTCTCGGAGGCAACACACACACACACACACACACACACACACACACACACACACAGACGCTGCCGTGCCCTTGGCGAGCACCACCACTCCCTCCTCTTCCCGCGGTGAGCAAGCCCCTTCCCCTGCACACACCTGAGCAGCCCCGGCGAGGATGCTCTGCCCTGCCCTGCCCTCCCGCCTGTCCGCTTCCCTTCGCTCACCTCTGCCGCCGGCGTTGCTGGCCGTGGAGTTCCCGCAACCCATCCCCTCCTAGCCTGCCTGCCTGCCGTGCCGGCGGAGCTGCCGAGGCACTCTCTCGCTCCGAGCGTGGAAACGGCGATGAAGGAAAGAGGGTGGGAGGAATAGAGAGAGGCGAGCGACCCGCCGCCCCGCCTCCGACCAAGGGATGCGTTCAGAACAGCAGCAGCAGCAGCAGCAGCAGCAGCAGGCGAGGCAAGCGCGGCCCCGGGAACGCACCGAGGGACCACCTCCCTCCCTCCACCCCGCGTCACCTTGGCGACGGCAGAAGCCTATCAACGCCCCCTACAGCTTGGACGGCTCCTTCCCATTGGCCTGAGCGGAGGTGAGCGGGATTTCCAAGGGAGGAGGGTTGAAGGATGCTCCAGCACCACTTTTCCCTCCCCAGTGAACGTAAGGAGAGCCCTGCTGGGTCAAGCCAAGGACCCGGCTAATCCAGCTTCCTGTGTATCTCACCATGGCCCCACCAGAGGCCTATGGGAGCACATGAGACAATTAGATATCTGCCTCCTGGTACCACTCCCCGGCCTCTGGCATGTTGAAGTGTCCTCCTTTTAAGCCTGGAGATAACATGTATCCTCATGGTGCCTTGTAACCTGCTATGGACTTTTCCTGCAAATATCTGCCCAACCGCCTTTTAAAGGCATCTTGGCCAGATGCCATCGCCACATTCTGTGGCAAGGAGTTCCACAGACTAGTAATGCACTAGGTAAAGAAATATTTTCTTTTGTCTGTTCTCACCCTCCCAACCCTCAATTTGAGTAGATGACCCCTGGTTCTGGTATTGCATGAGAGGGAAAAGAGCTTCCCTCTATCCACTTTATGAACTCCCTGCATAGTTTTGTATGTCTCAATCATATCCCCATCAGGTACATTTTTTCTAGACTAAAAAGCCCCAAATGGTGTAGCCTTTCCTCATAAGGGAGATGTCCCAGCTCAGTAATTATTTTAGTTACTCTCTTTTGCACTGGCCTTCTTCACCACTTCTTGACACTTTCATCAAGTTGTCCACCAGCACAACAAGATCTCTTTCAAGATCCATCATGGATAGCTCAGAACCCACTAGCTGATAAGTGAAGTTTTGACTATTTATTATTATTATTATTATTATTATTATTATTATTATTATTATTATTATTATTATTATTATTATTATTATTATTATTATTATTGGTCCCAATATGCATTACATTTTCTTACTTTGAAATGCAATTGCTGCTTTGCCACCTATTTTTGAAAGTATGGGGAGATCCTTCTGGAGCTCTTCACAATCCCTTCTGGTCTTCATCAGCCAGAATACTGTAGTTTCGTGCCATCTGCAAACTTGGCCACCCCACTGTGTATCAGTCTCCAGGTCATTTAGTTTATTTTAAACAGAATTTATGCCAAGGATGCTTGGGAGGTGGAAGGATTCATCCATCCCGGGGGAAACTGAATAGCTGGATCTATTGCCTGCATCAAAGCAGAAGCCGGCCTTCAGCTCCACCCTTCTAGCTTTTTCACAGGTATATCTCAGCCTTTGTTGCTAGAGGTAGCGCCGCTGGTGCGCGTGCAGCTATTGGACCAGGTGACTTTGGGGGAATCCCTCAAATGCAAAAAATTTGTGATTCTACAAACTCCTATTTGATGTTGGATCTTGATTGCACATCACATGCTTTTATGTGTGTGTATGTGTTTTTATACAAGCAGTTTAACACTAGAGTTGTGTATAATTTCACAAAAGGGCTCAAAAGTACTCACTTGTATGCTGGATTGTAGCTATTAGTTTTTGTGAGTTTTTCAGGCTGTTTGGCCAAACAGCACGAAAAACTCACAACAACGATCAGATTCCAGCCGTGAAAGCCTTCGAGAATACATTGTAGCTATTACTTGTAAGGGCTGCTTCACGGCCTTTTTTACTTTTTTTTATTTTTACACAGCCATCTTTTCAAACCAAATGAATCAAAAACATGAGAAACAGCCCTCTGCAAGGTCACTTGCAGATCATTTCTTCAGTTTTTTCCTTCTTGCTTGCGTCACATCATGTTTAAAAGTCTCTTGGGTTGTTTAAAAAGTACAGGCTCATGTTCTTTATTCAGGACCATTAGCAAACTATGGAAATTTGCAGGAAGAGACTGGGAAAAGTTGCAATGCAAGTTGCTTTTTAATTCCTGTCCAAACGTATTAGCTGAAACCCTGTTTTGTGTAGTAAGGTGCACTAGAGTAGACCCATTGAATCAGGATTTCAGATCAAAATTAAGGATGGGAAATATTCTACGTGCTGTAAGTGCCATAAATGTACCTGGGTATTTGAGCCTTTCCTGTTTAAGAAAGTACTCCCAGCTTTCAGCAGTACAAAGGTCAGTAAGCCTCACAGTGCATTAGCCTCAATGAATCAACGGCTTGTGTAATCCTATTTGTTTATTATTAAATTATTAAATTTATATTGCTCTCATCTGGCCTCTTTTGATTTAATACATTTATTTATTTATTTATTTATTTTGACACTTTTATACCGCCCGTCTTCCGGAGGAACTCTGGGCGGTTTACAACAAGGTAATACGATAACAGAATAACAAGTCATGACGACGCACACCCGCCACCAGTCTGGCCGCTGCATTCTGCATCCGCTGAAGTCGCCAAACAAGATTCAAGGGCAACCCCATGTAGAGAGCATTGCAATAGTCTATTCTCGAGATCACAAGCGCTTGCACGACAGGAAGTCCCCGTCCAGGTACGGGCGAATCTGGGCAACTTGTCGAAGATGGAAGAAGGCAGGCCTGGACACGGCAGCCACCTGGGCCTCCATAGAAATTGCCGGGTCCAGGACCACGCCCAGATTCCGGACACTGTCCACTAACTGAAGGGGAAAGCCCTCCAGACTAGGGAAAGGGCCTCCGTATCAGGATGAGGAAGCCCCAAAGAACATAACCTCAATCTTCTGTAGGTTGAGCCTGAGTCTGTTGGTCCTGGTCCATTCCATGACCGCATCCAGGCAAATGTTGAGGGTCTGTACAGCCTCAACTGCAGAGGTGGAAAAGGAGAGATAGAGCTGCGTGTCATCGGTATACTGATGACAGTAGGCTACAAATCTCCTAATGACCTCAGCCAGTGGCCTCATATAGGTGTTGAACAGCATAGGGGAGAGGGCCGACCCCTGTGGAACCCCACAAGGGAGTATCCAAGGTGCCGACAACTCCCCTCCCCCCAAGCTGCACACGCTGGAGATGATCCGAGAGGAAGGACCGGAGCCAACTGATTACAGTGCCGCCAATCCCCACCCCGGAGAGCTGGTCCAGAAAGATACCGTGGTCGATGGTATCAAAGGCCTCTGACAGATCCAGAAGGACCAACAGGGTAGAGCAACCCCTGTCAGCCCCCCGGAGGAGGTCATCTTGCAGTGTGACCAAGACTGCCTCAGTCCCCCGACAAGGCCTGAACCCAGACTGGAATGGATCAAGGACACGTTTTTACTCCAGGAACGGCTGGAGCCTGACAGTAGCCACCCTCTCGATTACCTTGCCCAGGAAGGGAACATTGGCAATCGGATGGTAACTGGCCAATTCGTCCGATGCCAAGCCAAGTTTCTTTAGGGTGGGCTTCACCGCCGTCTCCTTCAGGGAAAAACACCCTCCAGGAAAGAGGCAGTGGAAATAATAGAAGGGCTTCGACAGGATCGTCAGCCAAACCGTCAGGAAGCTCCCCGAAGGCTTGCAAGAACCGATCGGGGTCCAGAAGCCACAACATTGCACAACATTGGGGTTGAGAGGACCAGGCCCCTGTGCAGTTAAAAAGCTGTGTATAAATCTTATGACCCTCCAAAATATAACTGCAAAGCATCCAAAGTTGATTAGGGGGAGAGAGAGAGAGAGAGAGAGAGAGAGAGAGAGAGAGAGAGAGCTTTGACAATCCTTTCTATACAGCAGGGCTGTCCAACTTTGAACAGGCCAAGGTCTACTTTTTCTGGCCCAAAGTGCCTGAGGGCTACACTAAAACCTCTACTTACGTATCAATTTTATCCATTCCTTCCGAGCACATGGTCATAAGTAAAAAATTTATAAGCAGAGCAGTGGTTTCCCATAGGAATTCATTTAATCCATTATGGAGGGAATTCTCCGGGGCGGGAGGGGGGAAGAGAAGGGAGATGTCACTGCACAAAGGAGATGGGCATACCGGCAACCCCACCTCTCATCCCTCTCCTCTCCTCTCCTCCCTCCACTCCACGCCAGTCACGCAGCTGGTCACAAGACAGTGGCACACTGATCATCTGGCCAGTGGGGGGAACAGGGGACTGTGCCATGTCCTTGAACTGCCCCACTCAGCTGAGACAGTGGGCTGGCAGACCCAGAACTTGGCTGGGGCAATGGTAGTCCTTGGGATGGGGGAGGGAGGGGTGGAGAACTTATCCCCTCACTTTTTTTATTGATGGCTGGCGGGCTACTTTTGAACCCTTCACGGGCTACCAGTAGCCCACAGTCTACCTGTTGGGCAGGCTTGACTATACAGTATTGTGTATAATGATCCTTAAAAGTCCTTATGACCTCCTGATTTTAGAGATTGAATTAGAGATGTGTTTTGGCAAAGTACACAATTTAGGTGCCTTCAGTGTTGAACTCGTGTTCAACATGGTGTTCTCGGTGGCGAGGGACTCAATATTCATTGAATATTTATTGGAATGTTTGTTTGTTTGTTGGAGGAAAACCATGTATAACAAAAACTTTGTCTGGAAGTTGAGTCATGGCAAATGGACTTCTTTTTCTTGGGAGATTGAAATGTTTCACTGCTCATCCAAAGAGCTGTTTGGATGAGCAGCGAAATGTTTCAATCTCTCAAGAAAAAGAGTTCCACTTGCCATGACTCAACTTCCAGATAAACTTACCTGGATGACAGAATCTTCACTGACATAACCAAAACTGTGCTGTTCAATAATTCTAGGGAGAAGCCTAATACAAATAGAATGGTGCAATACCTTGTTAAACTGCAATCACAGTGTCATGTAGAGTACATCTTTGTACTAAGTATAAATAACCACTAGCTATTTGTAAATACAGCGTTTATTTTCAAGGTCTGCTGAATGAAACATGAACAACCAGCAGTAACAGAAATATGCTGCCCTTAGATAACAACAGGTTATTGACAGATGTTCTTATTATTAATCATTACTCCTGAAGAATAATAGCCTGACTCTATTTGAAGTAGTTTGCACTAGTTAAAATCAATTAGGCCCTGTAATGAAGTCATGTTTTCTTTTGTATCCTTGCCCTTTAAACATTTAAAATATGATGAATTGTTCACTGGAAATTATTAATTTATTTTTTATTTATTTGCCTGAAATATTTCTGTTATAACTTCTCTAAATTGTTTAATCTTGAGAAGCATATCTAATACATATATTAATGAGGCTGATAAAAAGGGAAAACCTTTGTTGCCAGCACTGTGCTAGCTACCTGCTATGCCCAAACTCCAGTGACAAACATCCCCTTTGATTTCCCTGAAAATCATCCTAGGCAAGCACTCAGTACCTGAAATCCAGATGTAAATCACAACTGGAGTTGGCAAATTGGTTCAGTGGGGATTTGGTGAGTCAATTCCTCTGTAAATTCTGCTGATTTAATGGACTAGTCTAGATGCAGTTTATTTCTTGTTTTCAGCCAAAAAATAAGAAGATTGTTTTCAGGTGCTCTCAGTACAGCAGTTCCTCTCAATACAGCAGTTCCAATTTACTGACGCCATAACTTTCAGTTGCTATATCTTGATTTCTGAAAAGAAATGGGGATTATATAGCCTTCTATATGTGGTTTGACTGCAATTCCCAGTCTAACCACACATAGAATGAGAACTCAGTGCAAAAGAAGTATTACATCTTTAAGACATTTCAGGCAAAATTCAAAGAAAAATAAAATAAAATAAAATAAAAGACACAAACATGTGGCACCTTAAAGAGTAACTTTCATATTTTAATGTAACGTTTCGTTCACATGTGAACTTCATCAGACATATGTAGCAGCAGAATGAGGTGTACGATATAATATGAGCAAATATTAATGGGCTGTAGATGATATGATAGGCTGTAGAAAATAGAGGTGGGGTGTGTGTAGGGTTGAGGGGAGGGAGGAGGGACGGTTAGTTAGTAGAACTGGTGAGAATCATTAAATGTTGAGTTAGAGCTGTATAATTTATGGTTTTATGGCTCACGCCAGCCGATGTTATCTTAAACTGTGAGAATTAAATTCCTCAAGTGACAGAAACCAGATTAGGTGGGGGGGGGTGTCAGAAAGGTAGAGAAGACAGGGTGGGGGGGCAGAGAGAGAATGGAAATTATTAAGTTTTTACCTTACAGTCCATGAGAAAGTGGCAATCTGGTAATATTACATTTGATAATGACTCTTTAAGACATAAATTACTACTACACAAGGACAGTGTAACTGGGATCTACATAGAGAAGACTTTGAAATAGTGGAAACCTTTCTGTCCTTTGGTTCAGATACCAGTCCAAATGCAGAAGACTGAGGAGGATAGCTATGAAAGAATTAGAAAACATTAAGTGTAAGGACGTTTCTCTAGAGACCAAGGACCAGATCTCCATTTTATGGTTTTCTCAATGCTGGTGTTTGTTAAGATTTGTATAATTTAAGACATAATATGGGCTATGTGAGGATCGTGAGCAGCAGATGGCACGCTGGGTGCAGCACTACTCTGAACTATATTCCAGAGAAAACAAAATAACCGAAGAAGTCTTAAATAATATTGAGTGCTTGTCTGTCTTGGAGGAGCTTGACAATGAACCAACACTAAAAGAACTAAATGTAGCTCTGGATTCACTTGCCTCTGGCAAGGCACCTGGAAAAGATAACATCCCTGCTGAAGTTCTGAAGTGCTGCAAAGAGATCATTGCCACTGAACTGTACGAAATCCTCTGCCTTTGCTGGAGGGAAGGGGGAGTACCACAGGTTATGAAGGACGCTAATATTGTTACTTATAATAACAAAGGTGACAGGAGCGACTGTAACAACTATCGTGGTATCTCTCTTCTTAGTGTTGTCGGGAAGCTGTTTGCACGTATTATACTGAAGAGGCTCCAGATACTTGCAGAGAGAATCTACCCAAAATCACAGTGTAGCTTTCAAACCAACAGGTCCACTACTGATATGGTATTTTCCCTCAGGCAATTGCAGGAGAAATGCAGGGAACAAGGACAGCCACTTTTTGTAGCCTTCATAGATCTTACGAAGGCATTTGATATGGTTAGTAGGGACGGACTCTTTAAAATACTCCTCCGGGTTGGATGCCCACCCAAGCTCCTTAACATCATTAGGTCTTTTCATGAGGATATGAAGGGCAATGTAGTTTTTGATGTCCTAGTGTCAGATCCCTTCAACATCCAAAGCAGAGTGAAGCAGGGCTATGTCCTTGCACCAACCTTGTTTGGGATCTTCTTTGCTACCATGCTGAAGTATACTTTTGGAACTTCAACAGAGGGTATCTATCTCTGGACCAGATCAGATGGAAAACTCTTCAACCTCTGTAGATTGAGAGCAAAGTCTAAGGTACAGAAGAAGTGTTTGCGGGATCTCTTCGCTGATGATGCCGCCATTACTGCTCACTCTGCCGAAGATCTCCAACAACTCATGGACCATTTTAGTAAAGCTTGCAAAGATTTTGGGCTAGAAATCAGCCTGAAAAAAACACAAATAATGGGCCAGAATGTGGACTCTCCTCCTCGCGTTACAATTTCTGCAAAAGAACTGGAAGTTGTCCATGTCTTTGTGTATCTTGGCTCAACTATCTCAGATACACTCTCACTAGAGTCTGAGCTGAATAAACATATAGGTAAAGCAGCTACTATGTTTTCCAGACTAACAAAGAGAGTATGGCTCAATAAGAAGCTGACAGAACATACAAAGATACAGGTCTATAAAGCTTGCGTACTGAGCACACTTTTGTATTGCAGCGAGTCTTGGACCATCCATGCCCAACAGGAAAGAAAGCTTAATACCTTCCATATGCGCTGTCTTAGGCAAATATTCAACATTACCTGGCATGAAAAAAGTTCCAAATAGCATAGTCCTGAATCGAGCTGGAATCCCTAGCATGTACACATTATTGAAACAGCGACGCCTACGCTGGCTTGGACACGTTGTGAGAATGGATGACGGTCGGATCCTAAAAGATCTTCTATATGGAAAACTAATGCAGGGAAAGTGCTCCAGAGGGAGACCACAGCTGCGGTATAAGGATATCTGTAAGAGGGACCTGAAGGCCTTGGGAATGGACCTCAACAGTTGGGAAACCCTGACCTCCGATCACACTGGAGGCAAGAGATACAACATGGTCTACATAAATTTGAAGAGGCATTTATCCAACAGGCAGAGGAAAAGAGGCAGGCACGGAAAGAACGAAACTCGAGGACCGGGCAAGAAACAGAATACATCTGTCCCCAGTGCGGTAGAGACTGCCATTCCCGAATTGGTCTATTTAGTCACACTAGGTGTTGTTTTTAGGATCTCTACTCCAGGAATGATACCATAGTCTTTCGAGACTGAAGGATGCCAATGAATGGGCTATGTACTTAAGATATACGGGAAAATGAGGTTCACTGTAAAAGGCAATAACACTACAAAAATGAAACAGTAGGAAAAGAGAAAATCCTTCGATGCATGGATTGACTCAGCAAAAGAAACCATGTGCTTTAGTTTGCAAGTCAGTGAAGGGGCCAAACAAATAGTAGGGGGGGGGAGTTCATTCATCAGCTGAGATACAACCACCTGGTTCCTCATCCTCTTCCTTCTGGCCACTCTCAGGGTTGCTATCCTCACCTAGCCTGCTTGGGATGTTCTTGTAGGGCAGTGGTGGCGAATGTTTGTCACTCCAGATGTTTTGGACCACAACTCCCACAGTCCTTTGCCATTGGCAATCTAGGCTTGTAATTCTGGGAGCTGTGGTCCAAAACATCTGGAGTGCCGAAGGTTCACCACCACTGTTGTAGGGTGAGCAGAGCCTTCTGGAAGTTGACATTATTGTTTCTAATAGTGGACATTTGGCTGAATAACCATTAGCTAGGTCTGAAGAAGTTATTCCTTAATAACAATTCCCTCCCCATCCCCCGCACTAGCAATTTTCTATGCTTATGTAAAAACTGCTAACAATATTGATCCACAAAACCTCTCTATGCACCATTTCCCTACATCAAAGAGAAAAAGCAACCATTTGCCAAATTACCCAATCAAACAATGTATTTTTTGCGTTTCTTAAATGGAAGCTAATTACTTTGATTTATTGAAGCTATACTTACATTAGGAAAACTAAGCTGAGTTCATCCACATTGCTGTAACTCAGAATTTCTTGGAAATCTGTTTTTGGTTTGGTTTTAAATGATATCCCACAGAGAATGAGTTGTTTCTGTTGACTAGTGAAGTAGTAAAGAACCTATTTCCAATGCTTTATTGTTTATAGAATGCTATTTTCCATGTCATTGCATAATAGTCAATTCTTGGGAGAAAAACACCAGAAAATTGCTATTTATTAAATATTCTCCACTTTCTGAGCAAAGTGAGAGTATTCCTAAGAGCAATACAATGTGGGTGTATGTATAATCTCACAGCTTCGTATGTCAAAGGCATCAAGGCTGCTTGCTACTCCAGAATGTTGATAAGTTAACATTCATCCATGGTTCTATCCATAACAATAACCCTTTTCCTGGAGCCTTATCAGATGACTCTTTTTTGGTAGATATCATCTGTTTTGATTGGGAATTGAAAATTCAGTTCAGGAGCCCCATGGTGCAGTGGTTAAATGTCTGTACTGTAGGTAAAACTGTGCTCATGACCTGGGGTTCAATCCTAGGTAGCAGGCTCATGGCTGACTCAACCTTCGATCCTTCTGAGGTCGGTAAAATGAGTACCCAGCTTGCTGGGGGGGGGGGACGACGACAATGTGCAGCCTGCATACTGTAATTAAAAACTATCAACTGCCCAGAGACTACTTGAAGTGGTATGGGGCAGTATATAAGCAGAACACTTTGCTTTGCTTCAATATGATTGGGTCATGGGGTAATCATTGAAATGTTGAGGTAAGGCACCCCTACTCTATTTCTACTGCTGGTTTCTAAGGAGATGGTTAATAAGTTAACTCCAGAAATTCAGAAGGCAAATGATGGGAGGAGGAGGAGGAAAGAAAACTTTGCCAAGTTAAGCCCCTAACAGCCTTTTAAAAAGAATTGAAAACTTGGCTTTTTAAAGAAGCATACGGCAATAGCTAAAGTTTGTGTTGTTTCCCAGTGTACCTTCACTGTTTTCTGACACACTTTAGTTTTTACCCACTTGCTGGACCCAACTGCGTTGTTACTTGTTATGTTATTAATTTGTCTATGTGCTTTTAATCGTTGTACTCCCCTGCATCTGGCCCTTAAAGTACCCCCGTTTTAAGCCTGGAGATTACACATCTCCATCACGGTTTGTAACGTGTGATGGACTTTTCCTCCAGGAATCTGTCCAATCCCCTTTTGAAGGCATCCAGGCCAGATGCCATCACCACATCTTGTGGCAGGGAGTTCCACAGACTAACAACGCGCTGGGTGAAAAAAATATTTTCTTTTGTCTGTCCTTGGTGCCTGCTATTTATTATCTAGTATATCACTCTGAAAGAGTCCCTGCAATGCTGCATGGCTAAAAAAGCAGTTTCATGACAGAATCCCTGGATAGATCCTAATTAATAGCAAGACTACACTTCCCAGGCAGGTTTGCAGTGGCATTTAGGCAGCCTTGCTCTACTGCCACTAGGTGAACAGTGGTGGCAATACTCTCCTTTGCTTGCTGTTTTTGCTCTCCTACACCCAGAATGTTGCCTAGGGAATGGATTCCAAGACGGTTACTTCACATCCATTTTCGTCCTGGGAGGAAGTTCGTTCCATGTTGATTTCAGTCGCGGTCACGTGGTCTCCTTCCGGGTCTGTCCCTGTTTCTCTGTACTCACAGGCGTGATGAATGGTACCGGCACGACTGTTACCGCACGTCCTCGTTCCGTGTTGAGTTGTGACATTCGAAGCACTTGTACTCCTTTTTCCTTTCCCCCCCCAGTGTCCAGTTTTCAATGTTTTGATTCTCTGATGCCTGCCAGTCACAGCGTCACGGCGCACACATTGCTGCACTTTTACTTTAAAAAGCCATTCATTGCATTGAAAATTCCATAGGACTTTTTCTTGAAATACAAAAACCCCAGTGATTTTGACCATTGTAAATTTGAGGATGGTGCTAAACTTCTATTTTAAAAGGAAAGGCATTTCTTTTAGGCCAGGGGTGCCCAAACTTTTTGTAAGGAGGGCCAGATTTGGTGGCTGAGAATGTGTCAGGGGCCGGTTGCTCCCCAACCCTGCCACCCCACTACAAGCCCCACCCACTTTCTTTTTAAAAAAACATGGGGTGAAGGAGAGGGAGAGAGGGGTGGGCCAGCCAGCCACGGGCCACTCAGAATGGCCTGGCGGACTGGATTTAGCCCCCGGGCCGGACTTTGGGCAGGCCTGTTTTAGGCATTTGATTGCTTTGTGCCCGTGAACAATAAATCCCTAGAGAACTTGGAAAACAGTAACTACAGTTCCTTTATACTTCACTACAATGCAGTAAACTGAGGGGGGGGGGAAGACTCAGGTTCTGGGACTTTCCCTGGCACTGTCTTTGGGGAATGGGAAGTGAGCACAAGAAAGGATCCTGTAGAACATATTGATTGCTGATATTGCTGTTTTCAGCATTCAAGGTGACCTTTGCTATGTAAAGCTTGCGACCCTTTTTCATTTTGGCAATGCAGGAATGATATTACAAGGTAACATTGGACTATGGTGGTTTGACTTGTCGATTGAGAAACAATAGCCCACATTCATAAACTAGAAGGTTTCTTTGTTCTTTTGTTTTTCGAAAGATTGAAGGGAAAAGCACTGTTGTCTGTGCAATACAGTGATGGTTCTGTTGGAATTTGTTTGCAACCTTGCATGTTGTCTGTACTTCGTTTGCTTGTAAGAGACTTTCCTGGGCTGGGGTGATTATCTTTCCAGCACTAACCATTCATTTCTTCCAGTCCTCGAATTCAAAGAAAGCAGCACCTGTCTGCTGAGTCGTCCTTCCCTCTCTTTCCTGGGTTGCAGCAGTTTGTTAGTTCGCTGTTGTTCATTCGGTTGCTAAGTATGAATGCACTAAAGAAGGATTTAAGCAACTGTAAGTAAAGATTTTTTTCCTTTTCCTTTTTCCTCCTACAGATGTCTCAGAGTGAGTTACTGAGGCTTTAATTGCCAATGACCCATGCACTGTGCATCCCATATTAACTTGGAAAGAGAAACAACTCATGTAAATTCCAAATTTAGAGTGTTTGATAATAAGTGCACCTGAGCATTATAAAAAAGTGATGTGCATAAATTTTAAAAATGAATAATTTTAAGACTGCACACAAAGGTACTTAGTCAATGGGAGAATACATATACATGTGGACCCTTGTATAACAAATGGTTTGTATAACATAAAATCTGTACAAGATAAAAAAATCCAGAGAGAGGGGAAATTTGCTTAACAGAATTGCCTATGGGGTGAATCAATGCAACATAAAATTGGTCACAATTAGGGATTACTCTGTTTTCAATGCATTCCTATGAGAAATTTGTAGAAAGGAAAATTTGCTTAGCATAATTTCATTTGGAACAAATTAATTCCTTTATACACGGTACCACTCTATATGCACATAAATGAAATCTCAACATATTTTTTCTTTCCCTGCCAAAGCCTACAAACCCAGCAAATAAACATAGACTAGGTGCAGAAAGGACATGTACTCCATCTTATTCAAAGCACTTTGACAAACAAGTCAAACAGGACATCATTTTTTAAAAGCTGGCACAGCAACTTTCTCCATCCCCCACTTCTATATCCATAGCTATCATTTCAGTGCAAATGACAGCTACAGATAATTAGTATAACTGACAGTGTTCTGCTAGGAAAAAAACATTAAGACCTGCTTGTGGTAATAGTAAAAATCTCAGGCTGCTGTTCAGTTGTATGTACTTGTTTCAATATGTTTCCAACATTGGCACTGAAAATAAAACTAAATAGAGACGTGGATCGTGTGGGGGGAGTGGAGTGGGGGTTATCAGCTCTATATGTCAGTCCCCCACTCTTCCATGCACTGGAAATCTCAGCTCAAGAGTGTTATGCCTCCCTATCTTCTGAGTGAAAGCCTCTTCTTTGTTATTTTGCATTTCATTTTTTCAGGGTGAAGGCTATGGCTCAAGTGGCCCGTGCTGTAACACCAGCTATAATATTGAGTGGATTCAGAAGCAAATTTGGCACTAAGTTTAAAAAGAAACCTGAATCAGTAGTCCTTTTCTCGGTAACTCTGCTTCTGTGTCATAATTTTGCTCCTTGTAAATCCCTCTGAAAATACAATTAATGTACTGTACTAACTTTGAAAATACACTTTAGGCTGTGTTTAGCCCTGCATCATTTCTGAAGCTGATTTCCCTTCTCCTCAAGTAGAGAAGTCACCTTTCTTTGGTGAAACAAGAAAAGGGAGGCAAGGACAAGCATCTCGTTTGTGGCTCTTAATTAAGAGACCAGAACAAAGTGTTCACATGCAACATTGGCACAGTAAAAGCAATCTTGGCACATGGGGTTAAAGGGTCACATCCCAAACTTCTTATGCAATATCCATCAGTGTCAAAGCTACACAAACGTCCCAGGCACAGCCAGTGGCTATAATTAGAGACCTTTATTTCAAATAAACAGTCCTGTTGTATTGAGACTAGCTTTCTCAGCTAATATGACACAGGTGGTGTTGAGGGTCTATTTAGGTGGCCTCTGGAAGACCAACTTGTTATATACAGTATTGCTTACTAGATCCTTAAATCGGCATGTAAAGAGGCCATTTGTAACTGTGGCAGTCTCTTAATTGTGGCTAAAAGTTCAGGAATTGGCAAAAGAAATCTCTACTTTTCCCCACAACTTATCCCTATTGTGCCCAAATTCCTCACATTCTTTTTTCACTGGCCTAGTCAGGGCTAAACATTACCTCAGCAAGGCCGTTAAATGTGACTTGACATTAGCCAGGATTAATGTCAGCCAGGGTTTGCTGTGGCCACTAGCTAGCTTCAAATCCTATCTTCTGGCCTGTGTTAGCTAGATTTATTTATTTATTTAAAATATTTCTCTCCCACCCTTCTTAATAATACCCATACTTAAAAGTCAATATTAAAAAGTAACAACAGTGAGTATACAAAATACTAAAAAGATGAAACAAATACCACACTAAAAGGCACAAGCAACACCAAAATGCATCCAGAGGAGTAAGGTATAACTATCCATTTAAAAAAACCCCACTCAGGCAGCCAGTCACTTAGGGAAAGCTTTCCTGGAAGGATCATCAAGATGGGGCTAGCCTAACCTCCTATGGGAGGGAGTTCCAAAGTCTGGAAGCAGCAACAAAGAAGGCCCTCTCCTGTGTCCCCACCAAATGCACTGTGAAGGTGACAGGACTGAAAGGAAGGCCTCTCCTGATGATATTATTATTAATACTTGAGCAGGTGCATAAAGGGGGATCCTTGATATAGCACACAATTTTCCTTCTCTCCATCAGTTATTACAACCCTCTGAAGGAAGTCAGGAAGATAGACCGGTAAGGGGGGAAACGCCTCCATTCCTTTATTCTGAGTATGGTCCTCAACAAGTTTCCATCTCTTCCCAGTGAACTGTATCTCCATTACAGACATGACACCAAGGAGGGCTATGATGCTGCTTCTTGGGAAGCAAAGTGAGTATAGGAAATCCCATTAATATCATGGATTTAATCACTAACACTTTGAATTGTGCCCAGGAAAAAAAACTGGCAGCCAGTGGAGTTAATGCAGAACAGGTGCAATGTGAGCTCGCTGGTGAGTGCCAACTGTCACCTTTGCCGCTGCATTACAGCTCGTAGGTTTTCAAGCCAGATGGTAGATATGCCTTGCTTTTCCACCTGCCAAGGTGACCGCTTGAATATTTTATTTGTTTGCATTTTGTGAACCCATATTAGGGTGACAGTGTTTGGTTCTAGCTCCTCTTTCTTTAAGCATTGATCAACTGCAATAAAAATACTGAATACAATTACAATGCATTTACTCACTCATTCTGCTTAGTTGTAATTTAATTAGAATTTATTTACGACAACCAATGTGCTGTACCACTTAGAGTTACAGAGGATGACTCTGAAACTTGGCTTGTCTTCCCATTCAGTCATAGAAACTCCCTAGTGGTTGGCAAACCTAAACAACCTTGAAGATTTCATATACAGTGGTACCTTGTATAAAGGGATTAATTTGATCCAAATGAAATTATGTTAAGCAAATTTTCCTTTAAACAAATTTCCCATAGGAATGCATTGAAAACAGAGTAATCCCTAGTCACAACCATTTTTATGTTGTACGGATTCACCCCATAGGCGATTCTGTTAAGCAAATTTCCTCTATCTCCAGAATTTTTTATGTTGTACGGATTTTATGTTATACAAACTGTTTGTTATAAGAGGGTCCGCTGTACTTTGGGGAAAATCTATTAGTATTGCCATGAAATGACATGTGACTTGACACAAAACAAAAAAGAATGTATTTACTCTTGTTATTGAATAGGCATTTATAAAACCATTAATGCCATTTTAAAACACGTCAGTGAAGGGTATCTTTCTCATGGCTTATTAGCTCTGTTTTACATTACTCGTCATTTATCTAACAAAACTGTAGATCATATTGATAGTTTTCTGTAGCTACAACATGTATGTATGTTTGTTCCAGTTCTACGGCTTTCATCTGCTGTTCACTAAATACATGCGTGTGCGTGTGCGTGTGCGTGTGAATGACAAATGTAAACATTTAGCTGCTGTTAATACAATCAGTACAAACTGTTGGGCATTTGTACGCGGTCATCTTCCTTTGCAATAATAGTTGGAATAGGATTCATCCTTTCATTCGTTTGTGACCGATCCTCCTTGCCCTCCTTTGTCCAGCGAGCTCAAGGTGGCGCCCTCGGCTCTCCTCCTTCGGCATCCGTCATCACAACAACCCTGTGCAGCAGGCCACGCGTGGAGGCACCGAAATCCAAAGCCAGCCAAACGCTGTCCTGGGATCCTGGGAATTGCAGTCCCAAAGTGCCATTTCCAAGGTCTGGTCGCACTCCCCAGAAAAAGAAAAAGAAAAACAGCCGGCCATCTGGCTGGCGCCTTGAGCAGGGGAGCCCTGCGTCCTGCATTGCTTTGGCCCGTTTCTTCTGCCTGGGGTTGCTATCGTGCAAACTGAGAAGCCTCCCACGATTTGCAACGAAGAGTTAATGGCAGGCAGGAAGGTTCGCCGCGCCACACTTCCTGCGGCTCTCCACTAGTTGCCCGACTTCCTCCCAGAAACAGGAACCAGGAGGAGTGGTCCTGGGCGGCTCGCCGACTTGGCTCGGAGCGCAACAGGCAGCATTAGCAGCGGCAGCGGCGGCGGGCGCGACCACCTGTTTACTTACCTGGGCGCTTCCGGGCGGCGAAGGTGTCCTGGTTCCGCCTTGGCCGGAGGCCAGCGATCGGCTGGCTGGGCGAGCGTGGGCACGGTGACGGCGCATCATCCGCAGCAGGCTCGAGGACGTGTCAGCAGCCACGCTCGGCCGCTCGCTGGCTGCCCCTCGGTCTCGGGCTTGCGGAATCGATCCCGCCTAAATTATTCACGATCGCCCTTTCCACTGCCAGGCCATGCCCGTCGTCGACAAACTCCGCCTGGAAGAGGCTCTGCAGGATAGTCCGCAGGTAACCGAGCGAGCGGGGAAAGGATCCGAGGACATCTGGAACCGCGGCTGGGGGAGGGCGGTGGCGAAGCTAGCCCGAGCAAAAATACGTGTACTGTGTGTACACACACAGAGAGGGGGGAATAGATAGATAGATAGATATAGACGTGCAAATAGGAGAGATACCTGCATCATGAGGCAGAGGGTACTTGGATAGGATGGGCGGATGAGGAGAGAAAATATCCAGCGCTGGAATCGGTCATTATTTAGTCCGGGAAACAGGTGTCGCCTTTCACATCTAGTTTGGATTGTTTAAAAATCGATATGCTTTATCGATCCACCGCAGCGAACCTGCCGTGGATTTTTCCACTAGTTTACAGAGCATCAGTGAATCAAAATGAAAGGTAGCCATGGTGGTTTAGCGTTTATTAAGTGAAAAAAAGAGAGTATCTTATAAAAGTAAGGAATACAGCACTGTGAATTAATAGTATGAAGGCTAGCAAAAAGGTAACAGATTAAACCTACTTTGGAAATCATTAGATCTTCTCATGAGGCTAGACCTTAAGGTGCATGTGTGGGGAAAGGCAATTCCAGTGAATTGAAAAATAAAACCTTTGTCTATATGAAGGGTTTGTAATTCCAGTACAAGGCAATGTAATAATAAAACAAGTCAGGCCATAATGCAATAGAAGAACAATTCTGCTGCATAACAACAACTAGCAACAATAATTTGCACTCAGACCATCTTTTGAAAACAGACAGTCATCACAGCTGTAAAGTTTTTCAGACTTTGTTGTTTTATAGATTAGGTAGGATGTAAGGAGTGTGTGAAGGGTTTAGAACTAGACGCAGCCCTTTGGAAACATTAATATACTTGATGAGAAAAGGTGGAGACAGGAAGCTAGTTTATCAATCTAATTGTGAGAGGCTCCACCTGGACAAATTTAGGTCACCTTTAATGGGAGGTGAACATATTAAAATCTAGGGCAGTGTTGGCGAGCCTGTGGCACGGGTGCCAAAGGTGGCACTTGGAGTCCTTTCTGTGGGCACCCGACATCGCCCCTTCACAGCCACGTGGATTCAGGTTAAATTGCTGTATTGGCACTTTGCGAAAAATTTGTGGGTTTTGAATCACAGTTTGGGCACTGATCTAGGGAGAAGGAAGGGGGGTGATATCTGTTTGTTTGTTTTTCTTTGTTCCTAACATCAGCTATAGTTGGATAGTTAAAAACATCCTACAAACAAACAAAAACTTTTATAAGGCTGGAATATGCAATTTGAGGTGAAACAAACAAGTGTGGCCCATTAAGATCCATAAGAGTTTCTCCAAAGTTCATGTACTTCTGGGACTCTGATTTCTCTTTTCCCAGGGGGTGGTGGTGTTTTTTTTTTTTAACAACTTGGCTAGGTGGAAGAGAAGTCTTTACAAAAGAGGTATAGTATTAGTACTATACTAACCTTTCTCCTACCCCCACCTCCCATCCTTCCTTGTTGATTTTGGATCTTTCCCAGAGAGAGGCTGCACTCACTGCAAATGGGCTTTTCGATTCAATGGAAAACATGCAGGCATCATGTGATGCATCTAAATGGATGATGGGGCTTAATGAGCTTGGGTGCTGGCTTGTGTAGCAAACGGAGGAGGCCGCAAAGTACATTTTTAAAAAGCCTTATGGACTGTAGTTCTTCTCTTTCTTTACAGAACTAGAAGTGTCATGGGTCCATTTGCTGTGGTGTATAACTTTTTCTGAGTTATTAGAATGTCTTTTAAATGATACTCTTTTTTCTAGAAGAGTGACTAAAAGAAGTTCCTTTCTAGACAGTAACTTTCAGATTTTTCCAGCAAGTTTAACTTCTTGAAAAGAACTTTCACAGGCTCTGGGAACTGTGTACAAGTTTACAATCAGCTTCCATTCTAGAATGCAATGCCTAGTAGAAGAAATTACAATGTCATTCAGATATGCAACTTCTAAAGTGCTTAAGTATTACTTCTTCAGGAAACAAATAAGAAAATTTACTACTTTGGTGTATAAACAGGCTCAGGAATCTTGTAACCCTCAGTAAAATGACTTGGAATGTGCCTTGTTTTAAAGCACATTCTAATTGGAGTTTTAGCTTGGTCACATGCTCCAGGAATTTGGAATGTTCCATCCAGAAAAACCTGAAAACCTAATATTAGGCAAGGGATGTTTTCCATGATGATTTTCTTCTAGGGACAATCTTGCACCTTTGTTTTTATTAATCAAAGCCCTCATTATCACAGGTTTGATTATAGTTCCAGGGTTGTAGATTTAGTGCCATCCTGGAGGAAAAACATAAAAGAAACACTACTTCCTCCCCTTTAAATGTTGCATGTTGAGATGAGTCTGGGTAAATACTCAGAAACATTATCACGTTGCTTAGTGTCATGCTTGCTATAAAGCCTATAATCAGCCAAGGGAACTCAGATTTGATTCTGTATACCCAGTTACATCTGCAGCTTTTAGTAGCACTCTGCTGTGAGGGAAATCAGTCTGGTCAGTGACCAGAGCCTTGTGGCTCAGTGGTTAAATTGCTGTACTGCATCTATAACTGTGTTCACCACTTGGGGTTCAGTTCCAGGTAGCTGGCTCAAGGTTCACTCAGCCTTCCAGCCTTCCGAGGTCAGTAGAATGAGTACCTAGCTTGCTTAGGGTGCAATGTGTAGCCTGCATAATACTTGTAAACCACCCAAAGAGTTTATTCTCAGAGGATTTCACAGCCGGGATCTGATAGCTGTTGTGAGTTTTTCGGGCCGTTTGGCCTTGTTTTGAAAGTTTTTTCCCCTGACGTTTCGACAGACTCTGTGGCCAGCATCTTCAGACGACAAAGAGCTCAGGGAACCCCAGAGCACAGAGAGAACTCCTAGTTCCATGAGCTCTTTGCTCTCTGGACATGCCAACCACAGAAGAAGAACGTTCAGAACATGGCCAAACAGCCCGAAAAACTCACAACAGCTATCACCCAGAGGGTGCTTTAACCACAATGGGGTGTTAGATAAGAAGCACAGTTTGCTTTGCTTTTTGCTTTTGATCACTGACACACACCCTTTTTTTTTCTAAAGTGGAAAACCCAACTTACTTACTTAAACATAATATTATCCCACTGTGTGGGTACGTAGCATTTTCCCTTTACAAATCCCAATGAAAATTCTCATTTCAAATAACTTTTGTACATGAGAGACATTAACACTAGTTTTCCTTTTGCAGCAAGGGAATAAATAGTTCACCAATATGTGGAAAGTTATTGATAAAGGGTGGAGAAGAGTTTCAGTCTATTCAACTGAAGTTATTATTTCTAGTGTTTCTAAATAGCAGCCAAACACCTCAAAATATTAAGGCTACAATGTTAGGACTCCTGTGTTATTGTTCTTGGGCAGCTTTCACCCTTGATCTCTTGATAGGGGTGGAAAGGTCTACAGGCAGCATTAGCTAAGGCAACCAAAGAAGATGTGTTGTAGGCATACTTGGGGAAACTGAGGATTATATGCCTTCTTGTGAACTCCTGGAACCATGGGAAGACTACCGATACCTAGAGCTGGCATCATTTTCTTCTCTTTCATTGGCATTGATGGGAAAGAAAGCATTTAAGCTTTTGAAAAGAGCCCCGGGAAGGGGGAAATCTGTTATTTATCCTGGAAGGCTATGGATAAGATGGTACTCTGCCCAGAGACAGTAGTACCTTTGTAGCTTTGCTGTCCACAGACCTAGATATGATCTTCGGCAAAGTAACATCCTACATGAGTATCATGTCTGGTGCTCCAATGGTGCTTGTCCTGGAAGAGAGCAAATAGTGAATAAACATACTGTACAGCAATATAATGTATTATAAGGTGTGATTTTCATTCTTCGCATTCCTTTCCAAAATTCCTGCATTTTCCCCTGCAAAATGTGACTTGTCTATACATATGTATCATGCTTATTTATTTTTAAAAAGTGCATGGAAGGAGAAATCAGATTAATTTCAGTTCACCTTGCAGGAAGGCATTGCATAGTGCATCAGTTTTTGAAAACAACTTTGGCCTGTAAGAGTTTGGCCCTGAATATAACCCAGGAAGTGAGCCTTACATTGCTGGAGTCACTGAATTCTCTGCTAACCCTAATCTTCCTTTTCAGTTTATGCAGGTCATCCTTGCTATAGGCAACTCCTTTGTGATTAATTCATGACAATAATCAATTATATAACATCTCAATGCTGTGGATGTCTTCTCAGCCTAGTTAAAGTAGAGGACACAGTCTGTGTTGCACGGCTTCTGTGAAGCTCTGGTCTCCTGCTGTGTGTAAACAGAGGAGGAAAGGAGGGGAAAGATGAACTCTGTGTTTTATTTGTGTGCAGAATCATGAAAGCCAAGGAAGTATCAGGGTTAAAAGGCTAGACCTGAACTAGTGAGAAGCTCGTTCAACTCGCTGAGCAGCTAAAAATCCTGTGTGAATTTTGGGCTGAACCACTGTTTCTTAGTGTATGTCACAGGGCTGTTTTGAGGATAAAGCAGAACAGAGAGCTGCCTCTATCACATACTCTGCTCCGTGCAGGAAGGGTGGGGTAAACATATGGCCAGTTAAAGCCATATTAAAGCTGACACAGGAACAGGACATGGTCAGTCCACTGCCCTGATAAGGTTGGATCCCAAGCCTTACTTAAATCAGTACTTAAGTCTGAGAGTTGTCATTCTGTAACTTGGTTAAAGGTAAAGGATCCCCCCGCACTTGCGTGCTAGTCATGTCTGACTCTAGGGGCTGTGCTCATCAATGTTCCAAGCCAAAGAACCAGTGTTGTGCAAGTCTGTGGCCACGTGGCCAGCATGGCTGAATGCATTTCTACACACGGAACACTCTTTTTCCTTCCCACTTTTTACAGCGACACCTATTTATCTACTTACATTTACATGCTTTCAAACTGCTAGGTTGGCAGGAGTGGGGTTAACAGTGGGAACTCCCTCCACGGTGTGGCACCCAGGATTCAAACCGCCAAGCTGGTTATAGGGTCATAATAGCCACTTCCTTGACCGATGTTTAATCCAACATTGAAATAATCCAGACCTTTGGGTGGCCTGACTTGCATTGCCTCCTTCACTGGTGGGAAGGACCATAAAAGAGGAATGCAAGAGAGAGTGTTCTCCTTAGAAGTGTCATGTCTTGGCAATGTCCTCCTCCCTGAGGTGCACCCCGCGCCAACCTTAACTATCATTTCAGAACTTGCCTGAGACTTTTTCTTCACCCATGAACCCATGTGAGCTGTTTGGTTCTGCTCTGTGTTGAGGACCTGCTTCTCAGAATTTTGCAGACAGCCAAGTCCTCGCCAGGTTTTAGTGTCCTGGTTTTATTGCGCATATGAACAGATGTGTATCTCAAAGGAGACATCTCTGAAGAGGGTAGAACTCATTTGTGTGGAGATTTTCCATGTGAGCAAGAACCCTGGAAACCTATTCAGCATCACTGGACCCTGGTTTATTCTGTTTGTTACTCTGATGCTGAGTGAGCGAACCTGTTTGGTTGCAGCACTGTAACCATCTGGAGACATCTTCACTGAATTTCTTTTGTCCCAGTGAAGTTTTGCCATTGTCGTTTGGTCTCCAAGCTTCAAATAAATTAAACGACACAGTGTTGGAATACTAGAGATATATACAGTGGTGCCTCAACTTACGAGTTTAATCCGTTCCGAATGTATGCTCTTAAGTCGAACTGCTCTTAAGTTGGGGTACCTATCTAAGAAAATGAAAAAAATAAGTTACAAAAATCGAAAAATGAAAAAATGAAAAAAAAATTGTAAGTCAAGCAGACCATATCTGAAATTTGTAAGGCGCCAATTAAAATGGCAACAGTTTTCTGCTCTTAAGTAGAATTGCTCTTAAGTCGAGCTGCTCTTAAGTCGGGGCACCACTGTACTAAGTCGCTAATTCTTTTCTTTCGTCAGACTCGTTCCTTACTGAGTGTATTTGAAGAAGATGCAGGAACGCTTACCGACTACACCAATCAGCTGTTGCAAGCGATGCAGCGTGTCTATGGGGCTCAGGTAAAGATTAATCTTTGGTCTTTGTACATTCGGTTTCCCACCCTTAATGTAGCGGATTTTTATTGGGTTTTCATGACTGTTAATCCCGAAAACAAACAAGCAGAACCCCTTCCTCTCCCTATAAATAACATGAAAATAAAATCCTAATACTAATTAGAGTTACACCACTCCACCATGGTTGTTGGTGTTTATTTTGGTTTACGTTAACAGAAAACAAAAGCATCCTCTCTGTGGGGAATCAGGATGAATGTTCTGGACATATTTGAGTTTTCACATTTTGATTTACCATGAGAATATATGATTTACCATGATCTTTTTGCCAAGTATACATCTGCTTGGTGGCATGGCAGAGTTAAACCACAAAGGTTCTACATCCATCCAACCACATCTTCTACATTTCAGAAGAAGATGATCTTGGTTTAATCAGTTAAGATGCAAGCACTTACACTAGACCACCATTTTGCAGTTTCTTGTTCTACAACTTATTTGCTTGTTATTTATTATAAGTTGATTGCTGCTCACCAGGGACATTAAAGCAATGCAGGATAAAGCAATCATATAAAAACAGAACAATAACATACAAGTGTTTAAAAACAGTTTTTAAAAGCCAAAAGCCTTGCGCAATAACGTGATTCTGACTGTCTGGATGGAGTTCCACTTGGCTTCTCTTAGGAGGGAGTGGTGCATATACAGAAAAAGTCTGGCCTTATTTATCAGCTTTCTAAGGGCAGGAACACAGAACAGAGCATCAGAATCTCAAATTCCGGATGGATTTATACATCAGGGAGTGGTCTTTCGGTTATCTTGACCCCAAGCTATTCAGAAGTAACAAGGTATATGATTGCTTTATGAATGATTAGTGACCAGTAATATACTTTCTGCCTTCCCATGTCTGAAATATCTGTGTGAAGTTATCCAACATAAAGAATCTCAAATTGTATTGGTGTTCATTCTTTTCAAGTACTGGAGGGACATTTTGATTTGCAGCTGAATCTCTTTTTATATGCAATATGGGCACTAGGATCCCTAAAGCTAGCAGGATTCTTAGTAAACCTCCATGGGTTGTGGGTGTTACAGTTTTAACCCAGTAAAGCAATGTATGGTTTCTGAGTAGTTTTTAATACTACATTCCATGACAGAAAGCTTCCCATGATCTGTTAAGCCACTGTTTTTCTTACGCTTGTTCTTGCTGAAAAATAGTATCATTCGGGTGTTTCAATACTTGTTTGTAGTCACAGAGTAAACAAGTTTCTTGTTTAGAAGGGCACAGTCAACTCCGGTTTGGAAAACTGTGTAAGCTGCCATGGGCAGCAGGGAGTGTGTGAACAAAACTCGTGATTCATTGCAGTATTTCAAAATCACAGCATCATGTGGCTTCTGTCCACATTGTATAAATACTAGCTATGCCTCTTAGAGTCAGAGTACTTACCATGAGACTGGTATGTTAATAGAATTGCCTATGGGTTTTTCCAAATGTCTATAAACAACCAGACTAGGGTGTGTTTGCAGTTGCATCATTAAGTGGATGGACGATATTTGTATCTCCTGTATTTCTATGCAAATTGCAGCTTTGTGAGGGTAAAGAGTTTTAAGTAAGCTAACAACTTGCAGTGAAGAACCACCACCCCTCAACCAGGGATGTGGTCTTCATTTAAACCACAGCCTCACCATTTGCTGAACAAATTGCAGGGTACTGTATTCCCATCTAAGGTGATCCTTAAAGGTTTTTTGTTCTGCTATGTCCTCCTTGCCCTTTATCACCTTCCAGAACAGTTGTGTAACGTGTTAAAAGGTTACTGGCAAGATAGTGGGCACCTTAATCTGTAATGGTGGTTGGGTTCAGTCTTCCTGCTGATTTGGACTTCATCTCCCATGGCTTCTTTGCGTTAGTCATGTTGGCTGTGCTTTCTGGGAGATGAAGTCCAAAACAGCTGGAAGACGACGGCTGAAGACAAATAGATTGAGGTGCCCATAAAGAGAAGCAGGGCGTAGAATTGGAAAGCCTTTGGTGTTCCAGAGGTTTTGAAAATTCATTGGTGAGGGATTATGGGAGTTCTAGTCCAGAGTGTTGGGAGGGCCAGAGGTTCCTCATTCCTTTGCTCCAGTAATAGCAAGACAGCCAGGAATCCCCTTCAAATAAGCATAACTTCCCTCCCTTCCCTGGGATTATGTCTGTAGAGGCATTAGCACTGCTGTGTCCCAGCTTCAGTTACAGGTGTTAGATTTGGAGGTGTAACTCACAGGTAAGTGTTACATCCGCTGTATAAATGCCAGATGGAGTGTCTGGAGCTCTGTAGTTCATGGGGCACGCCCTCTTGGCATACAATACTTCTTTGGTCACACTCATCTTCCCGAAGCTACAGGTGTGGCACATTCATCAGAAAAATGGTCTGTTTACCTCTGAGAAATGATGCATGAGGCTTCACAGTGCTTTCCTAATTTCAGTGGCTGATTCGGAAAAGTGTATCGGGTGAGCCAATTGTAAAGTGCTGAATCATAACAGCTATGAGCTTCCTAAATCCCAGAATTACAGCAGGGAGATTGTTACTTTTGTCTTCCTAGCCAGAAGACAAGAATAGCTGTGTTGAAACAACCATCAGTTAAATATCAACAGGAGTGAAATGTTGGCTGTAAATATACTATATACAGTGGTACCCTTCTTAAGAGCAGCTCGATTTAAGAGTAATTTGACTTAAGAGTGGAAAACTGTTGGCATTTTAACTGCCGCCTTACAAATTTTAGATGTGGTCTGCTCGACTTGTATTGTTTTATTTTTAACTTATTTTTAAAATTGTTTTAGATAGGTACCCCGACTTAAGAGTAGTTCGACTTAAGAGCATGCATTTGGAACGGATTAAATTTGTAAGTTATATCAAAATGTATGTGTTATTTCAGAGCCAACTGCCTTGGCTTGCTGCACGTACCAGCGTCTTTGATCTTTTGAATATGGGAAGTGATTAAATTAAACCGGTGATCAGAGCTGATGGCAGTGGCCTCATGATAAAGGGCGGCTATTCATAAGTCAGCCTTTAGTCAGCCACAACTTGTTTTGAAAAATAAATAGGGCAGTTCACATGTTGTACTTGAGCCTTGTTTAGGGGCAGAAAAATACATTCACTAAATCCTTTGTTCTTATTGGATTCTGTTCTCTTAAGGTGGAATTCTAAAGTCCTGCAAGACTGCTTGCTTCAAGCCCAGATGGAGACAATGAACTCACCTCTCCTAGTTGTTGTAATTTGTGTGACATGCCTTTAGTGCCTTTTCCCTTTGATAAACAAAGCACAAAAAAGTCAGATTGTTAAGAAATATGCAAACAGCCCATTTCGTGTTTTAAATTCTTATATAAAACTGCCACCCACCTAATTTGGGGCAATTTGTACAAAACAGAGCAACATTTTTGCACCCCAAAATAATCCTTGGCAATAAGAGAATTCCATTGAGAGTGTCAGGAAATTCCTCATCATCCTCACTGAAGACAAGTGAGAAGCTATATCTCCAAAAATGCTACATCTTAAATGAATTCATATTAAAATATGCAAAATGTTTTTGGCTGCCTACGTAAAGCGAAAATATTGGCTGTATTCTCAGTTGTATTACCCAATACAGTGAAATTCTGCTGTTACAGGGAGTACTGTATGTGCATGTCTAAAGATGTTTTGGTCATTGAATTGCATAGGAAAAAGAGGCTTTTTTAATGTGGAAAAGGGTACCACTCCCCCCCCCCCATGGCCCATGTAATTCCTAATTGGAGGCATCATGTTTTGCTCTGCAACATAAGCACCATGCTTTTGGAAACCAAAGACCTCAAAACACTGTGGCTTTTCCCTAATTTGCTTCTGTAGGTCAGAGTACAACCAGATCACAGCGATTAAGTCACAATGGTTGATTGTGGTGGAACCCTCTCTCCTCTTCTGCTACAGCATAGTCATAAGAGTAAGATTACAAGCAGTGTTGGTAGGCAGAGCGTGGGAAATTTTCTTTTGGAAACTACAACTCCCATAATTGCCCATGTAGCACGGCAAAGTAGGAGGGCAAGGAGAGAAAATGATTCTTTTTTAGTGGAATTCTCTTGCCCTGCTTTTTTCTACAGCCCCCTCCCCACAACTACTGTTATGTGACTACTGTTACTACGGTAGACTGTACTGCTTGGAGTGAATTTGTAATACTATTTGTATTATTTCTCTTTTGTTTTGCATCAAGAGTTGCATATTTTCTTTTCTTTGTTTACTTATTGTTAGCTTTAACATTACTTCTTAATAATGCTAGATGTGTCTTCACAATCTTTATTAGCCTTGAATTTTGTCTTTAATGTTCTTGATAAGTGTTCTACACTCATTGTCTCAAATGCTTTGGGTCCTTTTAAAGGAGAAAGGTGGGATAAAATATTTTAAAGAAATAAAATAAATTTACAGTGCAAATAACAATTGAAAGCTAATAATAATATGCTTTATAATCACAGTTTCAGACTTTTTGTGTACAGTATTTGGGGGGGGGCAGGGAGGAAAGATAGCAGTGTTGTAAGTTCTTGCCTTAAGGTCGATCAAATTGCAGACATGTATTACTTTCTGTATTTTTTACTATTAAGCCTTTTGAGGGAGGGAGAGAGATCCCAGATGGGCCCAAAGGCACTCTGTGGTCAAAATCCAGTTATGACACAATCAATGTAGATCTTCGTGATGAGTTGGTGAAGGTTTAAACATTAGGGTAGGCTTTTGCAGTTTGCCAATTAAATGTGAATTGAGATATGTTGGCATAAAAATATGTGGGTTTTTGAGCAGTGTGTAGGTTCTGCGATCTGTTGGGAGATTGTGGCATTCTTGGGAAATGAAGATGATGATGTTCTAAACAGCTGTAGATCTTTGGGGTAACACCAGCAAAAATGGCAATATTATAAAGGACATACATATTGAACTGAAATTTAATGGATGCATAGGTTTTTGGTAAAACCTGTGTCTCTTATATAATAGCCGTCAAGGCTGACTTGTATTGCTTGATGACGGTGATGATGATGATTGCAGTAGTGTGAGTTCTGTTAATTCTGACTTATATTGGCCCGTTCCAGGGTTTTCGGGGTAGAGAATACTTAGGCCATTATCCCATGCCCACTTTGTTGCTCTAGAAAGTGCTCTGAGATGCGTACATTAAAATTGTTCCCCCACATCCATCATACTTTAAGCAAAATAAAGTGCGACCACGCCCCCTGAAGCGTGACTCAGCACATCTTCCTTGTACCTGGCCTTGTGGTGGTAGAATCCTTGTTGCTGTTCCATTGCAGTTTTTAAACCGGTACACGCGCCATGGGGCACCATTTAATCCGCAGCATAACTGTTCCGTCGCCATAGGGCCACCTAGTGGCACTACTTGGAGTAGCCACATGACAGTAAAATCACAGTTCGAGAAGCCACTATGCACGGAAAGAAGCCAAAAAAGAAGTACAGTGGTACCTTGTATAAAATAATGAATTTGTTCCAAATGAAATTCTGTTAAGCAAATTTTCCTTGATACAAATTTCCCATAGGAATGCATAGAAAACAGAGTAATCCCTAATTGCGACCATTTTTATGTTGTACGGGTTCACCCCATAGACGATTCTGTTAAGCAAATTTCTCCTATCTCCGGAATTTTTTTTATGTTATACAGATTTTATGTTATACAAACCATTTGTTATACGAGGGTCCACTGTATTCGAAGTTCGACAGATGGCAAATGAAAATCGATATACTGATATACTTACCTATTGGGTTTTAATTTTTTTTTTTAAAAAAAATAGTGCCATAGGAAAACAAAACAAAATACAGTTTGATGCGGTCCTGGTCCGTGGGGTCACAGAAGTTACGTAACAACAAAGTGCATCCTTGGGGATGCAGGAACAGCAACAAAACCATGTGACCACAACAAGATTTATTACACATTTTAGTTTGTTGCGGTACAAAGCGGGCGTGGGGTAACGGCCTTTGGAATAGCATTCCCTTCTTCCGGGGGTGGGGGACACTTGGGTGCTGTGAGGCTTGCCCAAGGCCACACAGGCTGTCTCTTCTAGGATGCACAGTGAGGAAATGGCATTCCAAGCTCTGTCAAGCTCCCTGAACTATCTAGTCAATGTACTGTATTAAAAGAGACAGAAGGGATAGAGCATCTTGCCCCCTCACTGTGGTGCTCATGATAACCCCACCATCACCATCCAAACGAAAGAATTGGGCTGTGATCTTTTACACCCTTACCTGAGATTAACTCTCTGTGGTTCAGCTTTTGGCAAATGCACACCCATAAGCCTTTCGGCCGGCAGGATCTATCAGTAACAAAGCATCTTTTCTCTTTCTAGAATGAAATGTGCCTGGCAACACAACAGCTGTCCAAACAGCTTCTTGCGTATGAAAAGCAGGTATGCATCCCGATTTGCCCACATCCTGAGCACATTCCAGGTTTAGTAGGTTAGATAGCAGAGATGGGGGGGAAAAGGTCTGCCCTGCTTTCTTTGAAATTTGCTTGGTTATGATCGTAGAGCTATAAGTGGAACAAACGTGATTTGACTTCTTCTAGCAGTCTTTCACAACCTAGCACTCTCCAGGTAGTATTAGATAGGCCTGTGCTATTCTGGGAGTTCCTAGACCAGAGGTGTCCAAACTTTTTGCAAGGATGGCCAGATTTGGTGAGGGGAAAAAGTGTGGGGGCTGAATATTTAGCCACATTTGGCCCTCGGGCCAGACTTTGGTCAAGCTAGGACATACAAGGAGGTAGGGAGGATTCTGCAGCAATGGGGCCGGGGGTGTACGCTGGCTGAGTGGCTGGGGCAGCGGACAGAGGCAGGGAGGGCAGGCAAACTGTAAAACTGCAAGCTGACATCTCTATCTGGTATGGGGAGGAGCCAGCTGACAGGGATGCGACAGGCTGAGTCGATGGGGAGAAGAGGCTGCAGGCCACTCAAAATTTGAAAACGGGCCGCATTTGGCCCCCGGGCCTGACTTTGGACATGGCTGTCCTAGACTCATATTTTGCTCACCTGGAGAAAGGATGATCAGCCAAGCTCTAGCCTTGTTTGAAAACAAAGTTGCTTCAGTGCTTGCTGAAAACTCCCAGCAACCACTAGAGAAGCTTTTTCTTTCTGCAGCTAACTAGGCTGACCAGCTTCACAAGGTTGTTATGAGGATAAAATGAGTCGGAGGACAGCTCTCCAATCTGAGGTACTGAAGGAAATATGGAATATAAATACAGGAACACCCGGTTTCCGAAGTTAATCCATTAGGCTGGACGCTTCGTAAACTGGAAATTACGTAAACTGGAACCTCACGGGGCACAATGCATCCTGGGAAATGAAGTCCTTTGGAAAATGCATAAACTGGGGTTTTCTGTAAATGGAGGCATTATTTTAAACGGACTTCTCTTTGTGAAGTGAAAATTACTTTAACCAAGGCATTTGTAAACCACAGTCACAATGTATAACAATTTTTAAAGTAAAAACTAAACTAAAATAGGCATGTACATTGTAGGGAGAGAGACTTTGAAGAGGCAGAGACCCTTGACAACATCACTGTGTCATCTTGGGTTCATCGCTTCCATTAACAAATGGAAGTCAGGTTCTCCTTTTTATCCCTCAACATTCTTGATATCCTCAAGTGAACACTCCCCCACCCCCATGAGGGTCAACTAGGGAGAAAATGGGGTAAAGCAGAAGCTGCCTGTAGACCAGGGATGTCCAAACGGTGGCCCTCCAGATGTTTTGGACCACAACTCCCAGAATTCCAAGCCTGTATTGCCAGCGACAAAGGACTGTGGGAGTTGTGGTCCAAAACATCTGGAGGGCCAGAGTTTGGACAACAGTGCTGTAGATTCTCTAGGGCTGAGATGAGAGCGTTTTTCCTCCTAGCTCTTCACTCCATCAGACACTGCTGCTTCTTTGACTTTGACCCCATCGAGTTCTGTGGGAGCCACTGAGAATTACGCTCCTAACTCTTGTTTCCTTTGCAGAACTTTGCCCTGGGAAAAGGAGATGAAGAAGTGATTTCCACCCTCCAGTATTTTTCCAAAATTGTGGACGAGGTAATCAGAATGGCTTTCAAACATTTCTGTTTTGTGTCAGTGAAACTTTTGGAATTATGAAGAAGATGGAGAAGGGAGACCTGGTTGTCTTTTCCGTGGAAGCAGTTGTATTAGTCCCTTGCATCAAAGACAACGAAGTCCAGAATCATGCAAGCAGTTGGCATCTCTGGCAGGTGTCAGTCATATAACCGGTTGCAAAATTGGTCAAGCAGCAGACCTGGTGCCAAAGGATGCAAACCACTTGTGCAATTACTGCTGCCCACAACAGGATTCTGGTCCTTTAAATTATTGTGGTACTTGAATGACCAGCAAGTTTTATTTGGCAGGAGTTTTCATGGACTTGGGCCCATTGCTTTAGATGCATCATTTATGTGTCTAGCTTGTCACAGAAAAGGACTGTTATTTTGCAGACAAAATGGAGAGAAGATTTTTCTCCTATCCCAAAACTTTTATTTACCAGTTCTTGATACATTTCTGAAAAGGCCTTGTAATGGCTAACAAATATATTATGATATTCGCTGTGCAAAATTCTTGCAAAAAAGTATGTATTGTTTTTTAACTACAATTTTAAATCTGCCAACTCTGTAGCATTTTTATATCTGAAAAGGACACATACATCTGTAAATGTTGTCTGTAGCATAAATTCAGACAGCCTTCTGTTAAAGTGTATGATTTGTTACATTTATTTTTAAGGAGCCAAAATCTTTCTCGGCCTGCAGTGGACTAACGTCGCTGTTATTCTGGACACTTAAAATAGTGACTACAAATATGGGACAACAATTTTATTTGAAATGAACAATATCAGCTTTTTCAAATAAGTCCACTTTGGTTGTAAAGTGTAATGTGTAGAACATTTTTATCAGTGTACAAATGTAGCCAGTTCTAAGTACTGTACATAGAATTCTTGCCTTACATTTTGCCTCTCAGGGCTTTCTCAGATTTCTCTTAAACTTGTTAGGTAGTATATCCAGCTGTGTGATGACAGTCGATACTCTAGAGACACAAAATATATTTCTACTGTCATGGTCCCAAACTGTTTCAGCCCCCAATAGTCTAGAAGCTGTGGTGATGAACTTTCAGAACTCCATATGTTTTGGACCACAACTCCCAGAATTCCAAGTCTGTATTGCCAGTGACAAAGGACTGTGGGAGTTGTGGTCCAAAACATCTGGAGTGCTGAAGGTTTGCCACCACTGGTCTAGAACAGGCCTGCCCAACAGGTAGACTGGGGGCTACCAGTAGCCCATGAAGGGTTCGAAAGTAGTCTGCCAGCCATCAATAAAAAATGTGAGGGGATAAGTTCTCCACCTCTGCCTCCCCCAACTCAAGAACCACCACTGCCCCAGCAAAGCTCTGGGTCTGCCAGCCCACTGTCGCAGCCGAGCGGGGCAGTTCAAGGGCCATGGCACAGTCCCCTGCTCTCCCTATTGGCTTCAGCAGGTGTAAGGGAAGTGTGTGCGTGGCCAGCCTTACCATAGGAATGCATTGAAATCTGTTCCCTCCAGAAAGGATTAATTGATTTTCAATGCATTCCTATGGGAAACCGCTTGGAACAGATAAAATTCATAAGCAGAGGTTTTAGTGTAGTAGCCCTCAGGCACTTTCATCTGGAAAAAGTAGACTTTGGCCTGTTCAAAGTTGGACAGCCCTGGTCTAGAGGATAGTGTCTTGTGTCATCTGGGCTCCTATAACTCTTTTCCTGCTGGTTTCAATTGCTTAACTAGACTCAACCAAGGCCTGCACTTTATCTGGACATACCAACTGTGTGCTTTCTATAGAAACTCAAGAAACATGTATACATTTGGTACTAGTTGACTGTCATGATTTCACCCGGAGAATCCTGGAATTGGTAGTTCAGTGATTCCCTTTCAACCTCTCGGCAGCTAGACTAAACCAGGTGAGTCTCTCTTGTTGAAGAACAAAAAGCTTTGAGGGACAATTCAAGGATATGATTCCAGAAGATACTTCTGTACTCTTGCCTTTTAAATTATTTGCATAGTCTTGACTGGAACACGGAAGTTTGTGGGAGTTGCTGCCGTTTGTCAGTGTCCGGGTTTCTTCTGTTCTGGAGGCGTGACATGATTGTATCCAAACATTCATGTAAGGGCACCTCCCAATCCTCCTGTTTGTTAACTAGTGCACATGAAGGTCTAAATCTAATCCCAGCTGCAGCAGATCCCTTCAGTCAGCAGGACTTACATAAGTATTAACTAAGTTCCATTTATTTAGTGGGTCTGCTTTCGTTGAGGTGAAGAACTGGATTTAGCTCCGAGGAGATACTTATACGAACATGTCTTCTCAGCATGCCTTCATTTGCCGCCACATGATAAAACCAATAATAATTCTTTGGTTGGGTTTTAAATGGAATCCCCTTGGAATTTACATATTTTTTTCCTGGGAAGAGAATGAAAATAGCTGTTTTGATTTAGGTAGTTCTAAAACTGGAACACAAGAGTAGCAGCCTAGCGCGGGAAGGAAAGTGAAGTTTGTTGAGTAAATATAATCATGAAAGTAACTTTTTGCTGCTCAGCCTCTCCTTTGGTAAACTCTTCAGTCGTAGGCAAGGCAAAGACCACGCTTCAGCTGCACTGAAGTAGAAGCCTCTCTTTGCCAGCCCAACGGCTAGTTTTGATGAGAGAAATCCGAACTTGCTCACTCTTAATTTAGTTTTTTGTTCCTGTGGTTATTACTGATCTCCAACCAACAATACCACTGTTGACCTACCAGAGGTGCAAGATCTGGTTTCGAAGAATGCACACAGTTGGATAAAGCAGTTCAGTTTGATAGGAAAAAATTGTAGCAAGAATTAATATCCTCTTGTGTTAAATGTTAAGAGGGTCAATGTGGCTTACTTGCTAAGAAGCCCTAATGCAGTCATTCCATGCATACCTGCTTGCCACGCACACACATCAAAATATACATTTAGAAACAATTTTTTAAAGAAAATAATTATCTATCCAAATCTGGAAGTTGAGTCATGGCTACTGGACTTCTTTTTGAGAGATAGAAATGTTTCGCTGCTCATCCAAAGAGCTTCATCAGTCTGAATACACCTAGTGTGAGTCCTCCATCTTATAGTCAGTCAGCTTTGACCTCTTGTCCCCCTGGTCTGAATTAGGCTCATAAGATGAACAATGGCCTGAATAGGCTCGTTAGGGAGACAATAGTATCCATAGCCTTAAGGTGAACAATGGCCTACGGTGCTGAGGTGCTGAAACCTAAAAAGTATGGGTCGTTAGCTATGGCTTGGTGGTGAAGGCTTTTTGACTTGTCTGGGTTTTGTTGAAAGCACACCCTGATAATTAGCAGATAGACTATGCCTGAGGCCGCCACCTCTGTTGAGGGAGGGGGTTTCGATGCTCACATGAATGGCTTCCCTTACTCCTCTCTCAAACCACCTATCTTCTTTGTCTAATATGTGTACATCCTCATCTTTGAAAGAGTGCCCTTTGTCCTTCAAATGGAGGTGTACTGCTGATTCTGGTCCTGAGCTGTTACCCCTCCTATGTTGGGCCATCCTTCTGTTTAATGGCTGTTTAGTTTCTCCAAGGTAGAGGTCTGAACACTCCCCACTGCATAAGACCGCATATACTATATTGCTCCTTGTATGTTGGATCCTTTGGGTGGACAAGTCTCTGCCTTAGTGTGTTTGTGCATTTGAAATAAACAGGGATGTGGTGTTTGCCAAAAATCCTTTTAAGCTTCTCAGACACTCCAGCCATGTAAGGAATGACCAGGTTCTTCCGTCAGGTCTAGGTCTCAGACTGATCCCTTGTTCTTCTGGGATGGCCCACTGCTTTGTTGAAGGCCCACTTTGGATATCCACAGGCCTTGCGTGCTGTCTTCAGGTGCCTGTCTTCTTTCTTCTTGGCTTCTGTGGAGGTGGGGATGATCTCTGCTCTGTGGCTTAGGGTCCTGATGACTCCTAGTTTGTGCTCTAATGGATGGTGGGAGTCAAACAGTAAGTACTGATCTGTGTGGGTGGGTTTCCTGTAAACTTCTACTCCCAGGCTACGGTCAGGTCTGATGATGACTGCATAATCCAGGAAAGCCAGCCTGTTTTCTTGGGTGTCTTCCCTTGTGAACCTAATATTAGGGTCCACCGCATTGATGTGGTCTGTAAAGGCCTGTATTTCCTGAGTCTTGATTTTCACCCAGGTATCATCTACATACCTGAACCAGTGGGATGGTGGTGTCCCTGGGAAGGTGTTGAGTGCCTTCTTCTCCACTTCTTCCATGTATAGGTTCACAACAATTGGTGACACTGGGGAACCCATGGCATAACCATGCTTCTGCCTGTAGAAGTCCCCTCTGTACATGAAATATGTGGTGTTCAGACACAGGTCCAGGAGCAGGCATATCTGGTCTGGGTTGAGGCGGTTTCTGGAGGTGAGGGTGCTGTCTTCTCTTAGTCTTCTCTTTACCATTGTTAGGACATTGGTGGTGGGGATGCTGGTAAAGAGAGATGTAACATCAAAGGATACCATGGTTTCATCTGTATCCAGTTTCAGCTCCCTGACTTTAGAAACAAACTCCTCTGAATTGTTCATTTTATGAGCCTAATTCAGATCAGGGTGACAAGAGGTCAAAGCTGACTGACTATAAGATGGAGGACTCACACTAGCTGTATTCAGACTGATGAAGCTGTTTGGATGAGCAGCGAAACATTTCTATCTCTCAAAAAGAAGTCCAGTAGCCATGACTCAACTTCCAGATAAACTCACCTGGATGACTGAGAATCTTCACAGACATATCTATCCAAATGTTATTCTTATTGTCAAGATATTACAACTAGCTCAGACAGGTGGGACTCAGTGGCATTGGTTTTGCCCAGGGGACATATTTTCTCCCTTCCGTTCAAATCCTCATGTGCAGCAAGATTGCTTTATTAGTATAAATGCCACACAGAGATGGGGAATGAAGGCAGAAACCTGCTGAAGCATAGCCTTGAGAATTCTCACATCTAAGCATGAAGAGAAATGTTGGCTCAAAGCTCTCTGTTGAACAAAATGATTTCACGCCACAAGACGGAAAGACAAAGATGAATCCCACCTGATAGTCCGGTGCCTCCTGATGTTGTGTCCTCTCTTCCAGCTCAACGTTCTACATACAGAACTGGCCAAACAGCTTGCAGACACGATGGTTCTCCCTATTATCCAGTTTCGTGAAAAAGATCTTACAGGTAAACTGTCGAAGAGATTCTTACAACGTAGACCAAGAGTTTTCCCAATAGCTAATTAATATAAATTAATATAAAACCATAAAGAATTAAAAACCACATGAAATAATCATTTTTATTTATTTTTGTTGCCTACTTGGAGCAGACTAACGTGGCACATCTCTGAAATCGATCTGCTGACCTCACACCTGCCCTTGCTCAGCAAATGAAACCTCAGTGTGGAAGGCGGGCTGCAGCGTTTTTGGTCAGATCAGGATAGTGGCTCCAGTCGTATGAGTGTAAATGCAATTGAATTACTTGTGGCAACGAATCACAGCTAATTAATCAGTTGCCATTTGATTTCATGGCTATGTGCCAAGTAACATTAATTGACAACAATTCCAGCTGCCTTTTTCCATAATTACAATTACACAATGGGTTTGCGACCAATTTGTGGTTAAAATATATACTTAGATTTTATGTGTCCAGAGTAATATAGGTATGTGGGAATAATATTTTGAGGGTTCACAATTGTATTATTGGTATCTCAATGATTTCCCTGCAAAAACTTCCTAATGGATTTTTCATCCCAGGCTATAAACGGTTCTGTTTTTCTCTTTTCCCCGCTAGAAGTAAGTACCTTAAAGGATCTCTTCAGCCTTGCTAGCAACGGTACGTTCAGTGTGTTGTCCTTTGACTAGAGTTTGCTGATGCTATGCATCTCTCCATGAACTGTCACGCTTAAACGTACCTTTGCTGCTTGCAGAACACGATGTCTCCATGGCAAGGTATAGCAGACTGCCCAAAAAGAAGGAGAATGAAAAGGTAATAACACTTTCTATTTAATTGTGGTACCCTGCAGGAAAACTTCCACATTTGTATGCCGTCAATATTGCAAATATGGAGTTGGTGTGGGTAAAACATTGAGGCATGTTTAACATGCACGTGTGAAGATACGGGTATGGTGAGTGACTGAGATATCTGCTATGTCTGTCCCAGCATCAATCAGTTTCTGCAGATGATTATATGCAAGTAGTTATTGGGACATAAGTCACATGGAAGTCAGTGGCTGAAAGATAGGCTGCAAAAGCTGATGATGATATCAACAAACACCATGATTTTCATGATTTAAACATTTCTGATTCCACCTTCTGCCCAGAGGTCCCGAGGTTCCCGTCACGATCCCGCTGATTGTGGAGAAAGTGTGGGATTTGGTGGAGGTGGGAAGAATCCTTGCTGCATAGCCACTGATGAGGGTAGTCTGAAAAGTTTAGCTCAGTTTCTTCATCAAAAGCTTTGACGGTCTAATAGAAGCCTGGTGATTTTAGTGGGACATGGGAATTATTTAATTGCTGGCCCCTTGTATCATTCACTCAGTGATAAGAGGACCCATCTGCTGATACATTAACCCGGCCCACAATAATCGAAAATCTGCAATATGCAGATGCTGGGTCAGGTCAGGACTGGGGGTCCTGTTTGTACCCTCCCACACTTACCTGAAGCCTGGTGCTGCCCCACACTGGTTTCTGATGGCCTTCCTGGGCCTGTTGGAGGTCTCAGAAGTGCTTTCTGGTGATCTGGAAGTCACTTCCGGTTCATTGGAAAGCACTTCCAGGGCCTCTGACCGGCCCAGGAAGGCCATCGGAGGCCTCAGAAGTGGTTTTCAGTGATCCAGAAGTTACTTTTGGTGTTCCAATAGTCACTTCCGGTTCACCAGAAAGCATTTTTGGGGCCTCCGATAGGCCTGGGAAGACCTTTGGAGGCAGCGCCAGGCCTGGGGTTAGTACAGGAGGCCTGAAACAGGCCCATCCAGTTTACCCCAGGGGGCCTTGCCTTTCATACTCTGCAGTCCCCTGATATACCGGGACCACAGTATATGAACCGCGAAAGGGTGGGGGAACACTGTGCATATGTTTTTAACAGATGCTCTCTTGTTCAGTTAAAGGCAGAAGTCGCAAAAGAAGTAGCCAGTGCTCGGAGAAAGCAGCACCTCTCTTCACTCCAGTATTACTGTGCCTTGAACGCTTTGCAGTACCGCAAGAGAATCGCCATGCTGGATCCCATGCTAGGATACACACGGTCCCAGGTATGTCCCCTAAGCATAATTTCAGAGGAATATAGAAATTGACTGAGTATGTCGCCCATCTAGTTTGGCATTGCCAACACACTGGCTAGCAGTATACAATATAATACCAGCAGGTAGTAGCTTAATTTGACTACTGAGATATCGTGCTGTTCATCAAGCTGGGCATTGACGAACTTGGTTGGGGCAGGGGGGCAGCAAGTCCCAAGATATTCCAAGTACGATATTGAGCCTTTAAGATCTGGGATCCAACTGAAGCTCCCAGTAGAGACTGAAAACATGAAGAATCAGTTAATGACTGTACAGCATTTCATCTTGGGGGTTGTAGAACTAATTGTTTTGTTTCACTTCTGTTGATAAAGTGACTCTTTGTGTTGCTCTTTTTCACAATGCAAGGCTCTTGGTTTGTTGGCAATAGCAGCACCCAGAAACAAGGGACCCCCAATACCAGAAAAGCTGCTGATGGAAAGTTGTAGCTCACCACATTAGATGGTTGGAGCCAGTTTCAGAGTATTTCTTGCTGATCAAAGAGGAGATATAGTGTAGTCTGCCTTGGTATTTAGGACTGGTGACTGTCCAAGATTTTACCTTTTTTCCCAGCCCTACCTGGAGGTGATTGGGATCGAATTGGATCTTCTTGGTGTAAAGCAGCATCGATTCGCTTAATGGGACGCAAGTGTGTCCTGGAAAAAGAAACTTTAATTCAGTGTAGCATCTGAGCTTGCTGTCAACTGATAGGACAAAATGTTACCTATATGACACCCCCATGTATAAGACGACCCCCACTTTCCCAACCCCAAATTAGTTTTGCAACCATGTGGTAGTGTCCTTGGCTTGCTTCTGTGTATAAGATGACCCTCGGATTTTAGTCTGACAATTTTAGATGAAAATATAGTCTTATACACAGGGAAATACTGTCTACAGTGGACCCTCGTATAACAAGTGGATTGTTTAACCAAAAATCCACTTAAAGGAAAAAAATTCCGGAGATAGGGGCAAATCGCTTAACAGAATCACCTATGGGGCGAATCCGTACAACAGAAAAATGGTTGCGATTAGGGATTACTCCGTTTTCAATGCATTCCTATGGGAAATTTGTACAAAGGAAAATCTGCTTAACAGGATTTCGTTTGGAATGAATTAATTGCTTTATACAAGGTACTACTGTATTTCTTTAGCAGGTCAGGCCAGTTCTGCTGTCTTTTCATTCTTCTTGCTCCTATGAGGAACTGCAGCCAGTGTGTGTCCAGGACTGTATATCTAAATAATAAGTCCTAGACAGTTTGTTTGTTTGTTTAAATAAATTTGGATTAGATATTGGTTTTATTTGTTGACAGTTCTTGTTACATAAATGCTAGCAGCTATTGCTTAAGTCCCATAAGATGGGCATATCTATTATTATATTATTGTTTAAATGTGTTTTGTAGCTTTATGATCACTTTACACTCACATTAATTTGTTGCAGGCCTGGCTTCTTTTAATCTCTATAGAAATATAGAGATTAATACAGATAAATATAGAAATATGTTCTGTTTCTTACCTTTGCTGCTGTCTGTGACTTGTAGGATTTGGGATCTTTTTTTTTTCATATCTTTCAGATTAAATTTTTTAAGAAGGGAGCTGATATGTTTTCAAAAAAGATGGACAGCTTTTTGTCATCCGTTTCAGACATGGTTCAGAGGTAAATGATTCCGGCTTACCTTTTGCTGCACGAGCATGTGTGAGAGGGGTAAAATTGGCAGCTTACCTATTACCACCCTAATCCCAGGGAGGCATGGCTTCCCTCTTTCATTCTTACCTGCTAACAGAGGTATTTACTTCATGTCTGTTTTGTCTCTCTAAGTGTTGCACTTTGGAGCAGTACAAAAAAAAAATCTTACTTCACGTCCATTGCACAACAGCTGAAATTTGTCTTGACCACGCCCCCGGAACAGGTGCTAAGCGAGACAAATCTCTACCTGGTGCCGGGGTAGGGCATTTCCTTGTCCTGGTTTCTGTTCCGAGACAAGAAACTGTGAGGTAAAAACTCTCACACAACAAAACATTCATTTCTCTCAGAAAACTGTGTCCCAGGTACTGGGTTGGGTGTTACGTTCAAAGTGCCCACCCACCCCAGAAGATCACCACCACCTTGCCCTCGTCCTTTAAATACCAATAAAACAAACCAAACTTCAAAGCCAGGCAAGAGGGACACCAGACAGATAATTAATTAGCAAGCAAAAGGAATAAAGAACAAAGAAAGCCTGAAGGCTATCACCCAGAGTATGTCAATGCAGCCACGTGGAGAAAGTGAAAGCTAGCCAGAAAGTGAAAGCTAGCCAGACGAGCCGCAGACTCCTTCCCTGCCTGCAAAGATTTTGACTTTTCAGAAGTGAAATATCAAAAGAGAATTTTTAAGCTCCCCCGCCCCAAAGGAAAAAGGAAGCTAGACAAATTCAGTGTTTGTCACGGTTCAGGACTGTGAGGTAATACTTCTCACGAGACAAGTTATCACGACCATGGGAACATTGAAACAGGGGCAAAACTATGTGATCGTGACCAATGCTGTCACGGTACAAAACTAGTCGCGAAACAAAGAAGGACGTGAAGTAACCGCCATAGTGGGAGCCATACAAAAGCATGGATAGCAGAGGGTAATGGGAAGTAAGGATGACCCAGATGGTGGATGGGTGCCATTCAGGTGCAGTTTTGTGTAGATGGGAAGGATTTTGGCTTTCTGCTAAAGAATTTCAATTTGGAAAACAGGATTTGTCTTCACAGCTGGCTGGATAGCCCAGTGGTTTGGTATCTGACTGCTGAGACAGAGAATTTGATTCCCCACTGCGCTCCTATGAGCAAAGCCAGCTTTGTGTGGCCTCGGGCAAGCTGCACATTCCCAAGGCACCCCCCAGAAGAACGGAATATCAAACCACTTCTGAGTATTCTCTACCTGGAAAACTCCCCAAAGGTCATCCTAAGTCACAATTGACTTGGTGGCACATGATGATTACAGGGTTGCCACTTTCGGGAAATCAGGGAAAGGGAATTGGGCCAGGGAAACTGGTCTGAAGTCAGGGAACACCAGGGAAACTGTGATTAAAATACTTTCTGTAGATTGAAGCCATGGGTTTTTGACCTGCTGCATGCAAGAGCATGATCAGTTCTTGTGACAGCTGTGAAAGACAAGTAGCAGAATGCAAATGAAGCATGATGATGTCCTTTTTCTCATCTCCACCACTAGCAACCAGCCTGTGTTTCTTGAGCTGCGTCCATGCGTGATTTCCAAAGGCTGCCTCTAGCAATTGCAAAGCAAATATTTAGCAACACAGTATACAAACTTGACACATCTAACTGTTTTCACCCCTACCTGCTAGTATTGCATTTAACTTACATATAAAGATAAGCATGTTTTGGGATCATGCTTGTATATGGAATGGAAGTTTTCTCTCCTCCATTCAAAATGCAAAATAAAATTTTAGTGGCAACCCTGTATTATGACTTGGCTTTACTGAGCAACTTGGCCGAAGGTTTTCAAACTGATGATCAATCGGAAAGGTTCCAGGTCAGGGAAAGCAGACTTGGGCTTCCTGATTTCACAAACTCCAAAAGCAATAGCTAGTGCATTTCTGTGCACTGTGGCAGATATTTGAAAATGGAAAATAGGAATCAAATAGCTCAAAGTACATGCCAGCGTAAGACACAGTGCCAGGGATAGCATTTTACAAAAAGCATTCTGATATTTACCAGTGTAAAAAACACTTGGTTTACAAGTACACTAAATAGCACGAAGTCTCTCTTTCTATGTGTGCATTGTACCTGGAAAGGTATGCGCTTTGAAGCTTACCTTTTCCCCCCTGTTCTTTGAGCACCTGGAGAAATATGTTAATTTTAAAAATTGTGTTTAAACACTAGTGCTTCAAATGTCTTCCTTTAAAAGAAAATATTGCTACCATCTTTGTGCTCCAGACCCGTGTGCCTTCTCCTGCAAGTGAGCTACGAGAGTGAAGGACTTGAACTGGACATTCCATTCCCCTGTTTTGTGTCTTGCAGCGTGCAGGAAGAATTGGACGCTGAAGCCGAAGGCATGAGGGTGGCTCAGCAAGACCTGCTTTCCGTTGGCGAATCAGCCTACACGCCTGACTATGACGCAGCAGCGCCTCACATCAACAGGAACCTCATCCAGAAAGCTGGCTACCTGAACCTCCGAAAGTAAGGCAGGGGGACCTGGGCATGTGTCGCTCTTAACTTGGTAGATTTAGATGGGTACTTCAGCCAGTTCCTTGGGGTGCAACACTCTTGTCTTATGGTGGATTTGGAGAAAGACGAAGGGAATGTAATGATTTTGGTCCATTTCTTATTCAACACGCCATTTAAGTCTCATTGATCCGCTGGCTTTGCCACTGTTGCTCAGCATAAATCGTACTAGAGGAGGCCAGTAGGAAGATTACCTGTGTTGAGTAAATTCCCCCATAAGTATCATTTATTGACATTGACTCTAGTTGTGACTTACATCAATGCAGCAAGTCTTAGAGTAGGCCTGTTTAATGAGTTGAACTTCTAAAGCTGCCGAGTCCTCAAATGTCCACTGATTCAGCTACCCTAAGCAACAGGCTTCCAGCTACTGAGTCTTCTTGTTTAGATTAATGTTAATTGTATTTAGGCTCAGTTCCCTTTCTCCAAGATATTTAACTGTAGCTTCTAGGGAAGAGCTAAACTGCATATAAGGGGCTGCACATTTTCCACACAGTTCAGCACAGTACAGTAGAATCAGTCATTCACGTTTAGTTGCAACTAACAAGTGGGACTTGAGCTGGTGAAATCCAGTAGGAAGATTAGAAACAAGGTCAGACTTTCCATTAGAATCTGATGAAAAAACATGCATATATTTCATTCTTGGTAAAAAAAAAAAAAGTGGGGGGACACATTACAATAGGAACAGCGGTAAACTCATAAACTGACCTGGAGAAAACGAGCTTTGGAATAATAATGTGGCATCAAGTCAATTCTGGCATATGGTGACTCTTTTCAGGATGTTCTTGGTAAAGAACACTCAGAAGTGGTTTACGTTTCCCTTCTATTGGGCGTGTCCTGGGACTGTGGAGCGTGTCCAAGGCCACACAGGTTGGCTTTATTTTTGGGAGGCATAGTAGGGAATTGGTTCTGGTGCTGCAGCCAGGTATCTAAACTACTGAGCAGTCCAGCCACCTGGGGAACACCTACCTAATTCCATGTCCCTCAGGATTATTCCACTGATGAGGGGGAAAATGGTGCCTACCAACTGGCAGCCTTGACAGCCCTTTGTGTTCTCTGCAGTAAAACAGGCCTGGTGACCACCACGTGGGACAGGTTATACTTCTTCACTCAAGGTGGAAACCTGATGTGTCAGCCCAGAGGAGCCGTTGCTGGGGGACTGATCCAGGACCTGGACAACTGTTCTGTGATGGCAATCGATTGTGAAGACCGAAGATACTGCTTTCAGATTACCACCCCAACGGGGAAACCGTAAGGATCTCACGGCCCCTGCAAGGCAGGCTTTGGGAAATGTTTTGTTTTTGGACTACAGCTGCCAGAATCCTGAAGCTAACATGGCAACTAGCCAAGCTGGTCGGAGATTCTGAGCACTGGAGTAAAAAATTATCCCTGCCGTGCTGAGGAGGGACTGCTGTTCTACTTCTAATGGTGCCAGATATCACGAAAGGCATCATATCGAGCTTGGTCTGGAATGCTTCCCCAGATGCAAGGCTGTTCTGACGTTCATGTGTTGCCCTATACCAGTGTTGGTGAACCTATGGCACGGGTGCCAAAGGTGGCACTCGGAGCACTTTCTGTGGGCCCCTGACATTGCCCCTTTATTGCCACCTGTATACGGGTTAAATTACTGTATTGGCACTTTGCAAAAAAATTAGTAGGTTTTGAATTGCAGTTTGGGCACTCGGTCTCTAAAAGGTTCACCATCACTGCCCTATACAGTGGATCCTTGTATAACAAACAGTTTGTATAACATAAAATCTGTACAGCATAAAAAATTCCGGAGATAGGGGAAATTTGCTTAACATAATCGCCTATGGGGCAAATCTGTACAACATAAAAATGGGATTACTCCATTTTCAATGCATTCCTATGGGAAATTTGTATAAAGGAAAATCTGCTTAACAGAATTTCATTTGGAATGAATTAATTTCTTTGTACAAGGTACCACTGTATTTTCATTCATTACCCCAAATGCTTGTTCTGTTCTGATTTGGGGGACAAATCTTCCAGGTGCAGTAGATGTTGCTGTATACTCAGCTGCAAAACTTCCTGTTAGAGCAGTATTTATTGATTTTATTTTAGAGAATTTTTACCCCGCCTTTCTCCCTGGAAAAGGACCCAAGGCGGCTTACAGTAATGAGGGATAATATACAGTCCAGTACAATTAAGACATGTTCAAGTATTTGAGAACAAGGAATTGAGGGACATCTTACAGCATTAATAGACAACATTACATTAAAGCAACATGGTTATAAGTAGTCATAATTACAAAGTCTATGTGAATCCATAGATTCATATAAAAGACACATGGTAGTCCATCATTCAGGGAAAGCTTGCCTGAAGAGAAAGGTCTGCCTGTTTCCGGAACGACAACAGAGATGAGGCAGTCCTGGCCTCTAGTGGGAGGGAGTTCCAGAGTCTGGGCGCAGCAGCCAGGAAGGCCCTTTCATGGGTTCCCACAAGATGTACCTTTGATTTGTATTCCTGTATGGGGCAGGCTGTTGGACTTGATGGCCTTGTAGGCCCCTTCTGACTTCACTCCTGATTCTATGATTGCTCTGGACACTCAGCCTATAAAGTAGGATCCCCGTATCTGCAGATGCAATATCTGCAGATTAATTTATCCACAGCCTGGCTAGATTATACGTAGCATGGTATCTGGTGCCCTCTAGAACCCAGTTCTGGTAATGCATCTTAAAATATTTTTCTGGGTTTTTCCCACCCTTTACTGTACTAGATATTTAGTGTTCATTATTATCTGTGGATTACAGCAGTGGTTCTCAGCCTGTGGGTCCCCAGATGTTCCTGGACTGCAACTCCCAGAAGCCTCCACCACTTGCTGTGATGGAAAGGGTTTCTGGGAGTTGCAGTCCAGGAACATCTGAGGACCCACAGGTTGAGAACCACTGGATTACAGTATCCATGGGGCCAACAGAACCCTTCAGATATGGGGTTCTTATTATACTTGAAATGACTTTAGATATCTAAACAAAGGCAGAAAATAAAATGTTGGTGAATTCCTTGTAGGGGCATAACTCTTCAGGCGGAAAGCAAGAAAGAATACGAGGAGGTAAAATATTTCTCAATTTGAGCCTTTTTCATTTCTTTAGTTAACTTAAAGGTTCCCCAGATTTACTTGTCCCCCTTCTTCCTGTATTCTTTTGCAGTGGATATGTGCTATCAACAACATCTCCCGTCAGATCTATCTTTCTGACAACCCTGAGGTGAGCGTAGTTTGGTAGATGATGTCATTCCCTTAAAAGAACCATTTTATCCGATGGCTCCATTTGCTCAGGCGCTTTCAGGAACTTCCCTTAAAAATGTTACTCTTTTCGTTTCAGGCGGTTGCCATTAGGTTAAACCAGACGGCGCTCCAGGCTGTGACCCCAATCACAAGCCTTGGGAAGAAGCAGGACAGTCTCTCCCCCAGGTAACATTGTGTGTTGAAACAGCTGGGTTTGTTTTGAGTTTATGTTTGAATCGCCTTTATGCCTGCAAAAGTAGCATCTCAGGTAGAAGTCTCGCTTGGGACTCTGCTTCTCTCATGGCTTGCTAGTTTTCAGGCAGCAGGACGTATATTTTAACATGCCAGTGAGCACATTCTGACATCAGTCCAGTTGGAAATACAATAGACCTGTTTGTGTACGTGTTGACGTACCATTCAGCAGTTGGGGCTAGTTGGGAATATGGCTATGGATCCCTCTGCCCTCAGTTCCATAGAGGGCTGTATCACAAATGTTTGAATGTACCTGAGACGGAACATTCCAGTTAATCACCCACAATCCAGCAGGGAGAGGGAGGGAGGGAGGGAGAGAGAGAGAGGGAGCCACCATTGACTCTCTTGTGATCATGTGATGTACCACAGGGCTCATATTGCAAGACATTGCTCGTTTATCAAGACAAAATTTAAAGAAATGTTTGCTTGTCTTGCATAACACTCATAAAACAAGGACAAGGTATTCGTAAACTAAGGTTTTTACTGCATATTTAATCTTGCCGAGGTAGATCCTACAACAGTGATGGCAAACTGTGATTCAAAACCCACTAATTTTGTTGCAAAGTGCCAATACAGCAATTTAACCTGAATCCAGGTGGCTGTGAAGGGGCCATGTCGGGTGTCCACAGAAAGGGCTCCAAGTGCCACCTTTGGCACCCCTGCCATAGTTTCACCAACACTGCCCTACAACCTGCATTATGTAGTGCCACGTGGAAAATAAAGATTTTGGTAGATGAACACACATGCACGTAATAAAGGTGCCAGATAAGAGCACAGATTGGCATATTTTAACTGTTAATCCTGAAACATGAAGGACATATATATTCTTGGTGACATATGTTGTATGCCCCCCCCCCAAAAGCCATCTTTTAGTAATCTAAATATTACGCTTACAGTCTTTCAGAATCTACTTGGGCAGCAGCTAAAGGTTGATTTCCAAATTCTTACCTAGTTCTCCTTGCACACCAGTTCGCCTCTCTTTCCAGCCGTAGTAGCACAGCTTTTTTCACACCCCTCTGCTGTCTCTTCCTTTGCTTTAGCCAGGATGTGAAGAATGTAGAGATGCCAAACGATAGGACCGGTCCCGAGGAGCCTGCTAGCTCCCCAGACACTACCGAATTAATTGCACCAGGAACACCCATTCAATTTGACATTGTACTGCCTGCGATGGAGTTCCTTGATCAGAACAGGGGTAGCAGGTACAGATGATGAACAGATCTCCCTTTGGTCCTTTTCTTGGGGCATCAGAAAGTGGTCAAGACATGGTAACCAGTGCTCTGTGTCTTGCAGGCGCACAAACCCATTTGGGGAGTCTGAAGATGGCAGGAAAGAGGGGGAGGCAGGTACGTATTGTGAATGTTGTGCTGTCAGAAGAAATGCACTAATAATAAAAATAGGTTGTTATAGTATCTTGAAAGGGTAGGCAGGGATAATAGGCTCCATATTCTTGTTTATTTTATTTTATTTTATTTTATTTTTACAACGTATATGCCTCCCACTACCCAAAGGTCTCTGGGTGGCTTACAGTCAAAAGAAAACAGTTAAAAATGGAATATCAATAAATAATCAAAACAGTGATCAAAATCTTACACTAAAATCATTTCCTCCCTCCCTAGACTCCCTTTTGAAGCAGATGTTTGTAGTGCGTTTTCTGGGATCTATGGCTGTTAAATCTGACCAGACCGTTGAGGTAATCTATGAGGCAATGAGGCAGGTGTTGGCAGCTCGGGCCATTCACAATATCTTCCGCATGACAGAATCCCACCTTTTGGTCACCAGCAATGACCTCAAGTAAGCAAATCTTCCTTGCCACCTTCCTTCCTTCTCTCTCCTTCTGTCTCTTCCTGGTGCCGCATCTTTGCTTTTGTTTTGTATAGTCCAACCCTCTGGAACAAAATCAACCACTGTCTTAACTTGCTATAGTTCGCGCTGGGCGAAATTGCAACCAGGAAGCAGCCTCCGATGCATTATCTTTCCCTCTCCCTGGCACTGGCCAGTCAGGAGCTGTGCAAGGGCATGCATCATCCCACCTCCCTGTCTGATTGGCCAGCGCCAAGGAGAGGGAAAGAGGACCCATTGGAGGCTGCTTCCTGGTTGGAATTTCACCCAGCGCAAACTACAGCAAAGTAAGACAGTGGTTGATTTTGTTCCGGAGAGTGGGACTGGGTTCGACGCGCCACCTGTGATGGCATGTTTCATTTCAGAACCAGTCCCCTTCTGAAATGAGAATACATGTTTCAGCTACTTCTGTATCTTTAACTTCTATGGTTCCAGACAATTCAAATTCTTATTGTATGGTCCTAGTGTTTCCATTCTTTAAATCCCTTAGTTTGTTTGTTTGTTTGTTTGTTTGCTTGTTTATTTATTTTAATACTTATATACCGCCCGTCTTCCAGAGGAACTCCGGGCGGTTTACAACAAAGTAAAACAATGACAAATAACAAATAACAGATTAGGTCATAGTTTATGCTAGTCCTATACTGTATATATTATTGGGGTGGGGGAGCACACATGGTGATTCCTGGCATTTCTAACTGAAAAGGGCTGCATGTAGTAAATGTAACAGATTGCCTGTGGGAATTAAATTCCCAGACTAAAAACACATAGCTCTCTTGAGAGCCATTGTGATGTTATAATGGATATAATGGGTTTAATTCCTTCCTTGGTCATGAAAAACCACTAGGGGACAGCAGTAGAAAAGCCACTTCTTAAATTCTTTCTTACTTTGAAAACCCTTACATGGGTTGCCATAAATCTTGTCCAACTTGAGGACACCTAATATGGTCTGTTGCTCTGATTCAACCACGTTTATTCGTGACTCAGTACTGTTGAAAGCAATAGAGACCATAAGGGTGCTTTCTAGGTTTTGATGAAAACTGAGAATGCATCCACACAATACAGTTATAGCTATTTCATGCCATCTTGCTATGGCTCCATCCAACAGACTTCTGAAATTTGTAGTCTGGAATGGTATTCTAAATTTTCTGGAGAGCTTGGATTCTAATATCTTGGATGCTATAGAATGGAGCCACAATAGCTAAAGTAATATCAACACACATGACGGTTTAAGAGGCACTCTGAATGTAAACTGGTACACATCTACATACAATTAAGCTTATCTGCTTTAACAGGACTTCTCCGCACTTCATAAGAACATAGGAATATAAGAAGAGCCGTGCTGGATCAGGCCAACGGCCCATCTAGTCCAGCTTCCTGTATCTCACAGTGGCCCCACCAGATGCATCTGGGAGCGCACGAGACTAGATATCTGTCTCCTGATACCACTCCCCTGCATCTGGCCCTTGAAGTACCCCAGTTTTAAGCCTGGAGATAACACATCTCCATCATGGTTTGTAACCTGTGATGGACTTTTCCTCCAGGAATCTGTCCAATCCCTCTTTGAAAGCATCCAGGCCAGATGGCATCACCACAGTCTGTGGCAGGGAGTTCCACAGACTAACAACACGCTGGGTGAAAAAATGTTTTCTTTTGTCTGTTCTTACTTTCCTAGCCCTCAGTTTGAGTGGATGTCCCTTAGTTCTGGTATGTTGGGAGAGGGAGAAGAGCCTGCCTCTATCCACTTTACTCATGCCCTGCATTATTTGTACGTCTCAATCATATCCCCCCTCAGGCGCCTTTTTTCCCAGACTAAAGAGCCCAAAATGTTTTAGCCTTTCCTCATAAGGGAGGTGCCCCAGACCAGTAATCATTTTAGTGGGTATCACTTTGCAGCCTGAGTTATAAGCCAGAATGAGAGTTGTTGATTGTTTATTTCTCCTTGTTACTGGCCTTGGGAAGGACTTAATCTGTATTTTTCTTTCTTCTCTTTCCCTTATACACTATCAACAGATTAATAGATCCCCAAACCCAAGTTACAAGAGCAAACGTAAGTGTACTCTTCCTTTGTATCAGAGCATGAACCTTCCAGTCCGTTTTAAATGCTAACCTTGTCTTAGTAGGACAATTGAACTTTTGAAACTTGTTTTTCCAGTTTGAACTTGCCAGTGTGACACAGTTTGCTGCTCACCAAGAAAACAAGAGGCTGATTGGATTCGTGGTTTGTGTCTCGGAGTCTCCAGGCGAAGAATCTCTGAGCGCTTATGTGTTTGAGAGTAACACAGAAGGCGAAAAGGTCTGGAGATGCTTTTGTTGTGTTATATAAAATACATATGAAACACTGTAATTCTAAATGTGGTGTTCAGCTAAAAGTCTTGGGAGTGAGTTGGTAATACCATTTACCGTGGGTAGATTCTAGTCAATATAGTCAAACCACAACAAAGGAAATGGCAGGATTTCTTTGCAATTTCCTTGATTGGTTGTCGTCTGCCATAATCCTGTTTTAAAGACCACATTCCTTCTTCATTCAGATAAATAAGGTCCTGAAATTAAAACTCTTCTATGCAGTTGGCTTCTCAGTTTTTTCTTAAGGTCCATCAGCCATCAACAATTTTTTTTAAGTTCTTGTATAGACATTTCTGGTCTACTAATAAAGAATAATGAATAAAAAAACCATCCTCATAGAGAGCTAATTTAAATTCTGCTTGTGAATCTGAGGTAGTACTAGTTAGGGTCATCACTGGGGGAGACATGATGGAATTTGTAGTCCAGTAGCATCTGGAGAGTCATAGGTTCCTCCTTTTTAGAATCATAAATTGAAAACCTAATTAAAGATCTTGTTGTCCAATCCACTGCCAGTAAAGAAAATCAACTATTACAACACTTGACCTTGCGTGGCACTTGCCTCACAGCTGGCCAAGCACTGGAAAAGTTCCATTCGTACTTGTTATTCTCAGTTTAATTCAGTGGTTCTCAACCTGTGGGTCCCCAGATGTTCCTGGACTGCAACTCCCAGAAGTCTTCATCACTAGCTGAGCTGGCCAGGATTTCTGGGAGTTGCAGTCCAGGAACATCAGGGGGAACCCACAGGTTGAGAACCACTGGTTTACCTGATTCTGAGCCACTACCAAAACCTTACAATGTTCTCCTGTGGATCAGATGATAATAGAAACACTTCTGAAATCGGTAGTTTTCACAGAGTAACAAGTCTTGCCCCTTGGCATTCACTTAAACAGCTGTCTGCCCAAATAATTAAATTCTTTCTATGTTTATTCTAAGGCTGACTTTGCTTTCTCTGCAGATTTGCTATGCAATAAGTCTGGGAAAGGAAATTCTGGAGGCTCAGAAGGTAACCTGATCTTGGTTCTTCATTTAATCTCACTTTACCATGAAGTGTAATGAATCTTTCAAGGCTTCTGCACCCAGTGGTATCTGAGCAGGGATCGGTAACATGTGGACAGAAGCTTTAGGACTGACCAGTTTTCTTCCCCAGCCACCACCACCAATGCTGATAAAAGCTGCATTTGGGTCTGCATATGACTCCTTGAAAAGCAAAAAAAGTTATAAAATAAACATCAGAATTGAGGAAAAGGCCTTAATCCCATCGTTCCTCTGCAAATCTATGTACACAGAATCAACCCCCTTACCTCTGAAGTGCTACGTTTCAAGAAGTTCAATAAATAGAAGGTTGTTTGGAATGGAATAGGTCTGCACAAGGAGTACATTTTGAGGTGGGAGGGGCAAGCAGAAAAATGAAAGTGAAACCTTTTGAGCACAGTTCTCCACATCTTGAGATCTTTATGTGTATACCTCAGGGTTATCATTCTCATTCTCTTTCTTGAGGAGAAAAACCTGTAATGGCAGCAGGCCGTAAAAGAGACCCAGTTTGGGAATATCTGACTGTTAGTCTCAGTTTTTTAAAAGATATTTTAACCACATCAGTTAACCACATCAGTTAACAAACTGTTTAAGCAAATATAAGCATACATAATGCTATATAATGTTATTGTTTTGGTTAAATAAAATTATTTAAATTATTATTAAGATAATGATTATTTTTCTCCTTCTAATAAAGTACAACAGATCAGTTGTCCAAATATGAATGATTAACCTATTAAACTGGAGATAGTTCACATTGCAATGACTTCATAATTATCTATCTAAGTATTTATAATGGTATATATAACCACCAAATCATTAATTTTCTGATATAACTGTAAAACTAAAAAGTTATTCTAAATATTCTTCATTGGTTGTAAATATTAAGATTAAAACAACTGCAGCAAAAATGAGTCTTTATGTAGAAAAACATGATTTAAATCGAGCCTTAGTGACTAGTGATTTAAATCGTGATTTAAATCATGATCAAAATCGAAGTGATTTAAATCAAATCCACCCTGGAAATAAGGTAAGGGTAGCTTGTAACAGTGACTCCCAGGGTGGTATAGTGGATAGAATGACAGACTAGGACTCAGGAGAACAGGGTTCAAATCCTCATTTAGCCATGGAAACTCACTGGGGCAGTTGAAATGGTAAAACTACTCCTTAAATATCTATTTTACCTTGTAAGGCCTATTAGTGTTGCTTTCAGTTGGTTCTGACATATGGCACATTAGACAGAAACGCACAGCTTGTAACAGCATCCTGGCGTCCAATCTAAATCAATCAATGGTCTACTGTTGTTTCCTCTATCCCAGTGGTTCCCATCCTTGGGTCAACCAGGAGTTCTTGGACTGCAATTCCCTCCAGCTGTACTGACTGAGGTTTCTGGGAATTTCATTCCAAAAACTCCTGGGTGACCCAAGGCTTCTTGGGTCTGGGCAATACCAAGAGGTCTTGTATCATTATTAAATTGGAATAATTTTATACAGTATTAAGAACATGATTGTTAAATGATGTTCCAAACCTTCAGCCAGAGTGTTTGTCCACATATTCCGTGTATGTATTGAAACTAGTTGATCCAATAAGCTTCAGTATCAGACTCACATGGTACAAATGGTTGCCAGATTTATTTATTTTTTCAGCATCACAGAGTATGAATACACTGAAAATATTCTGCAGGATCAAATGTGTTTCTCCATTCTACTGGGACAGTTGCCTTGGGCAAGAATATTTTCTGCTGAGAAGTAAACTGAAACTTAAATTTTAATTCAGTTTGATAACTAACTAGGTTGGCAACTTGGCTTCCAAATCATTTTTGAACCATGTCTTAAAAATGCATCGAGTCTGATTAAAACTGTTTTGAGAATTTTCATGGTAACCCATGACTGAAGTATCAAATTGGGTGTCATTTATGGCATTCATAACTTTGTGTTGGTCATTTTAATTGTAAACGGCAGGTGTGCAGGGGCAGTCTAGATAGGGACTCTACAGGAGAGATGGTTGCACATGATTTTGCCCCATCCTAACTATTTTGCCTCTAACGGCATTTCCATTACAGGATCCAGAAGCACTAGCTCAGTTAATGTCATCTATACCATTGACCAACGATGGAAAGTTCATGCTGTTGAATGACCAGTCGGAAGAGGACAGTGCAGCGCATGGAGATGGGCAGGAAGAGTCTGAAGCATAAGTTGTAGTGTCTTAACAGCGGAGATGTGTTGTCTGGAATAGGCCAAACACCTAGAGATAGGACGAAAGAAGAACTTGGCCTGAATGTATGGTGTGATGAAGTGACAGTCTCTGAAACCCTCCCCAACGTTCAGCATGAAGTCCTCTGCTACTGGCACTGGAAGAAACCTGATGTCTACCAGCACATTTTTCAAGATGTCACCAGACGTTTCCTTCAGATGCTAAGCCATCTCCTCATCCACATTTGTCCTTTTAGAAACCCAGTGAGTTCATCTGCTTCTGGTCTCAGACTACAGCCAGGATTGTGTGTGCTCCTTTAACTGCACATTTTTTAAATCCCACTCACTGTGGAAAGCAGCAAGAAGGTCCACGGGTCCATGAGACCTCACCTTCCAGGCTCTCAGAAATCTTAATACAGACACCCTGCCGAAAAAGTTCCTAAAATGTCATGAGGCATACCTCCCATTTTAGGCTGAGGAGATAAAAATTAAGAAGTCTTCTGGAAGCAGAATCCAGTACTAGAAGCCTGGAATACTTATAGCCCAAATGAATCTTTAGTTTTTATATGTCTCAGTAACAATTGAAAGCAATGCATTATTCATTTCTATATTAACTTGTTTTAGGGTCCTAGTACACAAGGATAACAGAAACGCTATTGATCTAAATTGTTTATCAAATAGTTCTCTAAACACTTTCCTATTAATATATATTTTTATACTTGATCTGGAGTAAGCTTTCAATCATTGCTCTTAAGTGCCTGCTATTTTGTGGGACCATACCATAGCCGAGCTCCATTGATACGGCACGTGGGCTGGAAGTCATTCATTGAGCCCATGAGATGTCTCAGCCGCTCATTAGGAGTCCACTTTTCTGAACTACCAGCCATTCCTGACCCAGGTAGACAAGGTGCTTCATAAAGAAGGGGCTTGTTGGAGATTGACCACTTCCTCAGCTGACAACATGTCTTCAAATCTGCCCTGAGAAGCACTTTGGCAAAGAAGAGGACTTGAGGACTAACAGAATTATAATATTGCCTGTAAGGGCCTTTTCACACGACCCCTAAGATCCGCTGGCCACTTAAATTCGGACCAGGGATCTTGGGGGTTCGTTGCTTTTCCTGCGTCCCCACCCCTCCGCACTTCCTTGCTCCTGTCTGTGTGAGGGGAGGGAGGAAGAAAGAGAGGAAAAATGCAGGCTCACCTCCGAAGCCGCCCGGAGCCCCATCATTGTCCTGATTCCTTCTCTTCTGTTTGTTTTTTTTGCCTCCCGCCCCTTCTCTTAAAGGGGCGGGAGGAAAAGAAAAAACAAACAGAAGGGAGGAGAGCCCCACACTCACCAGATTAAATCCGGACCTGGGGATTTTCACCCTCCTAGAGCAGGTACAAGAAAAGTGCACTGGGACGCGCTTAGGTGGGCGTGGTCGCACTTAATTTCCTGCAAACTCCGGAGCTGGTGGGGGAACAATTGTAAGCTCCGGAGCTGGCAGCCATTTGCTGCGGAGTTTAGGGGTTGTGTACAAATACCCTAAGATGTTACCTGTTTGATGCTGTTGTCTTTAGCATAGGATGGGACAAACCACTGCATTGAGCCACCTAGGTTGACTATTTTCAGTTGGAGTCACATGTAAGAACAGAGCCAGCTCTAATGGAGACATTTCTCTGTGCATTTTAAAAACAACCATAATGTTAACTATGTTTTAATGCTAACAAATCAAATGTTTAGCAGTAATGATAGATTAAAATTGTATTTGAACTATACACTGTCTTTGCCTGATACTAAGTCATCCTGGCTTGCGATCAACATGATGGATATGGCCAATCAGAACACAAAACTCTAGAATACAATGGTACCCTGACTTAAGAGCAGCTCGACTTAAGAGCGGAAAACTGTTGGCATTTTAACTGCCGCCTTACAAATTTTACATATGGTCTGCTCGACTTACAAATATTTTTTTCATTTTTTTATTTTTTAAACTTCTTTTTTCAATTTTTTAGATAGGTACCCCGACTTAAGAGTAGTTCGACTTAAGAGCATGCCTTCAGAACAGATTAAATTCGTAAGTTGAGATACCACTGTACTAAATAATGAAAGAAGAGGCAGGAATACACAGGGCTTGGGCTGACTTCTAATGTGCAGGGCAAGTCCAAACTCTTTTGCTGCCTTTTAAAGTACACCTTAGCCTCTCGGGTTTAAGATAACAGGAACATCACCCGTTGTATGCTTCACAGCTTGCACCACTGCCAAGTTGTACTAACCACATGAATGGGGAGATGGACCCCATGTTAGCCTTTTTTATCATTTCTCTCCAACAAATTAATGTCACAGAATTGGGGGCTTGCGTCAGTTCCATGCTAACTGCAGTGGTACCTTGTAGAAAGGAATTAATTCGTTCCAAATGAAATCATGTTAAGCAGATTTTCCTTTATGCAAATTTCCCATAGGAATGCATTGAAAGCAGAGTAATCCCTAATCACGACCATTTTTATATTGTACGGATTTGCCCCATAAATGATTCTGTTAAGCAAATTTCCCCTAGCTCCAGAATTTTTTATGTTGTACAGATTTTATTTTATACAAACCGTGTGTTATACGAGGGTCCACTGTATATCCAAATTTCATGGATACAGTGTATTAGAGATCGGGAAGAGTAGGGAAAATGACGTTTTCGAGTTGTCGTGTGTCGGAGGCGGCCCGTGTCGGCTCGTTTCTGTTTTTCGCGAAACTTCGCAAAAAATAGTCGTTTCGTTTTTCGTTTTTTCGTCTGTCGTTATACTGGTTTGGGGGGGTAGCGGGCTCCTGGAGGCACCTCTGTGGGGTGGGTGCCTCCTCTGGCCCGCTATGAAGGGAAGCGGGCTCCTGGAGGCACCTCTTTCTGGGGGGTGGGTGCCTCCTCTCCTCACCCGCTGTATGATGCCATGTGGAAGAGGCGTATTCTAACTGGCGAGTCTTTTGCAATAACCTTAATATTTCAGACACCACTTGGAGTCTGCTTCAGCAAGTTTATTACTCTTCAGAGGATCCGTCTATTCTTGCTGATGGCCGCTTGCAGAAAAATTCAACTAATTCCACTTCACACATTTCTTTCATTTAGACAATCTCTCGGCGACTCCTCTTTTAGCGGAGCATATTAAATTGTTCATTTAATTGCCTTATCTTCCTCTTGGGAAGAAAGAAGTTACTGTTTTGAAGGACAGTCGCACTGGGAGCCTATTAAAACCAAAAGGGCAATTCAGCTAGCTCTTGAAGCATACTAATTGGCTAGAAAATTATTTTCTGTTCCTAAATTCATTCATACAACCACTTGCATTGTTAAAGCCTCCTCCTCGCAAAAGTATTGACACTACTTCCATGGACAAATACCTTCAGGCAACACGTAGAGCATGGAGTCAAGTCAAGTTACTTTCCAAAGTTACATTTATTGTTATATACACAATATCTGACAGAACAAAAACCGAGGTAACAGTCTTTTTGTTAAATGACATATTAGTATTTGGTCCCCTTCATTCCTGAGCATTTTAACATAACTTTTTAGATGGAACTGGTCAACTTTATAGAATGACAGCCTGCGACAGGACCTCAATTTTGCACCTCAATCAAATGTTCAAGTATACAAATAGAGATGGCTTTGCTGTTTTGGCCTGTTTATCACTTCTGAGAAACCTGATGAACTCCATGTTTTTTTCCAAAATAAGATCTCATATAATTGCCAAGGGAGTCTGCTTGGGTGGACTTTTCTTCCAATTAAGACAATTTGAGAATTTATGGTCTATTACATAATACAAGGAAATAAAAGATCTTAACAAGTCAAGGAAGCATCTCCTCTATTTCTACCTTTTATAAACCAAGTATGAAAATAGCCTTCGAGCTTGAAGGCAGAGTAAAGGTGAGGTGACAGAAAAAGAAGAGTACCTATAGAGCGCTTCAGTAAACACTCAATGGCCTTCCTAAGCTTTTTCTTATTCATTCACATACTTCAGTAGAACTGTGATTTCCAGTTTTAACTGATCACACTTATGTACAGAAGCCTAGGGAAACCATTATCTAAACCGGAGCCTATCATTTTTGTAGGGATTCCACCCTGAGGCACAAGTAGAAATGTATCACAACCTGCTCCAAGACTAAACTGGAAATAATATTAATTGGGTCTATAGCATGAGAGGTGTTCAGAATACTACTCTATAAACAAAGCTATGTGTCTGCACATGTATATATATTCACAAAAGCAATATATGTGAATTAAGACTGGTAGAGACAGGATGTTTAAAGTAGGACTAAGGCTGTTAGTTTATTTAACACTGTACAGTTCAGGCACATGTATGCCCTAATCTAAGATTTCTTTCAAAGAGTGGCCAAAACAAAAAAAATCTTTACAGCACTGAGGTGCTTTAAATTTACACATTTGTACAAGGTTAAGAAGTAAAAGACAGAGCTGACCCTCTAAGTTGGCAGTTTCTTTGGATTCCAGGAGTTTAAAGACCAGGACAGATTTTAAAACAGGGACGTAGGTAGAAAGAAAATAACACACAATAAATGATATGATACAATGTTTACCTCATGTCAGTTTTAACTCCAAGATAATGTTTGTAAAAAATTGCTGTGAAGTGGCTATCAAAATAAAAGCGCAAATATTTCTCCACCCCAAACTGTACATTGAGCCAAAACATGTTCTTTAGCAAAACTCAAACAAAAAGGATGAAAGGGTGAATGATGGGTTTTTCCGCACTTCCAGGTCACTGCCAATTCTGAAGGTGAAAAGTTCCATGCCACTTTGATTCCATCAGGTGCAACAAATAATCCCTGTGTTAGGTTCATACACAAGAGAAAGGAGAATGTGAGTGGGAAATGTAACTTCGTAATTCAAGGCACCACTGTAATTTGGTTTAACTAGTTGCAAATTATTAGTTCGTTTCCCAATAACAAAGGTGTAATGAAACGCATTGCTGCAATGACTTAGCAAGGGATGACACCACCCTTTTGCAGCAGAATTAATTAGTTTTAGTTATGGAGACATTGACTCACTAAACAATGAAGGATGCAAATCATGCTCAGAATCCAGTTTGCCTGATTTGTGTGGTCCCTTCTTCCCCACTGCTTACACAAGGCGGATCCACTAATCCCCTGTGTGCAAGCAGAAAGCCTGACTGCCCTATTAAAACCAGTCTCCCAAGTCCGAGATCACCAGAGCAAACAGAGTGTTCTGGTCACCGCTGGTATATTCTGGATTGGTGAATAGGATAGTGCCTAATATGTTGAAAGGGCTTGCCTGTGGGTGTTGAGGGGGTAACGGTAGATAATAGCAGGGTTGTGGGATTGTAGTACAGTAACCCCCCGCCATTTCACGGTTCATGTACTGCATTGAGCCAATGCATTTCAATGGAGATTGTGGGGGAGCGCTGGACCCAAGCCAGCGCCAAACAGCTGATTGGTGCTGCCTAGGGGTGGAATAGCCCTGCAGCAAGCGTGGTGGATCAGATCATCTGCCACCCTTACACGGGCGGCTGGAAGGCTTTTACAAAAGTCTTCCAGCAGCCTGGGAAACAGTGGTGCCCCCCCCCCCCCGACCTGCATCTGCATATCACAGATTTTCAGTCATCGCGGGTCGGGTGGGTCCCTAACCTCCGCGATAGGGGGGGGTTACTCTATTTCAGGCCTGCCCAACACGTAGACCGGGGGCTACCAGTAGCCCATGAAGTGTTCAAAAGTAGCCTGCCAGCCATCAATAAAAAATGTGAGGGGATAAGTTCTCCACCTCTACCTCCCTCACCCAAGAACCACCACTGCCCCAGCAAAGTTCTGGGTCTGCCAACCCATTGTCTCAGCTGGGTGGGGCAGCTCAAGGGCCATGGCACAGTCCCCTGCTCTCCCTACCGGCCAGATAATTGGTGTGCCACTGTCTCGTGCCCAATTGAGTTGTTGGTGCAGAGTGGAGGAAGGGGAGTGGAGGGGACAGTGAGGGGCAGGGTCATGGGCGTGCCCACCTCCTTTGCATGGTGACGTCCCCCTCTTCTCCCCTACTGGAGAATTCCTTCCTCCCATCCTCCTCCTCCTCCCACCCCCACAGCTGCCTCACAGAGACTGTGACCTGCCGCTTCTCCTGTTCCCCTTCTGAGCCATTCCCTCCTCCTTGTGCTGCCATGGCAATGTGATAGCCCCACTGCTGGCTTGGCCCATCCCAGCTGCACAGAGAACATGGCAGAGGTGAGTGAGCGCTATGAGCAGCAGCAGCAGTGGCAGCGAGGAGGCTGGAAAGGGTAAAGGGGAAAACAGGAGAAGTAGAGTCAAGTCCGGCCCCGTGTGGGCTGGGGGGGGAAGTGCACCTTTTTTAAAAAAAAGTCTTCCAGCAGCCTGGGCAAGCGGAAGGGGCGATCTGCACAATCATGCACGTGTCTCTCTTGCATCCGTCCACACCGGCTCAAGCGGGTGTAAGGGAAGCGTGTGCATGGTCAGCCTTACCATAGGAATACATTGAAATATGTTCCCTCCAGAAAGGATTAATTGATTTTCAGTGCGTTCCTATGGGAAACCACTGCTTTACTTACATTTTTTTTTAACTTATGAGCATATGCTCGGAACAGATAAAATTCATAAGTAGAGGTTTTAGTGTAGTAGCCCTCAGGCACTTTCGTCTGGAAAAAGTAGAACCCGGCCTGTTCAAAGTTGGACAGCCCTGATCTATTTGGTTTTTTAGAAAGGGGTCAAGACTACAGTAAAGAATGAAACCATAGCAATAACTGACTATCTTTAGGTCCTTGAAATTGTTGTAAGAGATGGATTACTTTCAAAAATAACATTTCAGGATCTGGAATCAACAGATTAATTAGTTCTTATTATTCATCTTATAGAACGGCAAGCACCATCATGCCCATAATGAACTGGGAAGAAAAACAGGCCAGGAAACATCTCACTCTGCTATTTTCCATTTTTGTTTCAGGGTAGCAAGTCCTGATTGGGTAGAAAACACACTTGGCAAGTGCAGTATATGCTTTTAAAATTTGTTCTTCACGATGATACTAGACTGGTCTTTGGAACTGTGATATTCATCCTGAAACAAGTTCCTCCTGTTCAACAAGGTTATTTCCTATAGCTGATGCTGGTATAGGCTGATATCAGTGCTAAATATCAGCATAATACCATAAATAAGGGAAATTTAAATGACCAGACACTTTTGCCCAAAATACTTGCAGTACATCCATCAAGATCTGATTTTAGTTCTCCTGTTGACCACCAGAACAAATCTGTCTGGGTGTGGGGTGGAGCTCCCTGATAAGGCTAGAAGTCCATCGATTTACTCTCTCCTGACTGCTTCAACATTTAAAAACTTAACTGCATATTTACAATTTATAACCCTGAATATGCCACTAGGATAAACAAAACAAAACATATATACCCTGGCTGTCATTTCACAACAGGCTCGGAAGAAGTTGAGTTGGGCAGCTCCCCATTGCTTGGCCTTCCACCTTCTTCTATGGGAAAAAAGAAAAGGAAAGAAAAAAAGTTTGCAACAAGGCTGTAAATAAAGCACAGGCAACAATACATACATAAAGCCCAGCAGTATTCACAACACAAAGATGAACTCAAGATATTCTGTTCAGTAGGATCAAGGTTGCACAAATGCAAACGTAGGTGATATCTTTCATTGCACCACAAAAATGAAACAAATAGCAAGCTTCCATGAATCAAATTCACTTCCTCAGGCTGTAAGGAAGCTCTCAGCACAAGTCCTCCATGGAAGGTGGAGAAAAAACTGACCACATCCTCTCTTTCCTTGTTTTTTCTAAGATCAAGGTGTGGATCTATAGGGCTGAATTGATATTTTCAGTTGAGCCCCCCAGCCCCTGGGCATTTCGATCAACCTTTCGTGGATATTCCAGGAAATATAGGGGGTTGCAGAGCGCCATCTTTTTAAAAAGGAAGCTAAATAAATATTTCTGTGATTCAAAATAACTGTGGATTCAAAATAATATTAAGCTATGAGTTAAGATACAAACCATCCCCCTTAGTCCCATCTTCTAAAAGCAGGAGCTTTATGAATTAAGGAGGAGGGCGGTTATATAAGCAAAAACAAAACAGGCCCGCTTAATATTTCCCTATCTTCTATCCTACTCGGAATCCTCTTACTTAACCCCTGCCTGCATCCTGGCATAAATCTCTGTCTGTAGCATGTTGCCACTAGTTATGAAATCTAGAGCTGTATTTCCTGTTGCAGGAAATGCAAACAATGACATCTTATCCAGTGGCAAAATCGTTAATAAAATTCAGAACAATCAATCATACCCCACTGGATTCTAGCCAGTGTGTGTTACAAAAGATCATTTCTAATCTCAAGTGAATTAATCTATGCAATATTGACTAGTTAACCCACTTATACTGAAGTGAACAACCTGAAAACAGAAACTGCGTGATCTCTGCATAGTGCAAACCATCCTTTGCAATTAAGCTGGTTTGGTTTCATTGGAACATCCTAAGCAATATCCACGTTAAGTATAAGATCTTTAGTCAATTCCTTGTTAAATTCTCCATGTGTTTTGCCCTGCCTCCTAAAAGCATGGATGATTTAAAGGAACTAGAAAATCGTAGAGGGAAGTAGTACTGCATAATTTGTTATTGTTCTTATTATTCCACTATTCTATTTTGAAGGTGGTATTACAAACTACTGACAGCAGATCAGAGGATGCAAGAAGCAAATGCTGTTTTCTTAGTGCAACAATTGTAACGCACAGAAGTCCTCCTCCTATAGTCTCAAATTCTTTAAGAACAATAGAATATGGCAGGCCTGCCCAACAGCTAGACCGCAGGTTACTGGTAGCCCGCTAAGGGTTCAAAAGTAGCCCACCGGCCATCAATAAAAAAGTGAGGGATAAGTTCTCTACCCCTCCCTTCCCCACCCCAAGGAGCACCACTGCCACAGCAAAGTTCTGGGCCTGCCAGCCCACAGTCTCAGCCGAGCGGGGCAGTTCAAGGGCCATGGCGCATTGAAATCTGTTTCCTCCAAAATGGATGAACTGGTTTTCAATGCATTCCTATGGGAAACCGCTGCTCTACTTACAAAAGTTTTTACTTATGAGCATGTGCTCAGAACGGATAAAATTCGTAAGTAGAGGCTTTGGTGTAGTAAGCCTCAGGCACTTTGGGACCGAAAAAGTAGACCTTGTCCTGTTCAAAGTTGAACAGCCCTGGAATATGACTATGGTATCATAGTTTTAGATGCCACAGTAATTTTTAAAAAGTCTATTTGTATCCAATGGCATGCTTCTTCAGAGCTGCCTTGGGTCCTTTTAAAGAGAAAGGCAGGGGGAAAATATAACAAGTAAGACTTTCCACTAACCGTCTCTGTCTTTTTTTTCCTGGTTTTCTTCTGCTGCAGTTTTATCTGCTCTGAAAAAGATCCTTGCACTGCTTAGTGAGAAATGAAGCAGTTCAAACTCCTACGAAATAGGAAAGAGATAGCTTCAGCAACTACTCATATATCACAGAAAAAGAACTTCCATGCTGTGTAAAGCATACCAAAACAATAACCCCCAATAACCATCAACATTAGTGTATCATTTACATACAAACCACCAACTGAAACTCATGCACTATAAATTAAACATACAGGAGAGTAACACTATCCAGAAATAATCCAATCAGGATCTTTTTCTTTACTTCACAGTTTTATTTTACAATAATATACCCACTTCCGCTTGGCCTCTGCAGACATTTGCAAAAAAAGTCCCAATCTTATCAACATTTCCTCACAAGAGATCAACTATCTAACATCTAATTAACACTGTTTGAAGTAACATTGTTTTGAATAGCAATATTTCTATCGTTTCACCATGCATATAATTTTTCTTCCTAAATCAACGATTAACCTTTTCTGAATTCGGAAACCTTATTTGTCACCCCAATTCTAGAGTCTCCAGACTTTTTGAAAAACTTCCTTCCCAATCTTTAAATTTAGTAATTTTTATGAGCAGCTTATCAAAATGATTTATGAACAGTAAAATTCAGTGTATCTTTAATTAATACAGAAGACCTTCTTGCCTATGTCTATCCTATTTTTATTTTATTTTATTTATATCCATCTGGCCTAAAAGGTGACTTTGGGTGGCTTACAACAATTCAAATTCATAATAGAAGGACAAAGAATTTGATTGCAAAAAAACTGTCCCTATACTTCTCAGGATGTGGGACAAGCTTATCTCCAAACACTGATTCAGTACAGAATTCATAGAAACCCACTACAGTTTTTATGTTCTTATTATCTTCTCCCTAACAACTTCTTTACTGAATGAAGAGCTTAACCCGTTAGCAGCAGGGTTTTTGCTCTCAAAATGCTGCCTGCCTGATAGATATTTCCGACAAATTTCCATCAGAGAACCGAAAACTGAAAAGAGAAAGACATTGTGCAATTAAGAGGAAGCAATACCTGCAAACAAACTTCCAGTCTCTTGTGAGTAAGGTTCATAGTCTGCAACAGCTTCTCATCTTGACTAGCTGACTGGACGTGCTGTTGCTTTGCAAGTGCTCTGATCTCCCTGATGTACTTCTCTCGGACTGATTGGAACCAATGAAGGGAGTCAAATTCTTGGTACTGGTTCAAAAGCTTCAGAATGTAAGCTACCCCTGTTGGGTTTAGAGAGTTAAAAATTAAAAGAGTATATTCTGCACCCATGCACTGAATCAGCGTTTGATAATCAAACATAATTTCCTCCCCATGTTATACGGCAGTGATGGCAAACCTTTTAGAGACCAAGTGCCCAAACTATAATTCAAAACCCACTAATGTTTCGCAAAGTCCCAACACAGCAATTTAACCTGAATACAGGTGGCTGTGAAGGGGCGATGTTGGGTGCCCACAGAAAGGGCTCCGAGTGCCACCTTTGGCACCCATGCCATAGATTTGCCAACATTGTCATATGGCATTCACATCAACGTCACGTTTTAAGTCTAATTTTAATATGAACCTTGACACTTTTGGCTATTTCTGGCTTAGCAGTTTTTGGTATTTTGGCTTAGTCGTTTGTCTCAGGTGGTTCATATCAATATTAACATCAAAAAAGAGAAAGTGGGCTCTTTCTAAAAAGGTTCATAATCGTGCTTACATAGATGAAAGAAGTGTGCTGACAATGGAAGAGTATACTAATGACTGAAAAGTTGCCGAAATCCAAATTTCTGTAATTTACGGGATTTTTTTTTTTTAACTTGAGGGAAATGTGACAGAAGAACCTAAACAGGTGAACTGGGAGCCAGAAACAGTCTCTTGAGGAATATTGCTATTTTTGTGAACAATCTTCATACAAGGCTGCTGCATCTATGAAAAATAGTTGAACAAAGCCAACTGGATCCTTTTTTAACATTAACCCCATAATTCCCTCATTCAAAGTTTTCTGAAATTTAAATCTGCTGACACGTTAGCATAATTTTATATCACAGACTATTGGGTTACCCAAAACATTTTGCCTACACAAGCACTGACTCTCCAAGATATAAAGCAGTGGTAGATAGTTTGTAATGAGTAATGGCAGAAAATCAACATGGGGCCTTCTACATGGATAGTATGGGGTCTTCCAAAGAAATATGTAAATGAATGTTGTCTGTGCATATTTTAACAGAACAGCAAATAGTGCTCATTCTATGCATGCTTTTTAATTAAGCGATTCTCACACAAAGAACATTCCTCCTGAACTCACCCATGGCAAAACCATCATCTGTGAAGGCTGCACCAGCTTTGTTCTTTTTATTCAGCTTCTCTTTGCAACTGATTGAATGTTCTATAAAGTTAAGAGCCTAAGAACAAGAAACAAGAAGTTGATCCTAAGTCTCTAAAACAATGAAAGTTTCCTTGGATAAAATAAAAATATTAAATCTAAACCCCAAAGTTAAGTCCCCATGGATCCTACCACTTGCAGGTGTGATCCATGAAAGATATCTGAATGTGTATTTTCTAAATCCTCTTGTCATTATTACAAAATAACTTAGAACAACACAAGCAGAATAACAGAAGTAAATTTTTAATGTTAGTTACTGTATTTTCACTTTCTCCCCTCAAAAGTAAGGGGAAATGTCTGTGCGTTTTATAGAGCAAATACAGTAGTCCCTGCTATATATAACAGATTTTCATTTAGAGAGAAGTTACCTATACTGACCCTCTCCGTCCCCTGCTACAGCTGGGAATCTGCAGTTCCAATCACCTTGTTGGTAAAGAGGCTTCCTCCAGGGAGCTCTCCTCACACCTCCCCTTCTGTATCCAAGATTCCTCAGTCAAAAAACACCTCGTTTGCAAAAAGGTCTCTTCCATGGAGCCTCTGCCCTTCCCCTTTGCAAGCCTGTTTTCTCCAGTCCCAATCACCTTGTTTGCAAGCCTCTCCTTTTGCAGGGGATTCCACAGTCCCAATCACCTCCTTTGCAATCCTCCCCTTGTTTGCAGCCTCCCCTTTTGCAGCTTGCGATTCCCCAATCAAAAATCATCTCGTTTGCAAGGAGGTCTCTTCCACGGAACCTCTGCCCTCCCCTTTTGCAGCCAGGATTCCCCCACAATGAAACCTTAGGCTAAACATTTTTTTCTTGTTTTTCTCCTCTAAAAACTAGTTGTGTCTTATAGAGCAAAAATACTGTCTATATAGATACTTTTCTATATTAGAGTCAAGCCAATGATTCATCAGGAATACTACCTGGTGTCCTAAGTATGTCCCACCCCTTTCACAAAAAATAATGGAATAAAACATAGAACATTCTTTATGCAAAGTGCAAAGTATTTCACTTATCAGTTCCCCTGCCCCATATACCTATTAGCATCATAGAGCCAATGTTTATATATACATTTACATCTGGTTGCAGGATTCATACAGAGGCTTTAAAAAGTTCCCAGATAATCAGCTTTAAAAATTCCAACCATTTCAGCAAAAGTCCCACGAGAGCCAGAATGGTCTAGTGGTGACTTAGAAGAGTTGGATTCCAATCCTCACTTGTACGTGAAACTCACTGGATGACCTTGAGCTACTCAGTCTCTCAGCAGGACCTACTCCACAAGACTATCCTGAAAATAAAGTGGGTGAGAGAGATCCATGTACACACCAGGAGCTGTTTGGAGTAAATACCATAAGTACATCATATAAGGAAAAACTAACCAGAGGTGGGACAATTATGTAAAAGTTCCGTAGATGCATATTCTTTGGACTCCGAAATTCAGGAGCAAACACGTCCACAAGCATTTTGAAGTACTCTGTCCCTTCTGCAGAGTTGCGTGTGAGATCCCCAAGTACAGTATCCAGTTGCCTGCAGAACAGAGCTATACATGAATTCTCAGTAGAAAACGTTTTGATCATATTCTACCTTGAGAGTTATTTGTTCTTTAGATAGTAAAAGAAACAAAGGCGAAGATCAACTAGCTCCTTCATAATTTTCTGAAGTGCTGTTTTTTTTAAAAAAGCCTTGCTTTTACCCTGACAACCCTATGACAGTCTGTTTCCCCTTGAGATCTTAGGATTCTACAGAAGACAGCTGTTCCTTTTTTCTTCTTTTTTATCCTAGAATCTCTAGTCAATTATTTGAGGAAGAAAGGACAAAAGAAAACATAATTAGAAGCCTCTGGAAATCAATAAACACCAAGCACAAGCGATTAAAGGTGCCATTTCTATTGCATGATCTTGGAAATAAATAGGGACATATAGCTCCCAAATAAATGTATTAATGCACAGAATGTTAATACTGTCCTTGACGTGTGGACAAATCATGTACAGGACACAAAAATGCAATCTGGTACTATTTCTAGCTTCCAAAATAACCATATACCGATTGAAATCCACTTGCAAGTATCAAGTAGAGTAGGCCAACTTAATCAACTGAACTTACAATTTTTTCCACCAAATCCCCACTGATTCAATGGGTCTACTGAATATGTGACTTACTACTAGATTTCAGGCCCGGGAGCCAAATGCGGCCCATTTTCAAATTTTGAGTGGCCCACAGCCTCTTCTCCCTGCCAGCTCAGCCTGTCATGCATCCCCACCAGCTGGCCTCTCCCGAAACTGGATAGATAAGTCATCCAGTGATGTCAGCTTACAGTTTTATCGTTTGCCTGCCTTCCTTGCCTCCAATCGTCCCCCCAGCCACCTGCCCAGCCTACCCACCCCCGGCTCTGTTGCTGCAGTGTCCTCCCCACCTGCTTGCATGTCCTAGAGGCTTGTTCAAAGTCCAGCCCAGGAGCCAAATGTGCCTGAATGGTCAGCCCCCCCCCCACATTTTCACCTCACCAAATCTGGCCCTTCTTGCAAAAAGTTTGGACACCCCTGCTCTATACCTTTATGGAACTAATCATTAAATAAGCAGAACATTTCCAAACAATCAGAAAATGTCACAACAGGTTTTTTTAACTTGACTGCATGAAAGCAGCAATTTATTATTTGTTTGTGACATGCTTTTAACATGCTTCTTACTGGGTTTCATTCTTTGTCTTCCCCATGGTTGACAACCGTGACAAAAATGTTCAATCTCACTCCCAGGAATGCTCAAGCCGTACCATCACAAAAGTTCAAGTTATTGCCCCCACCCCTTTCTCTTTAAAGAGGCCAATGTTAAATATTTCCAGTGTCACCTCTACTTGCACTAGAGTAGCGTGCTGTGGACAAATTCCCTAAAGCAAATCTCACTTGCTCTAAAAATAAAATAAAATAAGGCTGGAGCGCTTTTTAGAGACAGTAACGATCTCAGTTTTACAAGAGATCAGCCAGCAACAGATACGTTCGCTAGAAGTGAAATTATAAATGGCAAAGGAGATCAATAGACAAATCTCTTTACTTCTATCTTAAAGCAGACTCAAAGGCTCCCCATTTTTAAAGTATAATATGACCCTAAGTTAGCACTGTAAAAGATTTTGTCATTTTGAAAATTAAAAGATTATATTGTTAATATACAATATATTGCTGTCAGATCAATAGTCCTTCGAGTCCAGCATCTTGTTTTCCACTAACCAAACTGATGCCCTCAGAAGCCCAAAGACAGTGAAAAAAAAAGCAATGTCCATCCTGTTATTGCTTCTGGTTTCCAGAGGCTGTTGAAAACAATATATGCAAGCTGTGCTGCAGTGTTATTTTATCTGAGAACACATTTAAAAGAGCAGCGCAGGTAGGGATAAAATACATTTTTGACATGCACTCAGTACCTGGCTGCTTTTTGAGCTTCTTCTGACAGACCTTCTTCTTTCACAAGTTCTTCAAAACCGACAATGTCTTCAAGATCGGGAACAAACCTAAAAATTGCATGTCACATTAATCACAGTTCTATTTATTTATTTATTAATACATTTGTATGCTGCCCGTCTTCCAAAAGGAACTCCGGGTGGTTTACAGAATATAAGAGTATAAAAATATAAAATAACCAAATGGAAAAATGGGGGGGGGGGACTAAGACTAAAGACAAACCAACAAGGCAATCTTATATATCTTATCAATCTTATGCCTACTCACACCTTATTACACCTTTGCTTATATTCTGTATGGCTGGAGAACTGATAAACTTCCCAACTCCATGAACTACTTCATGCTAACCCTGTTCTGCTTGATCGGCATAACTAAACCTACATAAGAACAGCCTTGCTGGAACAGGCCGCAGCCCATTCCAGTCCAGCATTCTATCTCACACAGTGGCTCACCATTTGCTTCCGGTTATTCCCAAGCAGATGTCTTCACCCGCTTAGGATTCCCTGCAAATGGCGTTGAGATATAGCCTGCCTATCTCTCCCTCTAAACCTCTAAAAGAGTTTTCTAGCCTAATCGAAATAAACAAGAGGAACTTGTAGCTATGGAAGAATACAAGACCAAGCAGCAATACTGCTCCACTACCAGAAGGAATTATAGTTGAAAACAAAATAAAAGGGGGGAAAACATGATGGCCCCTTAAAAACTAACTTCTGCTACCAAAGGAGACTTGTCCAGGAAAGCCCACATTCAAAAATATGGAAGTGAATCTTTAAGGTTCTATCATGTTTTTTGTTTTGTTTTTACTTTGATTTTGTTTTCACCTAGAATGCTTACACAGACTAACATGGTTTCTACCAATACTGCAGAAAGGAAGAGGTTGTTGTTGTGTGCCACGGGGTCACTTCCAAGTTCTGGAGATCCTCGCAGAATGTTGAGCATGACAGCTAGCTCTTCAAGGAGCGGTTTACCGTTGCTCCTCTCCAGTACGTTCCCATGGCCAAGTGGGCATTTGAACCAAGGTCTCTTCTAACAGTCTTATCTACTGCACTACATTGGCTTTGACTTGCAGGAGGGACAGACTTGCACAATAAAGCCATTGTAAATGACTGAGTTGCTTTACAAAGTTGGAAATGTTGTATACGACGTTTGTCCCACTGAGGTTTATGCTAAACCTGTACCCAGTTGCAAATCGTACTTATGAAAAGTAAATCCAAGTATCCTTTCACCACCCCATCTCATTTGCAGTTACAAGACAATGTTTATGTGCGCCATCTCCAACAGTGCTCTAACATTTGGGGCAGAACATCTATGTTACTGTGGTGAAACGTAACACCCCGTTTTCTAGGCAGCTTGCCTGTTAATACCACACAGAACAATTGCCCAACCCTCTACCTCTAAGCATAATGTGTATTCTCAAAGGATTTCATGCGCCGGATCTGAGAGCTGTTGTGAGTTTTTTTGGGCTGTTTGGCCGTGTTCTGGAAGTTTTTCTTCCTGACATTTTGGCAGACTCTGTGGCTGGCCTCTTCAGAGGGCGAGGAGATCAGGGAACGGCGCAATGTCATGCACTGGAGAGTACTCAAAGCAAATCAGCACTCCCAGTTGGTCCTAAAGAAAACTTCTTCCCATGGTGATAAAACTCTCTATATGCAGCCAGTCATTGCCATCTTAAACATCCTCACTTGCTGTCCTGTTTTTGTTCCTGTGGCTGCACATTGTGATTTTCATCACTGTCACAACCTGGATTGCCATGGTAGGCTTAATACCTTCCTCAAAGTAATGCAAATTTTATAATTATTATTTGTTGTTGTTGTTGTTGTCACCACATAGGCTGGACACACCATGGAAGAAATAGGTTGCAGGAGCATGCTTCCCCGAGCTGGGTCCCCTTAAGGGTTCCTGAATGGATAAGGACAGTGCTCTGTCATGGAGGCATGCCACACACCTAGATGATAAGAGGAACCTTCATGATAGGATCTTAGAGGATCTGATACTCCCATCACTACTGTTCTCAGTTTTACAACTCCTATTGTCTCAAGCAGATGGGCAGCACAAAGACTGAATCCAGGCTTCACCCTGTACCAAACCCAAGGTAACACAAAGCTAATTTCACACAAAATATAATGGGTGATTTCTTAACTTCTTGATGGCACCCTCTTCCCTTACGTCTTTGGGTGCAAATGCTGTACAGCTTCTGTCTATCACCTTTTTAAACACTGCTCCTCTCCCTCACTCCTTCTCCTGAGAGCCTTTATTGCACTGAGTCTTAAAAGAACCCAAATACTCAATACAAAGTTCATGATAAATCCTGTTCATGCAAGACAGTTATGTTTCAGTTTATTGCACAAACCTGCTGAACTAATTTTAAGTCAAGCATTTTCTTGGTACAGAATAAGAGTCCATGTGTATTGTTGCATTCGGCTGCAATGTGTGTGTGCAGGTTTGATAAACCTTTGTTTTAACAGTAAATAGCAATGGATGATGAAATATCAAAACAGAAGGGTCTCTTAATTATCAGTAGAAAGGCTTGACAGCAATATTAAACACCATTGAGTATATTTGCTGCATACCTGATTGCACTGCTACAACAGTGAAGTCCACCAGATCTTATCATCCGTACATAACCCATTGCATTCCCTTTTAAAAAAATACAAAAATAAATAAATATAATACCTGAAATTACATTATTTACAAAAAAGTGACTAAGGACTTTGTGCCATCACATTTCAAATAGATTTTTAAAATAAAAACTGCTGGATAATCTAATAAAGCTTTCAAAAACAATTCTAGTTAATTTCTATATATTTATGTTAATTACCAATATCATCATATATTGTTAAAACATGGTGACAATCATTTTAGTGCTAGGGAAGATACAGTGAGACTGAAACTGAATCCATCTATTCTTAACATTACCACTAAAATTGATGCAATCCAATGGGTTAGTTTTTATGTTGCATGAATCAGCCAATCCTGACTCTTACTTAAAAATGAGAAAAGTTGAATACAGGAATATAGCTGTCCTTTTAACATCAGGGATTGATTTATTTCTAAAGATTCAAAAACCTCTATAGAATGAATGGAAAAATACATTTAAATCTTCTTATTTAGTTACACTGGTCTTGCACAAATAGTGTTAATTTTGGAGGCAAACCATTCCAAGTTAGGAAATCACTATAGATATTATCAGGTGCATACGTGGCTCAATGTACAACTGACCATGTGCACAGTGATTTCATAACCTCAGACAATTTGTCTCCATAGATTACAACTCTAGTGTATCTATGAAAGAGAATTTTAGCGACTGGACTGCTTCCCTCTGTTAAAGGTGGCCTGTACTTCTCTAGTAACTCCCACTATGACTATGGAAGATAACCATCAAAAACCAAAGCGTCTTCCAAAAGCGATCTTGTTGTGACACTATTTTGGTCGTTGTGTTGTTACAGTTGTGACCGACTCTTTGTGATCCCATGTCCATGGAGTTTTCTTGGCAGGAATACTGCAATGGCTTGCCAGTTCCTACTCCAGGCGCCTACAACACCTGGTATTCCCTGGTGGTCGCCCATCCAAGTACTAACCAGGGCCGACCCTGCTTAGCTTCCGAAATCAAGTGAAATCGGATGTGCTTAGGGCACCTAGGCAGCTGATGTGACACAGGAGCAGCAAAAACAAACAAACAAACTTGGGAGGCACACATAACATTGTTCTTTTAATTTCAACCAGTACCTCTCAATAGGAAACTGGGAATGTTTAGCCTTACAAAAAGAAGACTGAGAGGGGATATGATAGCTATGTTTAAATATTTAAAAGGATGTCACATTGAAGAGGGGACTGGTTTATTTTCCATGGCTTCAGAGACCAGGACGCAAGGCAATGGTCTCAAACAACAGGAAAAGAGATTCAATTTAAACATTACGAAGAATTTCATGACAGTTAGAGCTGTTCAGCACTGGAATAAGCTGCCACGGAGGGTGGCGGAGTCTCCTTCTTTGGAGGTTTTTAAGCAGAAGCTGGATGGCCATCTGTCGGAAATATTGTGATGGGGGTTCCTGCATGGCAGAGGGTTGGACTAGATGGCCCTTGAGGTCTCGGAATTCCAACTCTATGATTCTATGATTCTATACATATTCTACAACACTGTTAATGCATTTCAGTCCAGCACACAGTACTTTCATACCTATCTGACTTATTAATTGCCTGAACTGGTCAAGGTAACTTTGTCCATCGGGTGTAATTCCAAGTTTTCTGATCCCCCGGTTGAATTTCTCTGCTCTCTCAAAAGGATACTAGGAAAAATAATTTTCACATCCATTAAGAACATACATTAGACAAAATGTACCCATAGCAGCCCCATTTTGCTTTCATAAATAGCAATGCACATTTCCTCTTCCGATTAAAGTACTGAACTAGGACATCAGGGATCTGAGTTCAAATCTCAGCCATGAGACTCTCTAGATAACTTTGGGTCAGTCACATTCTCTCAACATGACCAACTTCACAGGCCTACTGGAGAAGAGCAGAGGTACACACAGTATACCCATTCAGCTCATTAGAGGAAAGGTGGAATATAAAGTAACAAATGCACCAAGCATCACTTACAATGTTAACTGGGGAAAATATACTACTGACACCAAGACCCATCATAGTTTGCATCAACAATGATGCCCCTTACTTTGCAAAACATGAACTGCAAACCTCATGGCATTTTTAGAGAAAAATATGCCACTATTATAATCTGTAGGTCACTGATCCGTGTTTTTGAAGCTACAACATTTTAGATCCTTTCTCATTAACATGCCAATGTTATTTGCAGAAGGGCATGGCCGAGAAGCCACATACATTTCTGAATGTTATTCTATACTCAATAGTTACTACAGATGCTTGGCCAACCTTCACTGAACTACTGGAATGCTCAGGGTTCCTCAGATTATGGTAATTCCTCATTTCCCTGTGCTCCAATTCTGGCTAACATCTTGTAAGCACTGGGTTTGTTACCAGAACAAGTGATGCTGAAGGAAAAGGAAAAAGCAAGTGTTCTACAGTTATGGGGAAACTGGCACAGCACAGATCACAACAGAATGAAATGGTCAATTTTTTACTATTCTTAACATAACGAACAGAAATTTGGTTATAACTACTAAGCAAACTCAGTAAAAAGCACATCTGACAAGCTCAACAAGGTTTACTTTGAGGACTAGTTTCTCTGAATTCCGGAAGGCATTAATACATGAATAAATAATTAAACCTTGACATCCAACATACCTTGTGGTCATTTTGATCTTTAACTTCCCTGAAGAATCTGATATCTTTGATCAGCCTGGATTTGATGTGTTCATCATACATGAACTGGCTAAAGATGTAAAACTTCTTTCTGAGAAACTGGTACGTGAAATTCACCTGAAGTGTTAAAACAACAAACAAACACATAGACAGTATGAAGAAACAGTATTGCAGAAGAATCAAAATAGCATTATTCTTCAGTCCCATTTAATCATGCCTCATACTCATTTTTTTTGCCCAATTAATAACATCAAAACACCCCTTTAACACATGGCCAATGCGCCTGCTATAGCTCGTGTATTATCACCGGTTCTGTACCTTGGGATTGCACACTGCACCAAGAGCATCTCTATTCATGAACCCCACAGGGCATGTGAATGACAAATACACTTCACAGTACAGTTGTCCCCCGCCATTTCGCGGTTCATATACTGCGGTCCCGGTATATCGCGGGTCTGCAGTATATGAAAAAAAGGACCCCTGGGGTAAGGAGGAAAGGCCTTCCCAGGCCCGTCAGAGGCCCTAAAAGTGCTTCCCCAAAAACCGGAAGTGGCTTCTGGTGAACCGGAAGTGACCTCCAGATCAATAGAAAGCACTTTTGGGGCTTCTGGGGGACTGGAAAGCCGCTTACAGGCCCATTTGGGGCAGCACCAGCCCTGGGGTAAGTACAAGAGCCCCCAGGGAACCCACCCAGTCCCGACCAGACCCAGCATCCGCATATTGCGGATTTTCAATTATTGCGGGTCGGGTTGGGTCCCTAACCCCTGCAATACGTTGGGGGTTTACTTGTACTGTCCTTACATATTAAGAACTGGAACACACACTAACAATGGCCAGTCTGCACTTACAGCAATATGAATATTGCCTCCATCTCTCAGGACTACACACGGCTTGCTCGTGTTAGCACAAACCAAATTCTGACAAATTTAGGAGGCAACTTTCTGCCCCCACGTCCAGGATCCTCCAGTGGCAGCACAGGCAACCAAAAATGATGAGGAGAGAAATTCCACTTCCACTTTTGAATAATGTCTGTGTCTAGGGGTGGGGGTGGGGTGGGGTGGAGAGAGGGCTGTGTCTAATTTTAAAAGGCTAGTGACAGCTCCTGGAAGCTTTTAGGAGATGTGATTCACCTCTTTTTGGCTTGGAATACTCATCTGATCCCTTACAGGCATGTGACCCCACAGCTACGCTCTGGCCAGCCATCACAGCCAGTGTGCTTGGCCTCCCTGAATTGTTTGTGTTAAATAGTAAGTTACCTTGATCACTACCTTGCAAGAGAGATATGCAATAAATAGTAACTAGAAAAGGGACCTCCATATTGAATGGACCGCTACCCACATAATTCGGGCAGAAACGGCACAGGCTCACTTATGGGAGTGATAGCCCCATAGGAGCATGAGGTAGAACAAGTGGTCTACTACTTGTATTCAACTCCTTTGCCCTCCACCTATTACTGTGTGCAATGATCCTTCTAATTTTCTATCCTTCTTTTCATGTGCATGGGGGAGGGGGTGTCATTCAAAACAGGAAGTAAACAAATCAGCTGCTTGCTGCCCATAAGCAGCCCCAGCGAAGCTATGGCTGAGCGAGTGCACACAGCTTGGAGACTTGCAAAGCCCTGCGGTAAGGTGAGTTCCAACATAGCCTGCCTCACGAACTGCAGCCAGTTTGGAGACTTAATGAATCTTGGTGGAAATTAAAAAGTTCTTCCTGTTCCACCATCTCCAGCAGCTTTCCTGCTATGCAGTTTCTAAGTCTCAAGCAGGGGAGAGGAGCGGGAATAGAAAACTCCATATATAAAGATATATTCTTTGTGCCTATTTTTATAAGGTGTACCTGAGCAAGAGATTCCACTCTGACTGCTTATTCCATAATATCCACAGTATAATTTTGAGCAAAGTTATTAAATCCCAGAAATCAGGAGCTGCGCCAGGAATACTTACCGTTGTGTTCATAATTCCTGTTCCATGAGTTCGGATTGAATTAGCAATGTGCCTTATATTAATGGTGTTCAAATGCTTGTTATTGCTGATTCTCTCAATGAAGATCTGAAATCAGACATTTGCTGCATAATTATAATTGGTCTAAAATGGAAAACACTGTATTTATAAAAATATACATCTGTCTTACCTGA